>OZ024910.1:50571247-50668747 GCA_964017125.1 Flabesymbios commensalis | reverse complement strand
CTATCGCTGAAATGTAAAGTATCAAGCATCCACACAACATAACAGTCGTGACATAATCATCACTGTTGGTCTTTTAGAGATCAAAGGGTGGACGTTGTAAAGAGACAGACAGGACTCTTTGATCCTTGTGGTATCAGGTGTCACCAGGCAGGCAAGACGTATATATCAGGTCCTCACAGGGGCACACAAACTGCACTGCTGAAAAACACATACGCCAGCGCCGGGTCAATGTTGGCCAACGTCGCAGACGTTGGCCCAACATTGACCCGACGTTGGTCCGGATGTATGGTACGGGGAGCAGAGACCAACAAAGAAGTGATCAATTCAGAGTATCAAGGCTGGGGTCTCGACCCTGTCTTTTGGGGTTCTGGCTGCCAACCAAGCCAGCAAAGAAAAACACTGCGCTATTTTTGTCTTTCAGTTGTCAATCCAGTGTGTAGTGGACGTTTTTTAGGCGAATCGCGGTCGTGTTAGGTTAAAACACCGTATTTCTCGCTAATCATAGCTTTCAAGGCGTCGTATCAGTCGGAATATGGCAAAAGAAGTAAATCTACATTAACTTACTAGTGTTTCGTCCAGTTTACCCTGTCTACATTAAATATATGATCATGATAATTAGCATACATTAAATTTTAATATGACATAGGCCTGGTGGTTGGTCACTTACGCATGTTAAGGGACACTGGCATAAGAGACGGGACAGGCCCCAATAGCTCAATTGGTCCGGTTGTGGGCTTGAGGGTACTGGGTTCGAATCCAACTTCTCAACTTGAAGTGGATGAAGATGACTTAAACGGGTGGCAAATTGAAAAAAAATACCGTATATTGATGAAAAAATTCTTCACAATTTCCGTTAAAAATGTGTAGGAAATTTAATCAGTTTGCTATAACGCAGGCTTTTGCTTGGTAAATCAAAAACCTACGATATATCGTAGATTGTACGATAATACAGGCCCTGCGATGGAAAATTATGTTGTTTTACAAATACATGGCTCGTTCATATTCCTTACACTCACTATTAATTATAATTCCAGTTTTGTTGAGGTGCAGTACCAGGCTCATTACACTCCCTACAGTGCGAAGTATTGAGGACAACATACACCGTGCTCGATGTACTGGTTCATGCACCTTCAGCATCTATCAAATCCACCATCACCAGTCAATGAAACTGTGGTATTTACGAGCATCTAATGAAGGGGTGTCGAACTATCTCACTGTGAGATTCTCACAGAACTACAGCTCTACATGCCTCACAGGGGTCAAACAAAGTAACAATGTCTCAAACATTTATATCTATTCGAAATTCTATGGACACACTCACTGACCACAAACTTCGATCTTGAACATGTTAAAAAGTTGATATCGCGGCTTAATGTCGGATTGAGGTTAAACCAACGTCTGCGGCCTTGGCCCAACATTTGAGCATTGTGCCACGAGTATTGTGTCACTGTTGGCCTATCATATTATCTGGGAATTCACAACTAGACACAACTTGCACACCAGTCTATTTTGCTGGATAGAATCCAGCGATATAGACTGTTAACCCTTTCGAGCCTGAATTTACCATTGTCATCTCATCCACTACAAGCCGTGAATTGCTGTCGCAATTCTCGACTTGTAGTGGAAGAAGATGATTTGAAAATGGTGGAAAATTAAAATAATTGCAATGTACTGGTAAATCAGTTTCAAGGAAATTTTCATCATAAAACCCTCAGTTGTAGGAAAATTAAGAGTAAAGTGATGTAAAATGATGGCTTAAAGGGTTTTAATATCTATTGGGGTCAGTTGAAATTATCGAGGTTAACGCCGAATGGCTTAAGCGAATTTGAAAAATTCACATGATATGCCTACATTCATAGACGTTGTACAAGTCAGTGTGCTGGGCCAATGTTTGGAGTTTGCTCGAAAAAATAGGAGAGTTTGTCTGTACAGCCGACACTATCCCAGCGGGGATTCTGTGCGGTGATACTTCCCCAGATAACACGGATAACATGGAACACCCTTTCATGACCAGGACCATTAATTAGACATTTCTTCTCGGTCCTATGTTCCAGAATTTATCCAGTGAATCATCAGATAACGTAGATAAGTTTAAGTTGCAATCACAAAACATTATAAAAAAAACAACTTGTGAAAATGAAATCATGAACAAAGAGTATTATTCTGCTAAAATAGACACTGTCAGGACAATATACTTCTACATGATTATTAAAATTACAATATTAGTAGGGAAATACATTATTTTAGAAAATAAAATAAAAATAAAACCACCGTTTCTGAGAGAAATTGTTGTCAATTAATGACCGGTGTCAATCCAACTAAAACTGTTTGAATTAAGGTTATCTGATTCTTCTTTCATTCTTCACCAGAATAGATAAGATGCTCCTAACTTTACTACTGGAAATGAGAAAAAGTTAAGGTAAATCTTAATTTTAGGATTTCTGGTGGGATGGGCTGCTGGAAAAGCAGGATCCACTGAAAAAGCAGGATCTGGATTAAATTCCGGACATACGTGAGGTGTGCGGTGAGTCACTGTGTTTAACAAATCCTTCTGGACCACCCCGGACTGACACGACCAAATGTTCTCCCCCCAGCCGCGGCTGTCCAACCTGCGTATCCATGGCGATGTACACTGCTGTACACCGATGTACATTGATGTACACGCTATCCATGCATGCCTGCTGACTATAGAACCGCAAACGCAAATGGTAGTAAGAGGGACACCATTTAATTTTCATGGGGGGGGGGCTGGAGTGTTTTTTTCAAATAATTCATTTCCGGCGGATTCTGCGTGAAATAAATAATTTAATTCAAGAACTTTTCTATATAAACTGATAAACATGTAATAAAATTTGAATTTTTCAGCGCGCCGCCGAGCCGGGTTGAAATAAATGCTCGCGACAAAAACTCCAGCCCCCGCCCCCCCCCCTCCCTGGATATTGAATGGTGGCCCCCCCCTAATACTGTTTTCTTGAAAAGTAGACAGGTACTCCGGTTTCTCACTTGGAAAGTACTGTAAGCAGCTACCAGGTTACTGTGTGTTTGCCTTCCGTGCTGAATCATGTTTAGTGTGTGTTTATTTTTTTGTCATTTGAAGCTGGAATTACTAACGCAATTTCCAGCTTCAAATGTAAATAAATATTTATGCTAAATAGACATCTCCAATAATTAATTATTAGATTACCCAATCATCTAACAAAAAATATTTTATCAAATTTAGTGATATTTTTATAGTATTGATCTAAAACATGCTTGAAACCTTATGGTTCCAGAAGGATAAGAAAAGAGATTATTGCAGCTCGTAATGTCAGACAGAACTAACTTCTCATTGAAAAGTAAACACATACTGCTGTTTCCATCCTGTTAATGTGGTTTAACCTTTTAAGTCCTCACGATGCATTAAAGCATCATTTTACATCCCTAAAAACACACCTAATTTTCCCAAAACCAAGGGTTTTAGAACGAAAATTTCCATGAAACTGGTAAATACCAATACATGGTAATTTTCTTTAATTTTTAAGCCACTTTAAGTCATGCTCATCCACTACGAGTCGGGAATTGCGACAGCAATTCGCGGCTTGTAGTCGATGAAGATGACAATGTAAAGTCAGGCTTGAAAGGGTTAAATGGGCAAACAAAAAGTAAGCAGTTACTGCTGTTAACCTTTGCAGTTAATGTGGTTTGCAAAGGCAAAGAGCAGTAATCGCAGAACTTTACTGTTCAGTTTGTTTGTCTTTGCACAGCCGACCATGTAAACTCGATTTGTAAAACTAAAACACCAGTTCTCTTGGAAGCCGCACAGTACATCTTCGGCAGTGGATCCAGGGTAAGGTTGGCGTTTTAGATTCTAAATATTCTTCATAATCACCTCGTGTTTATGTTCAGATTTGAACTAAATCGCTCTAACATTGAAGTCCGTCGCTGTTATCATGGTTATTGTTGTATATGACTCTCAAGTCAAAAATAGTTAATATAAAATCCTAATTATGAAACAATGATGCTTCGATAAAATAACCTGCACATCATAATTATGACATAATAATGACAATTATTATTCTCAAGAGCAACAAGTGTTTATAATCATAATAATGTAAAACGCATCCGTACTTACACAAACCCATTTTATTTTTATAGACATATTATATTACTATGCACAAAAGACGCCTTTACTTGTATAGATCTAAGCATAGTGTAAAACCCTTGACAAATTGACTTGTTTATCATGTTGATGGTAACCATGGTAGCGTGGCGTAATCAGGTAATAGCTAATCACTAGCCATCATTCAGTTGTTGTTTAAATAGGCATATATTACCATACTTGGACCGACACCTTCTGCAACTTCAACATGTTCAACATGCATGTTAAAGCACCTTTGATTTTTCATCGAAATGTTACTCGTTCAATATCGAACATGTTGAAGGAAAATAAATAAGTTAGAATTTGACCAGTTTCCCACAAAACTTCACAGTGACTCTTTCTCAGCTAACATTGGACAATGTTAATGATACAATGTTGGACCACCGTTTGTGACGCTGACCCATCATTGGATCAATGTCTCGTGCTTGCTGGTTGACGTGTGTATGCCTTGTACAAATCCCAGTACCTAACTGGAGTTGGAATACTTTGTTTTCACTGGATTGCGCGTCCGGATTGACCGCGGATGTTAAGGTGTTGGCAAAGCCAAAAAGGCAGTAACTGCGTACTTGTAAAGTAAGCAGTTACTGCCTTTTGGCTTTGCACGTCTGGATCGGCTGTGGGTCAAACACAGCCGTGATAACATCAAGTTTCCTGTATTTGTCGGGTGCAGGAAGCGATTGTTGCTCTAGTGAATTGGTCGTCACTCGATCACCCTCCAGGGGCGCACATGTCGAAACCAAAGATAAAGTACAGATTTGCACTTGGAAACTTGAAGCAAATCGCTCCTTTTGAGAAGGAAGTTAGCAGTAGATTTCTTGATAATTTACTGAATGGTCATTGACTCTTTGGATGCTGGAGCCGTAGAGAAAAAAAGATTCCTGAAAGTTCATTGATGTATACTAATAATGACATGGTGAACGATTTTACTATAATCATATCGAGGAGCCTACAAGCCTCTTTTTTGTAAGCGTGAATATTCTTAAAATACTAACTAGTACTCAATATTCCTTATTCCACTGATGTCCCTGATTCCCTTTTGGATAGCAAACGTCGCGCTCATGGCACATGCTGATTGAAAAAGATGCCATCTACGCTTAATGTGGGAACTTGAATTCCTTCAATATCTGAATACCTACTACAAGCCTCACATCAAACCTCATGAACACTTAACTAACTAACTAACTAGCCATGCTAACACGAGCGTTCATCTTAATGTCTAGTTATGCACATATTTATGAATTAAAATACCCTCAAGGCTAAAGTGACGTATTTTAGTCATCTATGTTATCTGCAGTCCATATTGCATTTCTTAACCCTTTAACCGCCAAAGTATTCAATTGAAATTTTCAGCCACTTGAAGTTGCGTCTCGCTGACGCGATCCACAACTTCAAGTGATTGAAAATTATTCAGATTTGACAAAATGGAGGTCAACTCTTTTTAAATCGTGCTGATTGATGTCACATTATGGCTTTAACATGCCTAAAAGGCGGTACTAAATGTGGTAATAATTGAGTGAAAAACCCAATATATTCGGGTATAAAGGGTTAATGAGCTAAATCGTTTGAGGACCAATGTGGTCAAGCCAGTGAAGGACACTTTGACTTTCTTTAGAGCAAGTAGTGTGATGTCCACTCTAAAATAGACTAAACTAAAGAGAGTGGTCATTGGCAACAATGTAAGTGTGCGAGCACCACACATACTTCAGACGTGAGGAACTCACACTGCACAGATGTCTGCGAAACCACTTGGATGTGGAACGTCACTTTAACATGTTTAACCCATTAGCCCTCACGATGCATTAAAGCATAATTTTACATCACTGAAAACAGACTTAATTTTCCTGCAACTAGGGGTTTCAGACTGAAAATTTCTATGAAACTGGTTTACCAATACATGGTAATTTTCTTTAATTTCCACCCACTTCAAATCATCTTCATCCACTACAAGTCGAGAATTGCGACAGCAATTCGCGGCTTGTAGTGGATGATGATGAATGGTAAATTCAGGCTTGAAATGGTTAATACTTTTTGATATTCTGAGGTGGTTGTAGCCAATGTATGACCCGGTTTACATAGCGCGACACACATTTGTTAATGTTGGGTCGTCGTTTCCGCTGCTGCCACAGCATTAAAACAACATGATGTCTTACTTCGGTCTAAAACTAAAGTTAACAATTTAGCATTATATAGTGTGCATAATTTATATACTAAACATATTTTGTTAAGTTCTTAATGAGGTTAAAGGTTTTCTTATTTTTCAGCGGGTCAATACATAAGAGGCATAATCATTTGACAACAAATATCATATTTTATATCCTACCCTAGCAGTCAAAGTGTTGTAAATGCCACTCATTTGAGTGGCACTTATAACACTTTACCTGCTAGCGGGCGATATATCAAACCTTTCATCATTTCATTATCCGGACGTACTTACTATTTAGTGAGATCATACGGCGCTAATATATGAACACGATGAATGCTAATGTGTCAAATATATGGAATTTGGCAGACAACCATCCACGTCATTCTTGGCTGTGAAGCCGTGCATTCTGTCATCTATTCAAAATCAATTCTTAATGTCCATATATTGTTACTCTGCCAAGTAAATATTATGGTGCAGTGAGGTTTGATTAGTCTGGCGCTGGTGTCAGCCAAGTACTATCGTAGCATCTAGCCAAGATAAGATATATAATTTAAAACATTTCGCTGCAACTTTGAACTGAAAGAATTTACAAGTCATCTTCTCAACAACGTTTGTTTAATCAGTTAGTAGACCATACACTAGAAAATTGATGGTTATTCGTCTTAAAGCTCAAAATTATAACATCTAAACAACAATCTTAATAATATCCTGCAGGTTTTTATTAGCTCTCATTTTCATTTGCGGATGTCTTTAAAAATATCCAAGTATCATGAGTATAACAATATATTGGAACGTGACCATTTTTAAGAATTTAGGCTATTTTCTAATCGATTAATTTTGATGAAAATATTCTAAGCGGTACATAAATGCACACACCCCATGAGGGGGGGGGGGGGTTAAGCTCACACATGCTGATATTATTTTGATGCTTTGCTGGTTAATTACGCAAATTATCTCAATTATATTAGTACACTTCCATGTCCACACGTTAGAATAGGTACCGTTATGTGCGCTGATGCAGATAGTAGCTTCTAAAATTAGTTTAGTCACGAATTAAAAGCCTCAAACACTGTGTTGACATTCCTATAAATACCGCGCGTGTGGATTTGTCATGCTATCGTATAGCTTACCACTGGTACATGACGTTGTATGAATGTTCAAACAACGGCATTGATTCAACATTCATACAACGTCGAGCACACAGACGGGTGTCCATGTTACTAGAACAGCTATAATTCCAAATTGAACAATTTCTAGCTTACTATGCATGGTTGACTCAAGGAGGTTAATGGCCTCCTTGGTTGACTCAATTATGTCGATGTTTGTCCGGTACAGATATAGAGAAAAATATAAAGGTATTCTGCTCCGCAAAAGCAAACAACAGTAATTGCTTACTTTCAAGTATACAGTTACTATTGTTTATTATTGCATTACAGTATAGTATCATTATTAATTATAACATTCATTTCAATTTGTTGAGTTGGAACAGTATGTTGGCATTGTATTAGGACATGTCTCATAGCCCAGCAAACACGAAACATTGAACCAATGTTGGTTGAATGTTGGGGCAGCGTCGAAGACGATGGGCCAACATTCAGCCAACATTGGTTCAACGTCTCGTGTTTGCTGGTAGGATATATACTAGCTGAGTTGTGTTATTTCCCGGGCTATGCTCTCGTGAAATCAGATACCACATCTTCATCCGGAACAGCACTTCTTCCAGAGAAGTGAATAAAGTAGAAAACTGGCACAGTTCACGTGAACTCCAGAGAACACCGGCGTATCTGTCAGCGGGGATTCAGCCTCTCCCAGTTGCAAACGAACTTGTGCCAACGTTGAATCGACGTCATTGACGTTGATTCAACGTTGGTACAACGTCGTGCTGGTCTGAATGTTATCTTGCACAACATAATTTACTTCAGGAAAATATAAAAACTGGACATCTAGTGTCAGGATCACTCACATCCGTGTTCTATACATGATGATGACACGTCTGTTGTCCGTCTGTCTGGTCGTAGTGAATGTTCTAGGAGTGTAAACAGTCGTTTAGATAAGAATATATATATATATATATATATATATATATATATATATATATATACTAGAATCCAATGTATTATTGGGTCTTTCATTGTATTATTGGGTCTTTTAGAATGACCCAACAATACCCGTCATTTAGTTAAGATAGAAACTTAACTAAATGACGGAAAATTTATAGATTGGTGGCGCCACCTCCATCCCCGACCACCGACCCTAAAGCTACTATCTTAGAAGTTTCTTTTAAATGTGTCTAAATTATGGTTCCTTTAAAAGACCCAATAATACGTTATAACAAAAGAAAGACCCAATAATAAATTGGATTCTAATATATATATATATATATATATATATATATATATATATAATCATCTCACAGAAGTCTAGTGTTGCATGTGCTACTCAAACGAGTTCCATTCAAACGAGTGGTCGGAATGGGATCTTGCCAGAAACAATCCTGAGATCACTGGAAAAACTTTAGTGGGAACCCCAATGGAAAGATATCATGATGACCGTAAACATGGTAAAGCCATACATTATAGAAAAGATGTTATTAAAATAATACGTTTCACACGTTTAATGTGAGGGTAATTTATCAGATAATCAGGTGATTATCATTATCCAGTAGATAATTAGGTCTAGTACACATGGTATACAAGGTGAGTCATTCATCTAATAATAATTATTGCCTTATATGTTGACGATGGCCCAGCACTAAATCAACAGCAAACCAACTTTGTGTTGTTTGAGTTGGAAGATGAATTGCAAGTTTAGTGTTCAGTTATATAGGATACCAGAAAAACATAGTATATTATTATGCATTTCTGAGGATACTTTTTATATCTGCATTAATCTAGAATATATGCATACGCCATTGTTGTGGAGGCGAGATGGGCTCATCTCAGCACAAGTCACCACATCAAGCCCGAGCCTTCAGGCGAGGACTTCATGTGGTGAGGAGTGCTGAGATTTTCTCGTACGAATATCTATTGGAAACGGCAAAAACCAAAATGAGCAGTGAAACGTAAAGGTCTGAGTGTCACTAGTATCATGATTATACGTCTCGTACTGAAAGAAAACAGCATGAGCATGAGGAGTGCAAGAAATAAACATAGGTTTTAGCTCTATATACTGAAAATACGTAGGCTCTCATACCATATAATAAGAGTTTTCAGTCACGAATGTAGGTTACAATAATTATACAAACGATAATAAAGGCCTGCGCACCAATTGAACTTTCACTTCCTACAAATGTAAGTGTATCTGCATATGGTGGTCTACTGGCAAAGGCACTTAATGTAGCACCTTAATCATGTGAATTGTGGGGTTATTCCGTTGATTGATTTATTATTTGATTTATTATTTGAGTGATTTATCAGTGAAAAACGATATGCAAATAGTTTTTCCTCATTTTTTTACGCAGAGAAGAGCTAGTCATTCTGTGGTAAAGTAAGATTCCTTGGTCTAACAAAAGACGCGCTTCCTGCCGTCTCGTGCCGATCAATCAGGATCGGCACGAGACGCTAGTAACAAATAAATCTGCAGCTTCAAACAGGCGCGGTGCCGGGATAGATCCGTGTTTAGGTCAAAACTCCACCCCGGGGGCACGGATCCAGGGACTTACAGCCCTCAGGCTGATCCCGGGATAAATCCGGCGGCGCCCCGGCGTTGATTTAATGCTGGGCCAACGTCTGCGACGTTGTCCCAGCATTAAATCACACGCGGGTCAAATATCACAGATGAGATCGGGATTATTTTGCGTGAAGGTCACTGACCCAGTTTACGGTGGGGATGGATGGGTTTGGGGGTGATAAACTGGTCGGCTGGCTGATCCAGACTGTGGTAGGGATCTGGGAAGTACAGACTGGCCGGCACCGCGTGTGAGTCCCCCGATCCAGGAGAGCGTGTTTACACTTGTAAAGACAGAGACGTATGACGCTCTAACCGTCCAGAGGTTTGCCACACGGACTTTTACAAATGCCTCGGGCTGAGTGGTGGATATACACGCATGGACGGATGGGTGGAAGAATCCTGGGCCAGTATTCTCGTACAGGTTACGATCTATCGTAGCTCTTGTAACATCATATAGCTTAGGCCTAGTTATGTGCCGCCCGCAAGTCCCGCCACTGACGTTAGTTTTGTCTCGTGTCATTAACCCTTAAAGCACTGAATTTGTTTATGAAAACCTTGGAGGCCAAAGGGTTTTTTTCAATTTGAAACTATCATAAATGTCTTATTTAGCTCTTTCTGATTCATTTGAATACCTGTGTTATGGGTCTACGGCCATTAGAATTATTTTTTTCTCTTACAGTGCGGGGATCCACTTTAGTCGATCCCCGCGCTCTAAGGGTTAAAATAAAAACTTCAGTATACTATATCTGTATATAACACAGATGTTATGACTATTATGACGTGATATAGGCATGCATGATCTATCAGTCGTATTAGTGACCCTCCTCTCGTATTGCACCACGTGCATGGCATATTTTTAATCAATTCATTGAACAATAAATTAAACAATACAATCAAAATAAATATGTTCTAAGCTTCCAACTGATATACCGTACTTGGGTATTTTATTAGGTATCGTCATGTTGTATTATAACATGACTGGCCTGATTTAATGCGGCAACATATCTGATTTCGATTTCGGAAAATTTATGTAGGCCGATGTACAGTGAGGTGTTAATAAGACCTAAAGTTGTTATGAATGGGAGATATACCGTGCATACTCTTCTTTTCTCTAGTTTGGACATTTCTGGAGATAAATACTAGCGAATTTTTTTTTCCCGGAAGTGAAGATTTAGTGGGCAGATGTCGACAAGTGGCGTGGCACACATATTTTGGACACAGACAATAAAAAACAAATTATCCCCCAAAACACGCACATACACAGAAAGGTCGGGCAAAAGCCGAACACAAGGCGCTGGGACAATGTCGGCTGAATGTTGAGTTGACCCTTTAGCCGCCCAATTATTCAATTAGAATTTTCACCTGACGCGATCCACAACTTCAAGTGAGTAAAAATTATTCAGATTTGACAAAATGGAGGTCAAAAAATGTCAAAATTTTGCTGATTATTGCCACTTTTTATCTTTGTTATGTTTATCTGATATGTGATGTGCTAATAAAAATGTAAAAAACGAATATGGACGGCACCGGTGGTTAAAGGGTTAATGTAGGCTATGTATGACAACACACGGTCGGATGTTGTTTGCAACGTTTTCTTAGCAATGAAACAATATTTACAACATTTACATAACAAGCTAGTAGGCATCATGTTAGTCAAGACAAGAATGGACTGAATTGTCTAAAAATAAAACTGAAACAGATTACGAGTGTTCTTTATGCATCAGTGGGACACTTCAATTATAAATATCACCGACTTTAAAAACTATTATATAGCGGTAGTATAAATTAACACCCGGTGGAGAACGTTGTATCAGCCAAACAAAAAGCTCATACAAAACTAGTTTGTACTTTTCTCAGCTCATTTAATCGATCGGTCAATACTATCATCTAATCTTAATATTTAAATCAATCAAAATCTACTACATTATATTTAAGTAACCGTTCGATGACATCTCTTTGTAGATAAACATGATAAACCATCAACGACAAAATTGGTGATAAACAAAAGCTACATTGTTAAAGCTTCAGTTGCTTCATAATAAATCCATGGTGAGACGTTGACCCTTTTGGAATGACCGTTGATTGATCGTTAATGGAACCAGTGATTGTATTATTCCTTAAATCTGCGAATTGGACCACAGCCCTTAACAGGCGCTAAGTGAATAAGAGCGTCAATGACGGAGTCCGCAGCGCAAGGGTTTGACAAGGTCCTGCGTTCCTGCAGGAATGTGTGAAGCAGGGCCAGCGTCACAGGCGTTGGCTCGGCAATGAGCAGTTGCCAGATTCGACCTGATCCGTGACCCGGATCTGTGGTGCTGTGGAATGAGCCGCTCAGGGATCGTCCGGATCTGCTCCCTAACGTCCGCTTCACGGATCCTGTGACTGGCGACCACAGCTGCGCTGCCAACCCGGCGAACATGATACATCAACCCAATGTTGGACCGATGTTGGGCCAGCGTCGTAGACGGTGGTTCAACAATGAAGCAATATTGGGTGAACGTTTTGTGTTTGATCAAGTCACACCAACAACGTGTAGAAATCTCATTTTAGTCAAGTGCCACAAGCCGCTCGTTTCCCTTCGCACCGCCCCCTAGGGAGGGATAAAGTCATTATTTGAGAGCGGAAATACCCTTTCAAATTAGTGTCTGCTTTGATAGGGGCACAAGCGGTCTGACACGCATCGCATTTGACAGAACGTTATACTGTTATATAGGGCCTTTAGCCATGTTAGACTGCAGATTAATAGTTTTATATTGTTACGTAAGCAATATGTGACGTGATCAAAATTGTGATGACAAGTGTAATAAATGCCCAGAAAAGAATTGATAACTGAATTAGTTAAGTTTCCTTTGTTACCTATAATTTTTGAGGTAACAAAGAAAATGTTACACAGAAAGCCAGAACCAGTCCTACATTTCCTTACAGATGTTACAAAATGAGAGTTTATGTTACAAATAATAGAATAACAAAAAATATATCATCAGATCATCTGCTTTTCTAAAAAAGCTTTGCTAAGACAAACAGCAATATAAGACCTGCTAAATTTGAGCGAAGTCAAGCACAAGTCAATGTAGTAATGATAGTTACAGCTTACTTTTCAAATAACCAGTTGTCATGGTTACTGTTGGTAACTGTTTTACACATGTTACATGGCAGCATAGGTTTCAGTCAAGGGTTCAGCCCAATGAGATCACTTTGTGATGATGTATAATCGATCCATTCAGAGCTGTGGGAGATGGAAGGAATCAAATAGGAGAAAATCATGGTAATCGTGAGATGTGATCAGCTCTGTATTTTAAAGGCAGACAGCAGTAACTTCTAACTTAAAAAGTAAGCAGTTACTGCTGTTTGTCTTTGCGCTGCAGTACTGCGGTATGATTAGAAATGGTACGACCATAGACATGATAGAGATAGTAAATGATACGATATCTTAGGAGCCTTCGGAGATGTATATAACGCGAAACGACCATGATCCTGGCAAGTTTTACACTCCTAACCATGCATGTTAACGATAATTATTTACTTGGCTAGAATAGTTTACTGTGATAACAGGACGTGTTTTGACACACTGAGATTGTGAATACCAAATAATTAAAGTAGCTTTAGGCTACACATGAATTGGATGAGAAAAAATGCACAATGATTGTGCACCATTAACCCTTTAACCGCCAAATTATTCAATCTGAATTTTAACCCACTAGAAGTTGTGTCTCGCTGACGCGATTCACAACTTCAAGTGAGTGAAAATTATTCAGATTTGATGGAGGTCAACTGTTTTTAAATATTGCTGATTGATGTCACATTTCATCTTTAACATGTTCAAACTTCAAAAGGTGGTACATAATGTGCTAATAAAAAATGAAAACCCGAAGATATGCGGCACCGGCGGTTAAAGGGTTAAGAAAACTAATTCAACTGGTGTGTGTTTTTTGCAGGCTCACAATTCAGTAGCCTGGTTAAAATGGTTAACACGATTAAAGCGTATTGTACATTCCAACAGGCTGTCGAAAGCTTGGTGATATATTGCAACATATCAATATTAAATTTCAGTGGCATGTGCAAAACACATCATCAAAAGACGGATTGGATGTGAAGGTGTTGGCAAAGCCAAAATGTAGTGACTGCTTTCTTTAAAAGCAAGCAGTTATTGCCTTTTGGCTTTGCACGGCAGAGCAAATTAACATCATTGGATGCTTAAACATGTTAAATCAGATGACAAAATCAATATTGCAAATCACCAAAAACTAGATATTAAAATAAATCCGCATTTACCAACGACAGTATCTATGATATAATCAGCATGATCTCAGTATACAGGTATATATCCGGCTATGTATTTCACATTTTGAATATTCACCAAAACTGAATTTGACACCGGAAGTTCAATTACTAATCGTTAAAAACCACAAACACCTATAACAATCCTATCATACCTGCATACTCACGATACTTGTCAAATAAGCTGCTACTGCTGTTTGCATTTCCAAGGTAGAATAAGTCGATCAACATGAAATTTGTTGATTTTATTTAAACTTTAAAGTCATACACAATGGTTTTCAAGAAAAGCTAATTTAATGAATTAAAAAAATCGCACGTCCATCCTTTTTAGACAGCGATTGTTGTTGACATGATTAAGTACTATTTGATGTATTTCAGTTGGAAGAAATTAAAACGTCGCCAATTATTTTGTCATTATGTCGATGACATTATAATATGTGTGTTATCATGGTTATCATACCTCGCGACCTAAATCGCCATAATACAAAATATTAGTTTAAGAAAATTAAAAAGTTAAAAGTCGTATGTGCCACTTCATGTGGTAACAGACAGGAATGCTAATTATAATGAGTGCTATATTGTTTTTCCACTATGTCTTCCAGTCTCGGTCTGAGACACAAAGACATACCAAATATGGGGACACCCGAGAGCATGGAGAGTGAGTTCCGAAGCTCCCAAGTTCCTGGAACTCCAAGTTCCCAAATTCCGAAGTTCACAAATATCCGGCCCGACCGGGATTCGAACCTGGTACCTCCAGTTTACAAGCCCCAGTCGATACGAATAAGACATCGGGGCCGGCCGGGAGGGGGGGGGGGTAGGGCTAGATCTTTAAAATAATTTTTCAGCTCAATGAGATCACTATTATGATGATGTATAATCGATCCATTCAGATCTTTAAAATAATTTTGTTTCGCCAGGGAACGAATCAATTACTCAACTGTTCATTTATGTTTGTTTGATTATGTTTTTTTAAGAATTTTTTTTTTTAATTCAGGGAACTTCGAAACTTCGGAACTTGAGAACTTGGGACTTCGGAACTCACTCTCGGGTGTCCTCCAAATATGAGACGATAGTCTCAGACGCACGAGATATGTGCTGCAATGTTGGCCAAATGTGGTTGCCGTCAAATTGGCCACCCTGGACGCGGTAACCATGGTAACCTGTCTGGACCTGCTATCTGGACTGACACTCTCTCAGCGACCTTGACATTCAGTGTTTTACACCTGAGATTCAAATCTATTTGTTTTGGTGTTTGGAAGCTGTTAAATACGCAGACGGGTTACTCGGATAAAACATAAGCCAACAAGATCTCCAACAGACGTCAGCGGTCATCGTTAACTCTGCACTACCGTGTAAATTCAAAAAGCAGTATATATGCTGACTTTACAAATACATGTAAGCAGATACTGCACCTCGACTCTACTCGGCAGTACAGGAATGTACTGCTTCTGTCTTAATTATGTTGATTTACTGAGCACGGAGTAATGTAATTTTCACTCATCTTCAAATAAGTCAAATTATTCAGATTTGTGAAATCGGAGGCCCAGTGTTTTTAAAAACTTGCTGATTAAAGACACGTTCTTTTTTCAAAACGTAGTATTTAAAGTGTCGGTAAAAAGAATAAAATCATCCCCAAAAGGTTAACATTGACATGTGTGACACAATTGCCAGCTTTAAGCCTTTCAAGCGTGAATTTACCATCTTCATCCACTACAACTTCATCCACTACAAGCCGTTCTAAAACCCCTAGGTGTGGGGAATTATGACATTCTTCAGTGATGCAAATGATTTTGTTGCATCGTGAGGGTTTTTAGAGGATTGAACATGGCATTGTATTGCTAAATGATTGACAAATAGCCATATTTCTAGAAACGTAGAATAGAGGCGCTGGTTTATCACGTTTCCAAAAACGCTAAATATCGTATCTCGCTCTGAAAGTATCAATCTCCTGTGGAGTGTACAGCAAAGCGTGAAATTGCAGATTTTAAAAAAATTGCAAAAAATAGCATACACACGCTAAAGAAGTACAGGCTGAAACTAATGTATTTACGCTTCTTAAGACGAAAGTAGAATGATGGATGAGCAATCGCTAGTCTTCTTCATGTCAGTGCTGCGATGCAAAGCGAAAAGGTAGTAACTGCTTACTTGGAAAGCTACAGAAGCTGAAAAGGAAAGGCTATGTGTTGACCATCTCTTTATTTTTTAGTCCACCGACCACTCAGCTCAGTGACTGATGGTGCTGATGATAGAAAAGCTTAATCAAGGAGCAATCTGGCATCACAATAGTAGTAGTTTTTGGGGGATTGGCAGCTGCCGAGTGCTTTCTCATCAACTGCGCCATCAAGGTCACAAATGCTTAGAGACATATATTATCAGATTATGTGAGGCAATATAAAAATGGTACCCTTCGGAGAAAAAAACATCTGGGTATTTCGTAAAATAAGATGTTTTTGAGGTGGAAATTGCGACAGCAATTCACATCTCATAATGAAGAAAAATACGAGTAGATATTTTGGTGCTAGAAGAGTTAAACAAGCAGCTGATGAAATCTCTACTCGTCATGGAGTGCCCAGCCTATCAGTGTTGTACATCCAGGTCTTTCTTAGTCCACGGTGGTCGGCCTTGATGGAGTGGATCAGGTTGCTCTTGAAATTGGCAAACTTCTGGCTGAACAGAAGACGTCACTGAAACACAAGCCAAATTAAAAAAGGTACGATGGTCGAAGGCCGGGACAGAGTCTCTGACGCTGGCCCGGCATTGACCCATCATTTGACCAATGTTCCTTATGTTTTAGAAGCGTCCCCTCTCTGGTCAGTGTGCACCTGTCTAACTACTGACTACACCTAGGCTGGCGCCATCGGGTGATGTTCTGCATTGCTCCAGCTTGTCTTTCCGACAAATATAACGCGCTATTTTCTCCCAGAAAGAGAAGGGTCCTATGTAGAAACAAATATTTCCAGCTGATTATATAGCCTTTCAACATTGACGAATTTCCCTTGGAAACTTGTATTATATGCTTGTGATATTATTATTGCAAAAAGTTGAAATTATACAAACAATTTGTACAATGCCTATGACCTGTACAATATTAATAATATTATACTATATATTCAACATCTTTTTCAAGTTAACAGTTACGTGATACCATGAAGTCATGTATCTGTACACTGAAAGAAATGCTACTAAACTTATTATCTTCCAAATTTATGCCTGTTGTACAACACAGGCCAAATCTTCAATTATTGCGAAAGACTCTCTCGGCATCTTGAACCCCATAAAGTATGAGGTTTTACTCGTAAAATCCTGACAGGGCGCACAGAGGCTGCTCACAGGAATCCAACAATCTCTGTTTAAGACATACTTGGGACTGAGTTATCAGAATGAACCAAACATATTATTAAAGGGTAATCCCTGTGATCCAGTGGGTATTGGGATTACATCCATTCCTGGACAGGGCACATGAGTAATTGCCCTTTCTCCTATACTGCTCCCGTTGGTCGCTTAACCCCTTCGAACATGATGTATGATGTATCAAAGCATCATTTTGTATCCCCGAAAAACTGATCTTATCTCCTATGTTGGCCTACATCTAAGGGTTTATAACCATGATAACTACAGTTTACCTGAAATTGTTTTTTTAAATCTCATTTGATCTGATATCGCCATTCTCTCTAATTATCACCCATTTCAAGTTCAATTATCTTCACCCACTATAACATGTACAATTTGACAATTGAGACGACAATTCGCGGCTTCAGGGCTTGTAGTGTAGATTTCAATAATAATTTAAGTAATTTATTGAAACGATTAAACGTGTATCATGTAGCAAGCATGAGTTTTGAGTCCTAGAGCAACGAACCTGAAAGTTTCAGGGTCGTTGCTCAGGGAATAGACAAAAAACAAAGTGCGTCTAAATTGCATATAAATTGGTTGAGAATCGACTGAGAAATCAGCGAAAATCATAATATAATAATATGAGTAAGATGACAGTATTGACATCCGAAGACAACCCACGCAACAGCAGTACAATGCTTTTCAAGGCAGCCAGCAGTAGCGGTTTACTATTCTTGTAAAGTACAGTGTACATATATTTCGAATAAGCAGTTACTGTTGTTTGTCTTCACGCCGCAAATAATCATAGCAATCATTGTCACCCAGCGTGGACGGGTTGAACATGTTGAATGCAAAGTCATAATCATGATAATATTCCTGGCAAATAAGAGATGTTCCGCTACTATTTGGTAACTCTTTACCGTAATACCCCCTACGTCATCTTATTTTAATTCATACCCGCTTGAAGTTGTGTCTCGCTACCGCGACCCACAACTTCAAGCGGGTGAAAATTACGCATATTTGTTTAATTTGAGACTAAACATTGGCAAATCTTGATGTTTTTACACGCATTTCATTTCCAATAACTGTGATTTAACCCTTTAACCGCCAAATTATTCAATATAAATTTTCACTCACTTGAAGTTGTGTCTCGCTGACGCGATCCACAACTTCAAGTGAGTGAAAATTATTCAGATTTGACAAAATGAAAGTAAACTCTTTTCAAATCTTGCTGGTCGGTCTCACATTTTATCTTTAACATATTTAACATGTGGTACTAAATGTGTTAATAAATAATTAAAACCCGAATATATGCAGTACCGGCGGTTTAAGGGTTAATCAGCTCATAAAACAGATAAAAACGAGCCGTGATTAGTGGTGAAAGGGTTAATATTGGTTCACCGTCTGCGAAGTCGCCCCACCATTGAGCTAACATTGGGTGAGCGTCGTGTTTTATGAATCGGTATAATCAGTCGGCAATGGACTCCTACTGTTATTTTAGTTCATCTATCCACCAATGGTAAAATTACACGTATAAACGTCACATTTTAAGTTGGTAACCGTGTTCAAGTTTGTCATACAGCGATAAATCCCAACATATCTTCATAAATTCGCGGGAAAAAAATAATATAATTAGTCAGACTCATTTATATGGCGTAGATAAAACATCCTGTATTTGTAACACAGAGGTTTGACTAGACTGTCAATGCGAAAGCTCTGGGACCAAACTGGAGACAGGCGCCAAAACAAAAGTGTCACTACTGTTTATACTTGGGTTTCGCGGTATGCCGTGGCTTTAGTATCGTTGTCAGTATCATCGCCATCTGAGTTTATAAGCAGAAACGAAACACTACTCAGATCCGCAGAGTTTTCATAACAAAGCCGATCAAATATCAGACGTGAAATAATAAATACAACTCTCGGCATCTGGAGGCCATGTATTCTGCCAGGTCAATGAAGGTATCTTATCAAGGCTTGAAAAATGCCGGGGAAACATAGCATACGCTGGTCCGGGATTAGTCAAACATGAAAGCATAGTTTTAACAAATTAGGGTCTGCATGGCCGGACGAATGGATGCTAATCAGCGGTTTCGTACGGAGCTTCAGCATACATTCGTACGGGAGCTCATTAGACATGTTGGAGCTATGATTAGAGTAAACCCTAGTTTATTACCAGTCTAACTCCAACTCGTTGCACTAAATACAATATTCATCAACTAAATTTATACAATAATAATTCATCATCATCATCATGTTCATATCCGATATTTCTCTACGTGTAATTATTGAATGGTGGCATTATCCATAAATCACTCCTTTAACATGTTGAACATGTTTAACACCACGGTTGCCACACGCATGTGCAGTGGTTAAAGATTCCTGCTTGGAAAGTCGGAGATCGCGGGTTCGAAAGCTGCTCTGGTATTCAAGTTTCAAAGAAAAAAAATGTTTCTTATCCTCTCACTCATACAAATTGAATATAGTGGGGAGCCTCCGTGACCGAGAGGTAGCCTGTTCGACCTCAGACCGCCAGGGCTCGAATTTCGATTCTGTGTCTGGAGGGAAGTGTAATCTTATTCATCTCACCATCATCAGGAGGTTCTTCTGGCCCACTTTAGCTTACATTTGCACAAAGTTGGCCTAAAACCGCATTCATTTCATTTTCATCTGCCACATGCAGGTGTAACGGTACTGTATACCCACTGACACAACACAGACAAATCTAAGCCTTGTAGCAAATTACAAATCCATCCCAGAAAAATGCAGACCAAATAAATAACTCTGTTTTCTCCGGTTGCCTGTTATCCACGAGAACCATACTTTATCCACATGTGGTTAGAATCAGTCCGCACCGCCCGCCCCCACACGAATTGTCAAGAAAAAAGCCAGGTCCCCATCACAAATCTGGACAGACAACAGAAAACCCCGTCGAGGAGGGGCCAGAGATTTGACAGTACAATGGCGTCGATTTTTTTCTGCGCACAGTACTCTGTCTTTGTTGCGGGGTTGACTAGGTTTAGATTTGGTTATTCCAGCAAACAGGCAAACGCGAGAGGTTGTCAGCCTGTTGGTTTAACTCTTCCTTTAACGACTTCCCCCTGATAAAACTACCCCCAGAAACCGACTTCTTTTTTAATGAGGACCCCTGGAGTAGCCCATGGGCTCAATACAGAGTATAGATATGCGCATGCGCACATCTCCCAAATCAAAAATGCAAGAAACGTTGCGTTGCTGTCACTGACCATTCTGGTTGGCGATTTTTAACCATGTAAGTAATCTGGTAATGAAATATCTCCATTGCAATTAAAGCATGTACACATGTGGAATTCGAATAAATGCGAAATTGGTAAAGGAAGGTCGTTTTCGCATAAATGCGAAATTGGTAAAGAAAGAGTTAATGTTGGGCAACCAGTGGCCCAACATTAAATCAACAGAGTGTCAACGTCTCGTGTGCTGGGATGTGTGTCATCTTGTTTTGTATAATGTGGTCTTCATTGTTGGAATTCCAGGGGAGCACGATCTCTCAGACCCCATAAACTCAGAAAAAAATACTGATTTTTTCTGATTTTTTATTGAGTAGATCGCAAGCACTACTGCATCTTGGATGGATCGGATGCAAGATTAGCACCTGCCCGCACCAAAATAGAAACACATTGGGGAGTATTTGGTGTCATTTAATTTCAAACGCTTACACAGTTACATGATTCATTATTCTCTGTTAGTCCTGCAAAGACAATACTCAGAACTAAAAAAGTAAACTGCTGTGTCATTTGTCTTTTGTCATTTCATTTTTGTCAGTACAGTATAGGCCTACATGACGTATAAGGTCGCCTTTAACCATGTTTAAATAATGTGCCTTATTCACCAAGATTGATGTTGGAAATTATTAATTTAACCCTTTCAAGCCTGAATTTACCATTGTCATCTTCATCCTCTACAAGCCGCGAATTGCTATCGCAATTCTCGACTTGTAGTGGATGAAGATGATTTGATTTGGTTTAAAAATTATAGAAAATTGCCATGAATTGGTAAACCAGTTTCATGGAAATTATCATTATAAAACCCTTAGTTGTTGGAAAATTAGGTGTGTTTACAGGGATGTAAAATGATGCTTTAATGCATCGTGAGGGCTTAAAGGGTTAATCCATTTAATATTATCTCGCAGTGTCGATACACACTCTACATGACTAACTTCATGATAAGTGGATGCAATTTCCCAAAGATCATGGACTTTTTGAAAAACGTTTATTACGTTTATTAGTACTGATAAAACATTAAACGTTGAACAAATATATGAATGATACTGTGAGAAATAGCAGTACAAGTATCTAGATATATCCCACCTGTGATGTTTTAAACCAACTCGATTCTGCTAACACATGGTGTTCTGTGATATATCAAGATGTTTTCACCGTCCTCATAATGTCATTTTTGCAGCAGTCCCTGATTCGCCCATGTCTCCTTTTTTGTGTATACATGTCTACCAATATAAATATTTCTCAGTGCTAAACAATTTGTATGCTGTTTTTTTCGTTATAGCTTCGTGTTCTCTGTGTGTTATCAATGCCACCTGCAATCTAGAGCAGATATGCTAGTACCCGGCAAACACAAAACATTAATTTTGTATAACATTTGCACAATCTTGGACCAACGTCGAAGACTGCGCCGACGCTGATAGGAAACATTGACCCAACGACGAATCAACATTGGTAACAACTGGAATGTTAGTATTCATGCCAGCAAACACAAGACGTTGAACCAACGCTGATTTGATGTTGAACAACCTGATACAACGCAAGCCCGACATCAAATCAACACCAGGTCATCGTCCTGTGTATTTACTGGGATGATTTCAAGAAATATTACGCGTTATGTGACTGTACTGATATCGATTCTTATTTATTGTGTACACGCGTATTTAATCCCGTTAATAGTATCAATAATCTGATAATAATATAAAGTTATGTCACATTCACCGTATAAGCTGATTAATAAGTAGCTGGGGATGCTGAATTATGTATTATATTTACATTTATTTTAATTCATTCCAAGTTTAAATGCTGACGCATTTTTCAGCTTCAAATCGCGAAAAATATTTCCACTGATGAAAAATAAGCATGTCTGAAAATCATGAAAATTGAATTATTTGAGCAAATGGGTATCCCAGTTAACATGGTTAAGATGAGCCTTTTGCAGATAGCTTGAACTCTCTGATGACGGCCATTTAGGGAGTTTGCACACTGTTTACCCGTTGCGCACAGTGACTGGATGAATGAAAGAATGAAAAAATGAAAAAATGAATGAATGAATGAATGAATGAATGAATGAATGAATGAATGAATGAATGAATGAATGAATGAATGAATGAATGAATGAATGAGCGAATGAATGAATGAATGAATGAATGAATGAATGAATGAATGAATGAATGAATGAATGAATGAATGAATGAATGAATGAATGAATGAATGAATGAATGAATGAATGAATGAATGAATGAATGAATGAATCAAATGATGAATCAAATGAATTTCGACTTTGAGCAAATTTTACAAGGAACACTTTATTTGAAAATTATTGATTAGCAATTTTCTCTTTCAAGTTTTAACTTGTTAGATATGATGTCACATCCGTAATCATGGCAATGAATTACAAGTTTGATTAGCAAATGGACAGAATTGCATTTTGCTATACGATACTGAACAAATTCCTGTTTTATACAGACTAAACTGAACCAGGGCAACATACTGAGGATGGTGGGATAAGAATATTAAGGTTATAATTATCTTACTTATACCAGAAAACATAAAGAGAGAATGTATTTTTGCTTATACCCATGTATAAAATAATAAAAAGTTAATGGAAGTACAGCACGGTGACACCACACACGCATATATTTTGTTGTGCTTAAGTTGTACACAACTATAATCCTAATAACATGTAAATGTAAGCTAAGACAGTTAGCGACCAAAGCATGCAAAGGTTTACCATGTTATCATGGTTATTGTTATTGTAATAAATCCCAAGCACTCTGCACGCTACAGCACGATAATAACAAGTTCATGGTAAACATGATAGCCCAGCAAACACGATACATAGACACAGTGTTGGTTCAATGTTGGACCAGCGTCGCAGACGATGGGCCAACATTGAACCAACGTTGTGTCTGTGTATCGTGTTTGCTGGGAAGCTATACACAGCACCGTACAGTCCGTGTATCTGCTTGGTGAGTCACGAATATTAAAAAAATGCTATCTCTTGTTATGATTACCTGATTAACGACCAGTACAGAATGTGGAGAGGGTTCAACATGTTCAACTGAGATAAAAATTAATGTGTATCATATGTGCGCAGATGATTACGTGTGTGTGCGAGATTGGACCAACCATATTCATTTCCAATTTATGATATTAAAGACATGCACCATCGCAGAGATTATCGGATCGATAGTTCGGAGCTAGATTTGCGCTATGTTTGTGTTTTAATAGCAGGCACAAGGGGTGTGTAGGAGTGTGTAAATAACACATACAGTAAACAGGTAAACATATAAATATGTTTATGTTTAACATTTTTAAGAGCTCTGATGCCGACTAAACTGCTAAAGTAGTTTTTATGTCATTTAATTAGCACATCTTTTCCAGATAAAAAAAATATCACTTAAATTTGTGAAGCTGGTGTGTCGTGACTTTCACAAATCCAAGCAATTTTCAGTCACTTCAAGTTCGTGGCAGCCACTGGGATCAAGCCATCATGAGTATTATGCAACGTCATATATACTTCTTAATCATGTTAATGTAGACTTATTAACCCTTTGACTTCCAGGCCGGGGTGCATGCCAGGATCCAGATATACTGGTGTACGAGTTCTATTTTTCGTCATTTGAAGCTGGAATTTCTAACGCAATTTCCAGCTTCAAATGACGAAAAATACATAAATGTAGTATATATTTGACGAAAATTTGTGTCATTTTATGGTTATGTTCATTGACGAATGACGACGGAAATTTCCGTCATGTATGGTAGTGGAAAGGTTAAATAATGTCATACCATTCTTCACCTAATTATAATAGCGGCATATACATGATACAGAGGCCTAATTTTCATTACAAACTATGGATCAATGAAACTGTGAAATGTTGGTATATATCTGTATATAACACAATAGAACGTAGTGCGTACTGAGTTGGTGCCAAAATAAAAATTATATAAATAAGTATCATACCTTTTATCATGTAGGCTCTATATTTATATAATTACGCGTGTGAGGAGGGCCATCTATTATATTTTTTTATTTTTTTTATAGATAATACCGACTTGTATGTGATCAAAGGAGCTATCATGATCCTCTTAATAACGATAAGCTGTCACGACACAGCCTGGGCTTGTGTAGAGGCCATCCAAAAATGAGTTGTCAAAACTAATTTAGGCCTATTAACATGATTAACTGAAATGTTCAGCACTTAAACAGATCCCAAACACGTCAAATATGCTAATTACAGCACCTTATTGTGACAAATGGTAGATCGATGTTTTCATCTGAGCTTTCTAAAGCTTCAAATGGCGAACAACATTTTCTATTATATGTATGTATGATAAATCTACACATCCCAACATAACATGCATAATGAATTGGGTTATTTGAATAATTGAGCATTATCATAAACTGATAAAACCACATATGTTATCAATACCAACTGCATCTTTTGGTTTCAAACATGTTAAACATAATAAAGGTATAATTAGCCTGCTGAAAACAAATGGCCATGTCTGCTACTTTAACATGTTTAACAACGAATATATATGGTCCACTTAGATAAAAAAAAAGGGTGTATATGCCACTTTGCAAAGTGGAAGATGCACCTTTTCATATCTAAGTGCTATGGGGACGATATGTTCTTCTGATCGCAGCAGTATTATCAGTATTATTTGTGGACCTGTGTCACCCAATGCTGGACTAATGTTGGTCCACCGACGACGATATCATAAAGATCCCTGTTATCAGTGGTTATCTGGTTATTGGAAGAAGTGTTTCCCCACGTTCTCTTATATAAGTAAAGTGTGGATCGTGATATTCACACGTTATTTACTAACTTCAGAAGTGATAACCATGATAACAGCATATTAACTGTCATCTTGATAATATTTTTCCCAACAAGGTGGTACAGCTCTGTCAATGGTTGCTGCTGTCATCAAATTCCGTACATCCAGGTCACCTGTGTGTACAGTATATAACATTGCCTAAGATGTATACATATGGTATTACAGTAAAATCAGACCTGATCGAACTCAGCACATTATATTCGTATAGTCATGATAGCAGTGCCTCCTACATCAACTTATTCAGCAAACATGGAACATGTTAACCCTTTAACCGCCGGTGCCGCATATATTCGGGTTTTCATTTTTTATACGCACATTAAATACCACATTTTAAATATATTAAAGATAAAATGTGACATCAACCAGCAACATTTGAAAAGAGTTGACCCCCATTTTGTCAAATCTGAATAATTTTCACTCACTTGAAGTTGTGGATCGCGTCAGCGAGACACAACTTCAAGTGGGTGAAAATTCAAATTGAATAATTTGTCGGTTAAAGGGTTAACCCCGATGGTGATTAGATTTGGGCCAGCGTTGCAAAAGGTGGGCCAACATTAAATCAACATTGATTTGATGTCTTGTGTTTGTGGGTGGGGCTGTTACGTTCTTGCTCTGACCGAGAAAAAAAAATCAGATTCTATTCTGCTTATTCCAACAGAGATCGACAAGTTGAACCAGTACACAATTCCCATTGAACAGGAAACGCGAGCCAATGTTGGATTGATGTTGGGCTGGTCACAGACGGTGGCCCAACATCAAACCTACATTGGTTCAACGACTCCTGTATCAGTCACTGTGTATGCTCGGGTTGGTGGTTTCAGAAGGTACCTGAAGCAGTGATGGCCGATACCAACAGTGTAGCCAGCAAAAAATGAAATTTGATTAATTGATTCAATTAACAGATTAAGGGATTAACAGTCATAGATTGATTGGACATGTGTTTGCTCTCTTGTTCCACAAGACCGATAAAACACTTCAGGTTGGCTTAGGTAAACAATAACAATGCTATTTGAGGCTGGAAAATAAGGTCATCAATTCCAACGAATGAATAAAATACAAAATTCTGATAAAACGCTAACTCATTCGACACCGGCGACTCTTCCTAGAATGTAACCTGGTAACGGGATTAGTTCATTCAATGTATCCAGACGTGATGCAAGGATGGAAGAGCCAATACTCTAGACTGGAGAAAATGTCCAATTAATCCGTACGGGTGCCCAGCAAACACGGAACTTTGTGACTCTCAGGTTTCTGAAATATTGGACCAGTGTCTTGGACGCTGGACCAACATTAAAACATCATAGGGTCAGTGCCTCGAAATATCCTGGTTGCCCTTTACCCGGGCGGTCTCTGATAACGGGGTCAACTGTACACTATATATTGCACATGTATACTGCCATGCAAAGGCAAACAGCTGTAAGTGCTCTTTCTTTGAGTCAGCAGTTACTGTTGTCTGCCTTTTCATTGCATGTATACAGCAGCTGTGTTTTGCTTACCCGCCCCACATGGCAGCCCGTGCCTTCTAAGATAACATAGCTGACAAATATCACATTTCCCAAGACGCCCGCCCTCCACACATACCCTTACAGCACAATACTGGACCAAAGGGATGCTAATGTGCACGCAATGAACATAAATCATCTGCTAGTTTGGACAATAACAGAATGTTATGTTGATTCAATTAATTACTATTGTATCTTGTGTAACGCGGCTACATAGTTCACTGAAATAAGATATCCCCGACGTTCTGGACAACTGAAACCAGTCTGTAATTATTATGATTGTAGAATAAATAAATAATAGTGCCCTACGACTTCTTTATATCATTCTATATCACGTATATGGACGCAGAGTATTAGTAGTTTCCAAAAAAGGTAACACGAATGTAAGAAATCATGTGTCTAAAGTATGTTTCACTTTCTTATCCACGTCATTGGTTCCATTATAATGATTATCATGATTATCATTATCTCAACAAATTATCTCATTATGATTATATACATGTATGTATATTAAAAATATGATTAACCCAAATTATTTAATTGGAAGTTTTACTCACTTGAAGTTGTGTCTCGCTCACGCGATTCACAACTTCAAGTGAGTGAAAATTATTCAGATTCAACCAAATGGAGGCCAACCATTTTCAAATCTTACTGATTGATGTCACATTTTCTCTTGAATATTTTTAAGGCTGATACGCAATGTGGTAATAAAAAATGTAAAAAAAAACAAATATATAATCGGTACCGGCGCTATAAGGGTTAATAATACAAGTAGATTTATCCCGATCGTCGCCATCTAAGATACAAGGTGATGTTAGCAAAACGTCAATTTGAGGTTGAACATCTGTCCAACCCTAATTTGACGTTGTGCCAATGTAATATACATATTATAAATGAATCACGATTATTGTCGGCGGTCTTAAAACGTGTCTGGTGATTGTGGGGTGGGTAGGGTGGGAAGGTGTCCCATGACCTAGGAAAAAGCCTGTTAGCTATGAACACATGGCGAGACAGATGCTCCAAAAGATCTGTCATTCTTGGCTACATTCCATCATGATGGAATCCCAAACTGCAGAAGACGCGGCCCATGTTGGGCCAGTGACTACAACATACGGCCAACATTCAGGCAATATTGCTTTAGTAGTGCGTTTGGTGGAATGATCTGGGTTAAAAAATACGTGATAAAACCACAAATAGCATGGCATATGAGTCAACATCACTGGTGATGTACGGCTTTTATAGATAATTGGGCTCACGTATAGCTGTATAGATTTGTCCCGAAATATCAAACACTTAAAGCAGCTCCTTGGGATGACATCAATTTTCGTTTTGTATTTTGTAATGAAGTAGTGTATCGAACAGATCATGATTTTATTTCTTACGGGATTTTTAGATTTTTTTTATTATTTTTTATTTACACTTTTATGAATCCGACTGTAACCCAAACAATTTTTTTGTATACCTAAACACCTGCTAAAGGACGTTTGAATGTTCCTACAGCATTGGGCCACATGTTGATGCCGTCGGCCCAGCGTTGAGCAGAGACTCGGTGCTGCGGAGGAACCCCCCTGATCAACCCGGTCCCACAGCAATTAAGGGCGGCAGCTATTGATGTAACTATGTCTGATCTGGTCAGTATTTGACGTCTATATTGTGGTATGCTGTAAAGAAACTTGTTTACATATCATGCATATCAGTATATGTCTTGGAAATATAGATTGTTTCGTCTTTTTCAGTGCCTTAACATTGTTTTTATATTTTATTTAGGATCAGTAGGTTATATAGCTTCATATAAATTAAACTTTCAAAATTGACAAAATTGAAACTATCTCATCCCAAGGGGCAGCTTTAAAAAAATGATAATAAAATATTAAAACTGCTATTAACACGTTGGTTATATTCGGTTTGTGAAAGGGCAACATCACAAATAAAATAAAATTTACAAGGTTGGGTGTACATTGTTCTATTAATTATATAAACCACGATAACCATGATAATAAAGGGTTTTATCAGTTTGAAATCATCATAAATGCCTTAGCTCTTTCCGCTTCATTCGCATATACCTATGTCTTAGTACGGCCATTATACATTTTACTCCCTCAGTGCGGGGTCGACTTTAGGCGTCCGATTCATCAGAGTTGAAAAACCATCCTAAAGAGAAACCTATTAATTGGCATGCTGCTAAAATAAATCTCCACTGCATATTAGTGGTTATCATGGTTATAGACCTATATCTCCAGACAATACAAAATTCCACCCCATCCTCAGTAATCATAGGGCTTGAAATTGACCCAATGTTGGTTTTCTTTTTGTCCAGCGTCGCAGACGGTGGGTCAACAATAATCGACATTGGATCAACCCTGTGACAGCCAAATTCTTTAATTGGCATTTTCACCCACTTAAAGTTGAGTCTCGCTGACGCGATCCACAACTTCAAGTGGTTGAAAATTATTACAGATTTGACAAAATGGAGGTAAACGATTTTGAAATGTTGTTGATTAACATGAATAATGTCACCCTTTATTTTTACCGTATTTCAACATGGTCAACGTGCTAATCATGATAATCATGATAATAGGAAAGTGAAAAAAAAAATTAATAGTACCGGCAGTCAAACATGTTAAAGTCTTGTGGGTTGTATCTCCCACTTTGTCACACCCTTTCAATTCCAAGGGGACGATACATAACGTAAGGAAACCCCATGAGTATAACAAAGTCCGTATTAGACCATAATAACCCTTTAAACCCTCGCGATGCATCAAAGCATCATTTTACATCTCCGAAGAATGACTTTAAAAAAAATAATTAAAACAGGGTTTTAGAACGATTTTTTTATGTTTTAATTATGCAAATTCTTTTCCATTTGCAGCCCACCTCAAGTCACCTTCATCCACTAAAGTCGAGAATAATTGCGACAGTAATCATCCATGGTAATTCGCGGCTAGTAGTTTATGGATAGGTAAATTCAGGCTTGAAAGGGTTAAAGCGCTAGGTTGTAAATTTAATTTTCAACTCACTTGACCTGTTGACGTTGTGTCTCGCTACCGCGACCCACAATTTCAAGTGAGTGAATTTGAAAATTTATCATATTTGTAAAATTTATCCAACAAATTATGTAATTAATGCTCATTTCGTCTTCAAAGGTTGTTTGAAGCTTAACCCTTGCAGCGCGGGGGTCGACTTTAGACGTCAGATTCTGACGTCAAGTCGACCCCCTCACAGTGTAAGAGAAAACATATTTCTAATTGCCGCAGACCCATAACATAAGTATTCAAATGACATGAATGAAGCGGTAAGAGCTAAACAAGACATTTATGATTTTAAATTGAAAGTAACCCTTTGTTATCCATGGTTTACATAAAAGCGCTAAAAGGGTTAAATAAAAAGGTTAAAAACGGCTAAAAATCTATATCTAGGCAATTAGCGCTCCAAGGGTTAATTAATACACACATTCCCAGCAAACACGAGACTTTCACCCAATGTTGTTTCAATATTGGGCCAGGGTCGAAGACGCTGGCCCAACATTAACATTGTTCTGCAATAATTAATATTCATACTTGACATCTGATCATATTTTGATTCACAGATCAACATATACAATAGTCAAGCTGCTTATCTGCTTATACAGTTATAGTTATGCTTTTGTCTGACATGACCTGGTGTACATGAAAATTACATGTTAGCATGTTTAGTAACTTATTAGCAATTAGTTCACATAGCACGAAATTCAAGGCTGGTTCAATACTGGGTCAACGTCTCAAGCATTGGAACAGCATTAAAACAAAGAATTGTGTCTTTTTATTTTATGTTAAACACAGAGAATGTGAGATACAAGAGACTTCATTATATTCATTGGCAAGTCACATGTACGCCTAGGTCAATTGTGAACAGTACACAGATGATATAATTAGGGACCCTTTCAGTCCTACGGGCGTTCTATGGTAATTAGCCTAAAAATTGATGTTTTTTATAAACAAAAGTTGTCTCAAATGTGCAGTTGAAGGTCCCAAATAAAACACGAAATGTAGCCTGACTTCATTTTTAAATGTAGAGGTATTTTTCATTCATTTGAAGCTGGCAATTGCGTCAGCAATTCCAGCTTCAAATGAATGAAAAATGTCACGGAATAATGCAGCGACCGATATATTAAGCAAATTTTGTCGTGTTCTAATCAATAATTCCACTGACAATATCACCTGGGCATGATAGTGAACCGAATGAACTTACCTGTCTCTCTGACCCACAAACATATTTATAATCGAGAGAACCGCCATCGCTGTTTAGCATACAACATTTATAGCCAGTCATTCACAACATCCAGCCAGCATTGGGCCAATGTTAGACTGTGTACAGTTCACACACGTGCGTTTACCTAGATGCCATGTACTGTAGGCTGTCACGAATCCTGACCTCTGACCTGTAAAATGACAGGTCTCTACCAACATGGCCGAGACGCCATTTTTTAAGCAGAAACCGAGGGTTGGCTCGGATTATTCGAGCATGCCGTCTAAAAATGACAACCCTGCTCGGTCGTAAAATGGTATTATGATTCGTGAAAAATCACCTACCTTTCCGATGGCTTTTCGGTAGCGTGCCACAGCTTTGTCGATCAAATCTGCCACCAGTAGTTCTCCGTTACCACAAGGGACGATTACACGTACGCTGCCAAAGCATACAGTCACTTTCATAGTTGCACTTCCCGCGGGTTTTCTATAATCCAGCAACATAAGAAAGCGAATTGAAGCCGCATGTATGAACACTAGAGTAGGCGCGACGTTATCGGCTGTTATGTTACACTATCGTGATGCTTCTCCATCGTGAAAGAGGCACATTTTCTTGTGTCATGTAATATCCTGGACTGGGCGGTCTACTCAGTGGCGAGATCCTTAGAAACTAGTCACCACGCAAGCCCCGAAAAACACCCCACACATTCCTGTGCGAAACGTCGGCCTGCCAGTCAGGTTAAACTCCATTTTCCTGCGTTTAAATGGCCCATTTAGATTTGTTAGTATCCTAGGCGGTGATGTGGAGATGCCAGGTAAAATCCGACCTGTGGATATTGCTAGTAAACACGGTGTAAATGAGGCAGGTATTGTACACGTAGTGTTCGCGGCCTAGCGATACGCTTGTGTGTGTGGGCACGGCGTTTGTGTGTAACCACTATAGTGAGCGGCAGAGCCGTGCAGAGCGTTGGCGGACGCCCTATCGCTATTCGCGCCCCCTCCAAGTCCTGTAATCCAAAACAGACTTCACTGATAGAAGCAACCAAGTGGGGATCCGTTAGCACCAACTATCAGGACAAGAAGATTACGTTTTCGCGGCACACTTTCCGGGATCCATACAAGTATGCGCGACAACAGTTGCACCCCTCTCTGTCTGTTATGTCGTCACGCTTGACCGCGCTATATTATACGCCATACCTACTTAGCCGCTCTGGAAAGTATGCGGTCATTTGAATAAAAATGCACAGCGGATGTCCGGGGGTGGGGGTTCTAATCCTACTGGGAGTGGATAATCGGAGTGATTGAAAGGTAAACAGATGTGTTCTCGATGAGGAGGCCTAGGGCAGAAAATGAAATGCGAGAAAGAACTCGCAGGTGAGTTATAGCGAATTCTGACGGAGGAAAAATGGCATAGGGGAGAATGAATCATACGGTACAGACTCGTTCATTCATCTACTAACAAGCGTACCGTACGTGTGGTGGCTTAACCTAGTTGTTCCCCGCCCTATTTATATTAGTTAACATCGCCCCTCATATGCCCCTCGCCTCTCAACTGAAAACTTTATCACACTTTATTAGCGTTACCATGGTACATATACTTACGTTACCATGGTACACAATGGTACATATACTTATAATTTATTTCTTTGTGAATTCAGATGACGTATCATCCCAAGATTTGACACATAGGCACGTGTGTCATAATCTTGCATGGAGAAAATTATGATGTTTACCCAGCAAACACAAAACATTTGTATAACATTCGTACAACGTCGGCCCAACGTCTTTAAACAAGGAAAACAGAGACAGTTACATATGTTAATGCAGGGCGACAGCTCAGCCAGATGGATCAGAGAATCCCCAGCATGGTTTCTAAAGACACTGACTCTGTCGTGCTGCATCTGGGCACAAACGATGCTTTGAATGCTCCAAGTGACGGCCAGTGTCTCTTGAATGCAGACAGATCTCTCAGAAACATTGCACGCAACCACAGCCGTTCTCACCGCAGCGTTCCTTTGATGGTATGTGCAGTACCTCCTATAACCTCAAGAGAAGGCCAGCGACGCGTTGAGATGCTGAATCACCTCTACAAACGTAGATGTGAAGACAATCAACATCTACACTTTGTTGAAACAGGTTGCTCAGCCAGAGACCTTACTGAGGACGGTGTTCACCTCAAGGAAAGTGGTAAAGTTAAAGTTGCCAACGCCATTCTACAATCGCTTCAGGATTTCAGCAAGCCCGTTGCTCTCAGACATCCTTAGACATTTCCCTACATAAACAATCATGTAATTCTGAACAATCTCATGAACAAGTAACAGAAAATAAAATAGTGTTAAATTCTGAACAATCACCACCCTGTATTCAATCACCATGTAATAGACAATTGGAACTTGATCACATTGTGGTAAACTGTGCACGCACTGATGAGATACCTTGTAATTTGCAAAATAATAACGTAATCAATTCGCATATTTTTCCAATATTTAATAAAGGTATTCGTTTAGCATGTCACAATGTAAATAGATTGGTGACATCAGTTAACTCAGATAAACTTGAACAACTTAAAATTTTGTTAGAATGTAATAAGCCACCGGTTGATGTATATGGTATATGTGAATCCTTTCTTAACAGCTCGATTTCTGATGATTTTGTAAATGTGAAGGGTTTTAGAATGGTCAGAAAAGACCGTTCATATAGTATTGGAGGGGGGCTTGTTCTATACATTAAAGAAAATATTGAATATAAAAGAAGGGTTGATTTAGAAGATAATTTATGTTTTACAGTTGAAACAATTTGGGTGGAATTAAAATTAACTTGTAAACCTATATTATTATGTCTTGCATACAGGCCACCTAAATATAACTCTACGTTTACTAATCAATGGATTCAATCAATAGAACAGTGTCTCGTATCCGCCTACTCTGAAAACAAACCGATTGTTTTAATGGGTGACATCAATGTTGATCTTGCCAATGATCGCACCTATGAAAAGGGGTTTATGAATGATTGGCTTGATGTCATAACCAATTTTGATGTACAACAATATGTAACCGAATATACTAGGGTCACTGAAAACACTGCAAGTTTGATTGATCATATTTATGTTTCCAACGATTTAAAAGTTGTAAATTGTACAGTTGTAAAAAGTGGTCTCAGTGATCACTATATACCGTTTGCTGTTTTAAACACTAAACTGACACCACCAAGCGATTCTATGTCTGGTCAACACAAACTAATTAGCTATAGGAATTATAAAAACTTTGACAATGTGAAGCTAAGTAATGATTTGATGGTAGCCAAATGGCACGATGTTAACCTTGGTATTTGTGATGATATCTCTATTGCCATTTCGTCCTTTGTGTCTGAATTTACCTCCATAGTTGATAAACACATACCACTAGTACAAAAGAGAGTTAAGAGGATTAAACAACCCGGCTGGATTACACCCGAATTACTAAAATCATTTAGTCTTCGAGACTCTGCTAAAGCTAGGCATGATTATGAAAATTATAAATACTGGAGAAACCATTCTACATACTTACTTAGAAAATCTAAGCAGGAATTTTACTATAACTTAATTGAACAAAGTCAGAACAACCACGCAGCAAATGCGAAAATTTTAAATGAATTATCTAATAAGTCTAAGAAATCAACCGTATCGTCCATAAAACAAGAAAATATAAAACTTACAGATGAACAGGATATTGCAAACGCATTTAACCTACATTTCACATCTGTAGTAGATCAATACATTGATGTTATTCCGCCATCAAGTAATAATGACACTGCCCAGCACGATTTCCAACCATTAACACATTTTGTTAAGACTAAGCTGCCGCCTGATAACATGTTTCAAATACCGCTTATCACCAAACAGGCTGTCTTCAAGTTTTTGTCGACATTAGATGTTAAGAAATCAGCAGGAGTAGATGGCATCAGTGCACATATGTTAAAGTTAAGCGCTCCTTACATCACACATATAATCACTGAAATTTGTAATCTTAGCATTACTAAAAATCAATTTCCTAATGATTGGAAAACGGCAGTTGTTACACCACTTTTCAAGAAAGGTTCCACAGATGATCCCGGAAATTACAGACCAATATCTATTTTACCTATTCTTTCTAAACTATTGGAGAGACATGTGTTTAACTGTCTCTATGAATTTCTTGTTTGTCATGACCTGTTAATTTCTCGGCAGTCCGGATTCAGATCAAAACACTCGTGTGAGACTGCTCTTCATCTACTTGTTGATGAATGGCTATCTTCCATATATAACAAGAAAATTGTAGGTGTACTGTTCATTGACTTTTGCAAGGCTTTCGATATGGTTGACCATGATATTTTGTTGAAAAAACTAAAATTGTATAACTTTAGTCAGGATTCTATGAGCTGGTTCACGTCTTATTTATCCAATAGACAACAATGTGTAAAGATTAATCACAAAGTATCACAACCACTAGAAATTAAGTATGGTGTACCCCAGGGCTCTATCTTGGGACCATTGTTATTTCTTTTATTTATCAATGATCTACCTCTCGAGGATGGACTAGATCTAGTATCACTCTTCGCTGATGATGCCACCAAATCCACGGCTTCTAAAGATATAAAAAACGTGGAGAAATCTCTACAAGAAAGCTCTGACAGTCTAATGCGGTGGTGTAGTATTAACCGCATGGTACCTAGTTCTGACAAAACAAAAATTATGGTAATAGGCACAAGCAAGAGACTCCAATATTTTGACGTTAACAAATATAAATTAAATGTATATCTTGGAAAAAGTAAGACAACGCAGGTCACTGAAGAAAAATTATTAGGCTGTGTTATTGATGAAAATCTTTCGTGGACCCCTCAGGTTAGAAAGGTTAGACAGACTGTTCTTTATAAATTGTCAATATTGCGAAAAATAAAAAGATTTGTTCCGCTTTCCGGACGTCTAACATTTTATAATTACTTTGTTAAACCCCACTTTGATTACTGTTGTTCAGTGTGGGGAACTGCATTTAAAAAAGATATCCACACCCTGATAAAATTACAGAAAATGGCGGCTCGTTTAATTCTAGATGTAGATTATACCGTCCCATCCATAGAACTATTCAAAATTCTTAAATGGCTACCAATCGATAAAAATGTTCAATTTCGTCAAGCCACATTAGTATATAAAGCCCTCAACAATATGACACCCAGTTACATGGCCGATATGTTCACCAGATCCAGTGAAACCGCACCATTCAGTTTGAGATCTGTTAGTAATAAAAAGTTATTCATTCCCAGAACGCACATAAAGAGTTTACGTTTTTTAGGACCAAAAGTATGGAATTCATTAAGTACCAATAGCCGTAAAGCTTCTACCCTATCACAATGCTATTTATTAACATGTTTGTATAAAATGTATGTATTTGTTTCATTTATCTCTGACTGTGTATGTTTTTTTTGTATACATGCATTATTCATGTCGAGTATATCAGAATATAAATATGTACTATATATATATTATATGTTATATTATGTTCCATATTGTACTCTTATATTGTTAGCCTTGAGGGCCCCAAGGCAGATGAGCTATATAGCTCATTGGGTCCACCCTCAGTAAATAAAGTTATTATTATTATTATTATTATTATTATAAAAAGACCATTGATCAGATATGAATTGTAAACGTTGCGCACCGTTTTTCTTCTTCTATAGTCAGTCAATAATCGCATGTTCCCGGTATGACTGGGCCGCCCAACTCATTTACTTGCGATGTCATCAGGGTAATAATCGCATAAGCCTAAACATTTTCTGAAATTGAATAGATTGCCTCCGAATACACACATGAACACTGCAATTTTGGGGAGATAATATTATTATGTTATAATAAGCACTAATCTCAAGCGTGCGTGTGATTTTTTAGATACAGCCTGTTCTAAATGGTCAAGATGTATGGGCTGATATAATTCATAGATTTGGATGATTTTATCTTGTTCAACGCAACTGAAGTGTGTGTATCGCGGTATCCATTTGAACACGAAACGGCCACCCAAAGTTGCTTTAACCTTTTAACCGCCGGTGCCGCATATATTCGGGTTTTCATTTTGTATTAGCATATTAAGTACCACATTTAAAACATGTTAGAGATTAAATATGACATCAATCAGCAATATTAGGAAACAGTTGATCTCCATTTTGTCAAATCTGAATAATTTTCACTCACTTGAAGTTGTGGATCGCGTCAGCGAGACACAACTTTAAGTGGGTGAAAATTCAGATTGAATAATTTGGCGGTTAAAGGGTTAATGTCTGCGACGCTGGCCCAACATTGGATGAATGTCTCATGTTTGCTGGAATATGCATAATGATACGGATACAATTTAAAAAATAGCAGCCACACAGAAAAAGATAAAACCCAACACAAAGACGACAAGCCAACGAAGCCAATCTGAGTGATTAGAGCGCCCGATGAAGGACTAATTCGATTAGCATGTGCCAAGCAGATGGTATACCAGAGGCAAACACTTCCCCAGAGAGGCATTAGAGGCCATGCTAATGAATTGTCAAATTGAGGGGGCCACCGCGACATGTGACCCCGCTATCTCTCATGCTAATTCACTTGTCAGCCTCGGTAAACGTGACCCACCTCCGGCTGATGGCTGGGCCGTCATCTCTGACCGTGGTGTGGTATTGAAACAGCGCCGGGCCGTTGTTGAGCGACGGTTCAGTTCACTTCAGCGCGGAACTGCGTCCGGAGCAGAGTTCAAAGTTTGGGATTATGCAGAGATTACGTCCACTGGACCACTCCGGCGTGTATTTTAACCCACTGACCACTGGTAGTCACTGTTTGCTGAGAATTTCGGGTTGCGACTGCCCAGTAAACACAAAACAGTTGTATAACATTTGTACAATGTTGGACCAACGTCGAAGACGTTGGGCCGACGTTGTACAAATGTTATACAAATGTTTTGTGTTTGCTGCATGGGTGGCGAACCCAGAGCTGCTCTGAAATCTCTGATCCCTGGTGGTGATTATTAGCTGATGGGGGGTGATTACCAGTGTCTGAAGTAGAGAGAGACACTGGTGACACGAGTGAAGCAACTCTGGTACAGGTGCTCTAGAAAGTCCAACAGCAGCAACTGCCTAATTGAAAAGTAAGCAGCTACTGCCTTTTGGCTTTTTACCGTATCAATGTAAGTATACTATACATTTAACATGTTTTGGACAATAAAAACGTTTGTAGGCTAATTTTAACATCATTATTTTGCCGCGTGTCACAAGTAATAAGTCTAATTTTATAGTAGTGTTTTTGTCATTTGGAGCTGAAAATTGCGTCAACAATAATTATTCCAACTTGAAATAATAATAAAAAAAATACAATACAGTATTATGTATTTCTGATACAATTGATACGTAATATCTCTTGATTATCCCTTGATTCTTGACAGCGTTCTAGTACTTTCGGTGACTTCAATCGCTCACGAAAGTTATGTTGCTTTGAAGCCTTTTCTGTGTACAACTTTAATACACTCTCGCAACCAAATACAAAACATCACAGAACATGCTGAATGCGCACTTTACCAACAGCAGTAACTGCTTACCTTTCAAGTGACCACTTACTGCTGTTGGTTTCTGCATTACAATTATTCAATTTGAATTTTCACCCACTTGAAGTTGTGTCTCGCTGACGCGATCCACAACTTCAAGTGAGTGAAAATTATTCAGATTTGACAAAATGGAGGTCAACTGTTTTCAAATATTGCTGATTGATGTCACATTTTATCTTTAACATGTTTAAAATATGGTACTTAAAAATTGAAAACCCGAATATATGCGGCACCGGCGGTTAAAGGGTTAAAAGGAACAACCGTTGCTTTAAATGACCACTTTTTCTCAAACCCGCCTGACTGCCAAACGATTGCGTGGCCGTTTGAGTTTCCTCCATGCCCGGGGGCTCATTGATTGTTCTACATTAAATCTGCATATTACGTGAAGACTAGAAAGGGTACGTACAGTGTAGGCTTGTATTTCCTGGTGGTTTGTAGAAGATCATGGTATAGTTGGTTGTCACAGACTTCTGTCCGCCATGGGATTGAAATGGCGTATATCAAAATATTTATCTCAAAATCTTTAATATTATAAATGATAATGTCTGAATTTCATCTACCATTTTCAACACGTTGAACAAATTGTAACTTGTATGAGCGGATCAACGGCAGGCTTTCATAAAAAGGAGTATGCAAGTTTGAAAGGGGAATGTAATGCTGAAAATAACCCTTATAGTCAGGCAGAATGCTGATATAACCTGGAAATTCATACAGAAGTTTATATTTTGATTGATTTGTGTTCAGTAGAGACTAGTGTCATAATTTCCACTGGGAGTACTAAATTTTACCCAGTGGCATTTTTTTGTTTGCATATTTCCAAGATAACATATATCTGGGCCTACTTGTTCAAATTTGATGATCTGGGAGTCGATTTCTATCAAACCAAATGCCATAAGTAAATTTGTGACATTTTAAAATTATTTGGAAGTCAAGATCAAAGGTCAAGGCCATTTTATGGGTCTGATAAGGTTAAAAAGGCATAAAATGTGGCACGTGACTGATTTTCACCCACCAAAACAACATTTCTTCACCCCCTTCAGGTCTTCAGGATTAGTGCAACCTATGGACTAGCATGACGGGTATGCATGCAGTCATATTTTAGCACACGTCCCAATAGCTGTTTGCAAAGTAGCCTAAACATGGTAAATATACGCAGAGACCTACAATTCATAGTGGGACAGCTATAAGTGTTTTTTTTCTGGGGAATCTTTCAAATCCGGATACAAGCATCAAAATTGGCATGACTACTACCTGTGGGCTACTTATTGAGAAAAAAACTTCAGCTGATCAAAATGTCAAGATGGCCGCCATATTTCAAGATGTCCGCCATTTTGATACTCAAAATATACATTTTTGAATAAAACCCCAGATAATTGTCCTATTTCAACGATATTGGTGTCAAATCATATATCTTTGGCTATGGAGAATCTGAATTTTTATTTTGCGAGACCGAAAGTTCAAGAAGGCGGCGATTTTTAAAGGTGGCTGCCTTTTCCATCATTAAGATAATCACTTTGCGGGATAGTTTTGTCACAACTTTCGCGGCAGTTGCAGAATAGGGTTGTGTAGTAGATGTATAGTACTGTGTTTTAGGAGTCATCCACATCCTCTGGGAGGATTCCTGGAACTGGTCCTTGCAATGGAACCTTGTCGTGGTGAAATAAAGCTCTTGGTGATTGATTGAGTATGCTCGGCACAGACGTAATGCCATGGCACAACCAGGGCGCACTGGTGACGTCACTGCAAGTGGTTAGATTAGATGTTGTCAGATGGCGGCGCCTGAATAGACAAGGTGTGACCGAGAGCAGAACCAAGGAAAATGGGACTTATCCCATACCTGAAGGTGGTAAAAGGATGACCTTGAATAAACTGTCCATAAAGAACTGGAAGAAGTGCTGTATTTTTAAGAGGAGAAAAATGAAGATCTCACCCATAGGTCTACTTTTTCTCCTGAGTATGGCTGTTATAACATGATTGCGACAGACATGCAGTACTTCTCTTCTATGCCTTCGGGGTCCTTTGTTCTGGATCATACAAGGTTTGACAAAAGCGGAAGCACTGAGGGGGAACAAGGCACTAGCACCCGGCTGATGCACCAAGTAACAGGATGTAGCTCTTTGTAAAGCATATCCTGACTACTGCGGCGAGACTGAAAACACTGAGAAAGCTCTCGAGGTCGAATCGTGGCGTGAGAGTCACAAACTTCAGAGTCCCTACTTCTAGTTCTGGTACCTGGTGTTAGCAATCCTCTTGGTGATCCAATTATTCGAGAAGGCAACTTCAATCTGTACTGTCAGTCACTGACCGAGCTGATACCATTCTTATTTACCTAAAACGATGTAAGTTATGCACAGTATACTCCTGTCCACTGCAAAGACAATATGACTCAACAGAAACGACCTCAGATGGCTCAGGATTTCTGAACTGAAATATTATTGTGCATAAATGGAGCCGACAGTTCTCACCTATAATTATTGACCAGGCTCTTGCGCAAGCGAACGCAGTCGTAAAGGCTGATGGTGGAGCATTTGGTGTGACTGAAGATCCTGCCGCACTGGATGGGCACTGGTCCTTCACCAATCAAGGTATTTTATGTTGATGTTGTGTCTACATTCTGCGACAAAGGAAAGATGATGTGATGAGATAACCGATGTCTTCCATAAATTAAGTCAGTTCTCATCATCAGGAATTGACGATGACATGGAGATCTTGGTGAGGTTTGTGTCTGAATGTATGACAGATCCAGCACAGCTGAGGGCGTCGACGATACAAGACTGGGTATGTTTGCGAGGGGCTGTCACTAGGCAAGCAACAGTATTCCAGCCAGACGTAGCGAGCTCTACAGACTGGGTATGGACGAAGAAGACAATATTTGGCAGATCTCCTGGACATACCTTCTACTACTGCGGAGAGATGCCAGCAGCTGATTAAATGTGACTGTAAATCAGTATGTCATGGGTGGTGCAAATGCCACCGCACACTATGCACTATGCAATTACTACCAGGATTCACGTTGAGATCTTGTAATCTGACTGAAACTGTTGTGTTCATTACTTCATGACAGTATATTACTTCTAAGTAGTTTTATTTCTACGTATTTTTTTGGTCAGGCATAGGATAGGCGTACTGAGTATGTATAATAGGTGAAATGTAACAGGTATAACCTAATTTCCTATTATATTTTTCCTTGTCGTGGTATTGGGATTGTATCTGTCATTATATAAAGTGACAGATGCGACCCATTTGTACTTGCTAATGACTACATCGGGGCAGATACAGGATATCGACCCGTACCGGTGTTGGTCCAATATTAGTCTGACGTCTTTGACGCTGGCCCAGCGTTGCCTTGTCAGTGGGTCGATGCTGGTATTTGCTGGGATGAATATTACATTATTATGTAAAAATAGGTTATTTTTTTAGCTGTCCCTTTCAGCATAGCCCACATCTTATTACCAGTAATATATTTTGGAGTGACTTATAAGCCCACACGGGCTGGACACGATCTTATGATCTTGATTCATTTGTACATGTCACTATAATGAAAATATACAATACAATACAGTACAATAAAAAAAAAACATTTATTTATTTACATATTTTCCCCTTTCAACATAATTATATTTAGAAATGATACCTCACACAAAAACCCTCCAAACAAAAAGTATATTCTGTTTTTGCCTTAGACCGAGATCACATTTCATGCTGACCAACATGAAGTATTTAACCTCTTTGTCTCATATTTTGTAAAATAATTTTTTACAGAATTCAGAAGGTCGAAATTCAGATTCTGCATGGTCAAAAACGTATGATTTGATACCAAGATCATTGAAATCGTACTAGTTTGGAGAAAACTAGCTATCCATTGATTTTCATGCTGGAAATGGTCGCAATCTTGAAAAATGGCAGCCATCACTTTCTGGAATAATGTTGTGCATCTTTTGAGCCGACAGTTTTCACCAATATGTTTTCTTACGCTTTCAGCTTCGGTGATTTTGTGAATAATCATAATCAGAAAATTGTTCACGAGCCACATTAGATGCCTTTTCTAACCTTACCAGACCTATAAAATGGCACTGACCTTTGACCTTGACTTCCAATTAATTATTCTAATGTCATAAATGTACTTATGGCTTTTTGTTTCATGGAAATCGACTCCATTATCATCAAATTTGAACAAATATACGCAGATTAGAGTTTAGTGTTTGGCGGCCATCTTGGAAATATGCAAATTAAAAAATTGCCACTGGGTGAAATGTAGTACTCCCGGTGGAAATGATGACTCTAGCCTCCAGAACACAAATCAATCAAAATATACAATTCTGTATGAATTTCCAGGTTAGGTTAAATTTTGCCAATATTCTGCCTGACTATTATGGGGATGGATCTAAATCATTTGCTGCAAAAATAATTACATATTATCGACGACGCAAATGCAAAATCAACCACTCTCTCAGCAGAGAGTGTTCATTTTTAGTACTTCATACTATAGTATGACATCACAACCAAAGACGGTGCTAAGAACTGTTAGAAAAGTGCGTTTGCTTCTATAAGTGCACACATACAGGCCTGATACAAATATTATTTTCTAATGGAAATTACTCATAATAGTTTTACTTCAGACCAAACATTTGGAAATCTTGTTTATTGCTTATTCACACATTTCGTTCCCAATAACAGTGAGTTATTATCGGCACATAAACTGTATTAAAAGCGACTATATTCACGATTAGCAATGTAAGTGTTAAAACCCCTCATGGGGTGTGTGATGTGAAAAAGAGTAAATTCAATGTAGTGTATTTAGAGAGCTTTAAGATTTTGAATGTGTTACCCTGATCATCGATACAGCTGCATAATACACCCTTACAGCGCGGGGATCGAGTTTAGTCGTCAGAATCTGACGTCTGTAGACGTCAGATTCTGACGACTGAACTCGATCCTCGCACTGTAAGAGTAAACATATTTATAATGGCCGTAGACCCATCACATAATCATGTATTCAAATAAAGCGGAAAGAGCTGGATAAGACATTTATGATACTTTCTAATGAAAAAAACCCTTTGGTCTTCATGGTTTATGTAAAAGTATTTCAGTGCTTTAACTGTGCTAGGGGTTAACACGCGCTAATTTGCACTATTGAACATTATGTTCACCATAGAATGAACATATTCTATTATTGTATGTTCCATCTACACTAATAGTTGACGCGATATTATTTATTGTGCCGTCTGCCACCAAAGTGTAGACCAAGACGAAGAAATGAAATGAATCGGGCTTTAGGCCACCTTTGTGCACATATAGGCTAAACTGGGCCAGGAGAACCTCCTGAGGATGGTGAGATGAAAGAGATGACACTGTCCTTCAGACACAGGATTCGAAATTCATGGAGGCTCCCCACAATACTGAGTTTTACACGTGGATGGGGGAGAAACATTTTTGTTTCTCTCAAACCGCCGAGACCGAACCGAACCCCGAACTCTGGCGTGAAAGGCAGCTGTGCTAACCACTACCCTAGGGCACCCGTCCACCAAGACGAAGAGGCCTAGAAGCAATATACACAAAAGTGACCAAGAAACAATATACAATCGCCTTATCAATATCGAAATATGATTGCATTCGGAAAAAACGTTGACACGATCATAAATATTTGGACATATTACACAGCTGACATGCGATATTGACCCAATATTGGTTTAATATCAGTCCAGCATATCAACGTCTCGTGCTTGCTGTGCAGGCCTACTGCCCTTGTCAAATGGTTTTCCGTTCAGTTATCTTTGTCAATGTCGTGGGGTTTTCATATTCATCATCACTGCTAAATAGTCTTACAAACCACTTTCTCTGTAGCTTTGTCCGAGACACCAGCCCTGTGTGTGACTGGATAAATAAATAGGGCGGTTGCGTGTGAGGGTTTCGGGGTGTGGGGGGTCCGGAGTCCCAGTGGATCATGTTCCTGGTCTAAAGAACGCCGCCGTAACAGAGAGCCCAGGGGACACTATTGAATCACACCAAACTACACGGAAATATGTTAATAACATCCGGGGAAATCACAATGTCTACAAATATGCTAATTATATCAAGGTAATGTAGTCTACATGGTAAACAATTAGAGCTCACTGACACGCTAGCTTGGCGACTAATTCTCACTTCTTGTTCAGCCGTCCGATAACAAAACATGCCCAACAGACACAATGTATTCACCCAATGTTATTTTAATGTTAGGTCAGCGTCGTAGACGGTGGCCCACCATTAAACCATCATAGGCTTACCGTCTCGCTCTCCTGGGTTATGCAAGTATGTCACAGGGCTTGAGACCGATTGATGAATGCGACTAATGATCATTCTTAATTATTCATTTAGTGTGGAGTTAGTGTCCGAGAAATCCGAATCAGTAGCCTATCCTATTTGTAAACTTGTTGCTTACCTCAATTTAATTTCGTGACTTGTCCCTAACAGCTTTCTAATTTAGTATTTTTTATTTAACCCTTTGACTTCCAGGCCGGACTGCATGCCAGGATCCAGATATACTGGTGTAGGAGTTCTATTTTTCGTCATTTGAAGCTGAATTGCTAACGCAATTTCCAGCTTCAAATGACGAAAAATACATAAATGTAGTATATATTTGACGAAAATTCGTGTCATTTTATGGTTACGTTCATTGACGAATGACGACGGAAATTTCCGTCATGTATGGTAGTGAAAAGGTTAACAATTATTTTAATTATAGTGATTTGATCTGGCTAAATGAGTCGTAAGTCGCATATTGAAATTTCGGGGATATTAACAGATCCTGAATATACACAAAATTACTTTAAAATGGTGGTATATCACGCAACTTGATTAGTTCTAAAAATATGACTCCGTCAACTTACGGAAATATCTAGACCTCGTCTAGACCTGTTCCCATCAACCATGTAACCTTGCTTCAACAAAAGTTGATCACTGTTGATATCATGCTGGAACATTTTACTGAATGAATAATAATGACATTGTACCATTTTTGCATGTTTTCAACTGGGAAGTCAAATAAAAAAATCATTGTGGAATGGTATCTGTCTAACAGACCTATTCGCGAAGGCAATTGTGACCTTGAATACATAGTTAGTTTGGGCATAGAGTTCTACCTCCATGGGTCGACCAAAAGTCAGCAAACAATACACAATACACAATAGATTCGTATACTGCCAAAGTATTTCAATCAAATAATTTGAATTATCAAATATTATTGTAGCTTTGCATAAACACAATGTGGCATTTATAAAGCTCAATGTGCGTTATAACAGTAAAACTGGTTCGAACCCCTACCGATCAAGATCTATTTGCTAATCACAGCTATCATTTTGCTCTTCGTCCTCTCACTTTGATATGCTCGCTCACAGTGCATCCCCTGGTGATCTCTGCAAATCTAGTGCCAAACACTAATTTACCATATTTATATAACATGGTCTAGGATGTTTAAATGTTTAATGATAAAAGTCGAATTTTAGAATATGGACAACAGATATTAGTTACCAAAATTAGATGTCAAAAGCAATTAGAAACCATAAAAATGCACAGAAAGAACAACTAAGAAGTGTATGGTGTTTTGTGTCATTATTTGTTTGTGTGTCGTTTCTTCACATAATCCAACAGCCCCTGGCTTGAACACTTTGTGATACAAAATCCGTGTATAAATTCAACTATGGTGAAATTCAATTATGCTATTAGTTCGAAAGATAAACAAATATTATTGTAAATTTAAAGTCTTAAGGTTATTTTCAAATAATTTAATAAATAGAAAAAAAAACAATAGTTGTGAGTGTATAGTATATTTATACAACTCTCTTGTTTGAATTCTTTAATTTCTGATTACCGCGAGTGTTTTCTTCGGGAGGTTTTTTTTGTTATTTCTAATAGAATGATAATGAGTATACACAAATAATAAATCTGTTACTTTGCAAACGTTGTGTGACATCATTTCCATGATTCAATGATTTATTTTTTTGCTATGAAGCAAATATAGGAGTTAATTATAATTTGACCTGTATACCCAGCAAACAACAGGCAATGGTGCAATTTGTTTAATGTCGGTCCAGCGTTTGCGACGCCAGCCCAACAATAAATCAACACTGGATGTTTGATGGGTATTTTGCTGTCTTACCCTCGTGGCCGAAATGTTCAAAACATACATGTTTCACAACTTCAGATAGATATGTTGCCCCCTGTATCAAGGAATTTAGAAAGACTTTTTAAATTCCTTGCCTGTATAAAATCTAAAACTTGCTCAAGAGCTTTCTTTATAGTGGCCCAACCCTCTCCTCCAGCGTTAAGTTATGAAAATAATGTAATGTTTAATGACAAGTTATACATTTTCACCCATTTAAAGTTGTGTCTCGGTACCGCGACAGATAACTACGAGTGGTTGAAAAATAATCATATTTGTTATTGGAAACCAAACAATTGCAAATATTGATGTATAAACAATAACTTGCTTCCCAATAACAGTGATTTGACCGGCCAATAGACGGATTCAAAACGACTATAGTCGTGAATAGCGGGAATTACTCAAATCTCCGGATTTTTCAGCCTAGCTTCTCGTCGGCTCGGCTTCATGTTGACGAATTTGCTTTGGTCTGTATTATAACATAATAACCATGCTAAGGACTTGTGCGCATCTGAGCTCAGTCTTCTGATGATCTAAGCGATATAAAAATTGTATTGAATTTAATCAATGGTAGTTGTGAGTGTAGACCTATAGTATATTTATACAACTGTCTTATTTGAATTGTATAATTTCTGAAAGTGACACATTATCCTAGTCCATAATAACAGACTCTGTGTGCGATACAGTAATATGATGTCCAAAATGTTTGTGACCATGAACAAATAGCATTAGGCCTATTGATTGATTGATAATTTATGCCTTTTTCAAGAGATCGTTTTTTGTGATTTAATGCTAAGGCGTATAAGTCAGGCCAGGACCTACGTGCAGACCACAGTCTGCCAGTGGCAGACGTCTTGATAGCTGAAGGTGATTTTGTGGAAAGATCATTATTACAACAATAGTCACTTTTTTGTTTTGAAGCAAATTATGTGAGTTACAACCACTACTCACCCCGACGTTTGAAATTAGGTGTAAGGGGACGCATTTTACACTTTACCAAAGGGACAGGTAGGCCTACGGCCTTTATTACGAAGGAGGTTATTATTACCAAGGGGGGTATATAGTCACTGGACGAATGCCATGCATGTCATAATTATGACCGCCACCTGGTGAATGAAGACCTGTTGAAAACGAAATCATAAGGATACAGCCAGCACGACCGGTTTCTGGTGCTGCATTCCACTGCTATATAAAAGGCAAACAGCAGTAGCTGCTTACTTGTAAAGTAAGCAGTTACTGCTGTTTGCCTTTGCATGGCAGTGGAGTAGTCTTTTTGTGACGAGTCTGTTTTATGCACTGTGTTTATATGTTTTCCACAAATTGCTCGTACCAAAAAGGTGACAAATATTAATATATATAACACGATCACAACTACCGTTTATCTAGCGTAGCTGAATTATTTCACTTTGAAAGTTTCATGCGCCTTGAAGGGTTATCATGGTTATTGGAATAAATATAAATTACGATGACAATATTATTTACTATGACATACGAGTCATGTAAAATGTATTTAGTATGCAGAATAAACATGATAAACCCTGTGCAATAGGTATTGGGATTTTTTACTTATCGTTTACTTATCGTTAATCTATCCATAAATGCATTGGCATTCTGTTATTTTATGTCTCTCTGTACAGTTGTTTTCAAAATTTTCATACAAAACTCTCCAATGTGTTTTTCAATGCGGCATCGCGCAATTTCTCAACCTTTGGGAGCATGAAACTACTGGATTGGGTGGTCGAATTCTGTTCTGACAATGATATTGATGTTTTGATACTCGCATTATAATATTTGTTATTGTGTAGGCCTATACATTTTATACAAATATCAAGTAACACAATTGAAATATTGTAAATGTATTCTCACCTATATTTCATGTAAAATGATTATTAACGTGAATAAATTCGTTTCTTTTGAGATCACCCTCGAAAATTTCCGATTTGTCTTGCTGACTGAATTGAGGATAGATAGATTTATTCGATTATACTTTCTATTTCATGGGTTTATATATCAGTCAGCATAACAGTGCTATGCCCATGACAGATTCAGCTACCATTGTAAATGTTGTTCTGTGATATGAGTTTAGAAATGACACCAAAAACTGGACAATATAGTATAAAAAAACGCAAATGTAAATATATAAAACATCACTCAATCTTTCAACTACACTATCAGGGTCAAACGAATTAATTAAAAAAAAAATATTCAGATTACTATACGTGTTGTATAAAAATATAGGTGTACAATTTTTTTTTCGAAAACCCATCTCACCCTTATATAATTTATGATATGTTTCATATATTATGAATATATTCAGGTTCATATATAGGTATCTAAAACATCGGGGAGAAAATGTTTCTCGCTGGCTTGCTGCATCATCGCGATTAATTTACTCGCGCACGATTCTCAGAACCTGTGATATACTATGGGAGCACATGTTGGCAATCATGTCAGCGATGTTTCAGGCTTAAATTGCGTGGGACCATGGCATTATCATGATCAGTAGTCAGCAAAAATAATCCCCTATAACGTGTTATAGAGGAGAAGGGCGAAATTCTTCTAACTAGGCATTATAAGAAAATAATATATTGTTTAGCACACTACAATTATTAAACATGACGGTGTAACTATAATCCTTATTTTGTGAAGAATTTTGTGAGATGTGCATGTTCAAATTAAAAGTTTTACAGAATAAATCTAACCCAAGCTACGACTTGAACGACTGATTAATTTCACCGTTCTAAAAGTCATCATATTGTAGCAAATTTCCATTTTATTGACCACAGGCCTATACAACATATGTTGCCCTACATTATTACCACTTACAGCGCCAACTTCGACTTTCTCATTAAGTTTTAACTCGTATTCTTATTGATATTTAAATATAAATAATTACAAATTTGATTAGCAATTGGCTTTCCAATACGCGATGATGAACATTACATTTTCCCTGTATTGCCTCGTTGTTCAGCGAGTACCATTGATTAAATCAATGTACTTTTTCTTCTACATCCGTTTTCTGTCCAAACTTTAATATCGAAGACTGTCCATGCACACGTGTGGGGTATATAAAAAATTACGTCAATATCGCGACAAGAAAGATTTAACCTCGTTGTTAACCATTATCCTGCTGATCACGACTCTAGTCGTTTTTAACCTAATTTATTAGCCGATTAAACTGTTATTGGGTATGAAATGACTGTTGGAAACACTGTTGAAAGATTTGCAAATATTTGTGCTCAAATATGCATAATTTTCACCCACTTGGGAGTTGTGGGTTTCGGTAGCGAGACACAACTTGGGTGAAAATGTTAATTAATTAACATAGCAGGATAAGAGTTAACCAGCAATAGTGGAATTATTTTAGTTTGAACCATTGAGACTAAAGGGTTTTTTCAGTTTGAAATCATCTTAAACGTCTTGGTTAGTTCTTTCCGGTTGATTTGAATACCTATGTTATGGGTCTACACTATTATAAATATTTATTTTTTTTCAGTGCGGCGATCGTCTTTATACGCGTCAGAATAAAGACGGTCCCCAGACTGTTAAGTCTTAAAAACAGGGCTCTGCTATCTCACTCCTCTGTAGTAGTTATGCTCATGAGAGAAATCGACACAGATACAGAACTAATATAACTAACAACCTGATCTTTCAGATTGAGAATTACCAATCAAACCGAATGAGAAGGAACAGTAGGCCTAGAATATCTATCGATAATGTGAAAGCATTGTAGTCAGCTATAGGTCCACTTTTGAAAATATTATGTTATGACCGATGTAGTCACCATTTTGATATGTAATTACAAAATAAACTAATTACAACATTAGTGTCATTTGGAATGCGGGAACAGTTCAGTGTAGTCCGATACATATTTGACAAGCATCAAATATACTGGATATAAACAGAAATTGAAGACGGAGAAAATTTAGAGGACAGAAAACAATACAATCAAACGCCAATTAAACAGTTAACTTCATAAAAATTAAAGTCCTGTTTGGAGCATAAAAATATTCAAAACGCAGTGGTGTAGTGAAAATATATATAAAAAAGACGGAACAATATAACTTATTTTATAATTGATAAGAAAGCTTGTGTTTTGTTTCACAATTATTTATATATTTGTACAAATATACAGGTCAGAACGTGACAGCGATATGTACAGTATACTACATATTGTTATTACCGGTATTAATTGATATATACACTATAATAACATGACTGTGTGTGACACAGGCACATGCTATTCAATATTGAAGGGAAAAAATGGCACTTTTCACCCAATTGAACTTGTGTCTCGATAATCACGATGCAGAACTTCAAGTGGCTAAAAACTCGATGCGACTGCTTTCAGCCAAAACATAGTAAAAGTATCCACAGAATCAGCTGGAAAAAGGCTTGATTATTTATAATCGTTTCCCAGTGAGAAAGGGGAATGACCTAGCCTTATTCATACGCTTACATTGTCCACTATGCTCACTGCCTCTCACAGAAAATAAATTTCACAAATATGTTTTAATGAGACAAGGACAGCAATAATTTTAATTAATTTTCCATCGCAACCTTAAAACATTCCCCTAACCATCTAAGCCCTCACGATGCATTATAGTATTATTCTACATCCCTAAAAACAGACCTAATTTTCCAACAACCCAGGGTTTTAGAAAATTTCCATGAAACTGGTTCACCAATATATGGCAATTTTCTTTATTTCTCACCCACTTTCATCCACTACAAGACGAGAATTGCGGCAGCAATTTGCAGCTTGTACTGGATGACAATGGTAAATTCAGACTTAAAAGGGTTACATAAATTTAAAAAGGCTGAAGAGGTTACTTTAACCAGTATGAATGGATTTTGTTTTAAATTGTGCACCCCGGAGAAAAATACAAACACAATTTTTATTTGAAAAAGTTGGAGACCATTTCACTAATTTAATTTTTTAATTTGCCATAATCCATTCAGAATTATTTGCGTGGTCATCTTGGATCAGAATTTTTTTGCTTGGTGCCAAAAAATTATATGAGAATAATTTCACAGATCATATGTGAAAATGAACAAAATTATAAAATTCAATATTACCTAGTTCATTTAAAAAAATAATATTGCATTCTTATTTGATATACAAAGATGACTGTGAACAAGATAAGCAATTGGAAGTATAAATGAACTACTGAACAATTTTTTACAAGTTATTCAATTTTTTTAATTACAACTGGGTGTGGTGGAATCTTGGGAAAATGCTTGAAAACCTTTTGTTAACTTGTTACTAAACCACATGAAGCATCACTCTGATACCAACTTCATCACATATATTAATATTTCTTTCACATCTAGCATACCATAGCCAGCTATGACATTATATATTTTATAGAAAACAAAGCCTGGTAATGACAATACATTCTTTGTGAACATCAGAAAAACATAATAACACACAAGTTCAAGATCTTCGTTCTTGTCAACAAACATTACATTCAGTAATAAGTACATGCTATAAGTGGTGTGACAATGCTTGGAAATGTAGATTACAAAGAAAAAGCATGTTTATGAATAAATAAAGGGAGGAAAGGGCTATATAAACTATGTTGAAAAAAATTACAATACCAAAATTCGAAGTGAGTAAAATTGTAGCTTAACGTCACTTTTCAACTAGAATGTCATTTGAGTGATATTTTCAGGCAAAATCTTTGAGAATTATGAGTCACGTATGACTATATCAAATGACTGAATGATTGAAAATTAAACTATCCCATTACATGATGTGAGTGGTACAATTAATAAATAATGAAACACCTTTTATGGCAATAAATGGATGCTTTGCAAAAAAAAACCCATATGATCTTACCTTAACCTTTCGAGGACCAAGTTATATAATTTTCGCCTACTTGAAGTTGTGTTTCGCTTCCAGTGAGTGAAAAATAATCATATTTGAAAATGGCAGATTTTAAATCTTCACGATTATAGACACATTTAAGATTTAAAAGGTGCAATTAAAAATGTAAATAAATAAATGATAGATTATAAAATTTAAAATTGTACACAATTAAATTTTTGTCTCGTTACTGCTACACACAACTTCTAGGCAGTAAAAATTATTCACATGTGTACAAATTAAATCAAAATATATGTCAATTTAGCTGATTAATTACTAATTTCATCTCGAAATGTTTGTGTTCTTGACGTTTTTCGTGACTAGCAATTAACCCTTTAACCGCCAAATTATTCAATTGTAATTTTCACCCACTTGAAGTTGTGTCTCGCTGACGCGATCCACAACTTCAAGTGAGTGAAAATTATTCAGATTTCACAAAATGAAGGTCATTATTCATGTCACATTTTATCTTTAACATGCCTAATAGATGGTACTTAATGTGGTAATAAAAAATGAAAAACTCCGAAGATATTCGGTACAGGAGGTTCAAGGGATAAGAGCATCATGAATGTTCTTACCCAGGCAAAAAAATTTGAATTCACAAAAATTATTTTTCCATATTACGGTATGTGATGTGTACCTCAGATAACAAGTAAATCTACATTTATTGGAGATTATTTATGTCGAGCACTTGACTTGTTGGTGTATTTTAAACCGTATAGCTAACAAATTTAAATTTCCAGTGATCTCAAATTGTGTCACAACATAATTAGCATTTTTTCGTGCTTAAATGCATATTTTACTTTTGACAGCAGGTTACACATGTGCTAATAACAACACTTGAGATGCTATTATACTGGACATAACTAACCCAGTAAACACTGTACATAGAAACAATGCTGGTTTAATGTTGGACCACCGTCTGCTACGCTGGTCCAGCATTAAACAAGCATTGTTTCAATGTACAGTGTTAACCGGGAACTGATCTAGGGCTTAAGGAAATACAGCTATTCAAATAAACTTCCCAGCAAACAATATCTATTCTGGCATGCAAATAGAAAACAGAAATAAGTGCTGATTTTTCAAGCAGTTACTGTTGTTTTCTTATTTATCCTGTGGTACCTGATTAACCCTTCAACTGCCAAATTATTCAATTGGAATTTTCACCCACTTCAAGTGAGTGAAAATTATTCAGATTTGACAAACTGGAGGTCAATTCTTTGCAAATCGTGCTAATTGATGTCACATTATGGCTTTAACATGCTTAAAAGGCAGTGCTGAATGTGGTAATAATTGAGTGAAAAACCCAATATATTCGGCACCGGCGGTTAAAGGGTAAACCCTTCTAGCACACAGCCAGTTACTCTCATTTTATTCACTTCAAGGTGTGAAATGCAACAGCAATTCAAATTCACACCTTAACCCTTTAAGCCCTCACGATGCATTTTACATCCCTGAAAACAAACTTAACTTTCTTACAATAAAGGGTTTTAGAACAAAAATTGCCATGAAACTGGTTTACCATTATATAGTAATTTTCTTTATTTTTAAACCACATCAACTTATCTTCATCCACTACAAGTCGAGAATTGCGACAGTAATTCGAGGCTTGTAGTGGGTGAAAATGACAATAGTAAATTCAGGCTTCAAATGGTTAATGTAAAAAAAAAGATTATGCTTTTTAACCCTTACATCGCTGAATTATTTTTGTTTAAACCATGGAGACCAAAAGGTTTTTTCAATTTGAAATAATCATAAACGTCTTAGTTAGCTCTTTCCGCTTAATTTGATTACCTATGTTATGGGTCTAAAGTCATTACAAATATTTTAATTCTTCCAGCCCGGGGACCGTCCTGTTTACAATCAGATTCTAAAGTATAAAGATGGTACTCGCACTGAAAGGGTCAAGTACCTAGCTATAATAATTCAAATGAAGGCTCAGAACATCCTTATATTATTTTTCATTCAATAGATTTGATTCAAAATATGCCATGTGGAGCATAAATACTTGAGGGAGATTAACCCTTTAAGCCCTCACGATGCATTAAAGCATCATTTTAAATCCCTGTGAGCAGATTTAATTCTCCAACAACTCAGGGTTTTAGAATGAAAATTCCATGAAACAGGTGCACAATTACATGGCAATTTTCTCTAATTTTTCTACCACTTCAAGTCATCTTCATCCACTACAAGTCGAGAATTGCGACATTAATTCGCAGATTGTAGTGGGCGAAGATGACAATGTTAAGTTCAGGCTTACAAGGGTTACCATTACAAGGCTGAAATATTTTTCAATTTGAAATCATCATAAATGTCTTAGTCAGTTATTTCCGCTTCATTTGAAAACATATGTTATGGGTCTACAGCCATTGTAAATTATTTATTTCAATTCTTATAGTGATTGTCTTTATACATCAAATCTGACGTCTACAGACGTAGATTCTGACGTATAAAGACGGTCCCCCGCTGAAAGGGTTAATTGGGTAATCTCCATTGAGGCATATAAGTACGACGTGGCATATCTTGAATGAAATAAATTGAAAATATACAATTAGTAATTATAACAAAGTTGTTTGGGAGATTTTGTGATGTAGTGAACTTGCTTATCCAAAGTAATAATCATTCCTTGTGCTATAGAAATTGTTCGACCAGTTCACAGCTGAGTGACTGAAAATACTATAGTTGAAGGGATCAGGTTGGGTGGTGACTGCAACACTGGTCCAAAATGAGACCAAAATAGTATGGTGTCTCTGCTGGTCAGTTGTGGGCATTCCGCAATATTGTGGAGACTCCCTCTTATAATATATTGTATTCACAGGTGTAGATAAACCGGTGTAATGACCTAATGGTGGGTTCAATTTTTAATCTCTGGCAATATATATTTGTCCAGAAATTCATTGAATATTTGAAAAATTTCTAAACGAGCAATCTTTTCTCCAGTATTTCTAACACCATTCTTCGCCTAAAATATGGCATGTGTGACTGAAACAGATATATAGAATACAAAGTACTACATCATATACAACCAGAAAAACATGAATTTATATACTAAATTAACTTTTATCACTAAATCAATTATTCAAGATATATTTACAAATCTTAGGTCTATTGTTGGGTTAATGTTGGGCCACATTTTTCAACGTTTCCCAAACAATAATCCAGCAATGCTTCACTGCTCGGTGTTTTCTGTGAATTGGTATATTTCCTCCCCCAAAACAATTTGTCACGACAATGTCCAAATAGATTATACAATTTTTCGTTCAATGACTTTTATTTATTCTAACAGTCATACTAAATAAGTCATTAAACAAAAAAATGGTATAATCCAACAAAAATGGGATATTGTCAACTTTTATATGACATAGTATCTTAAGTACATTTTATGTAGGATATTTAATAACTTCAGGTTAGTTTTTTCAATTCACCTCCAGGTTAGAATTGCTGTAGTAACATTTTCAATTCAATGAAAATTACGTGGGTGATGAGACAAATAAATTAAAAGATTTTTGTGATTACATGTATGCGCAAGTTATTTACATTTAAATATAAACTGAACTGTTTATTCATATCAGTGCGGGCCAAATTTTTTTGCTGTTAAAAAGAAGCATGAATTGTAAATTTAATCTAAATAATAAATTTAAGGGCGTTTTCATTCATTCATCTGTCAAAAATGCAATGAAATAATACAGAAGTAAAGCAGTACTTAATGAACTAAGCTACAAAACCTGCACTTAAATCTGAGATGTATAGAGGTGGTAGTAAAAAACAGAATGTCTACTGTAGTCGACATCAGTGTTCTAAGGGTTAACCCTTAAAGCGCTGAATTAATTTGTAAAAACGTCGCAACGAAAGGGTTTGTTTCAATTTGAAATCATCATAAATGACTTCGTCAGCTCTTTCCGACTCATTTGAATACCTATGTTATGGGACTGCGGCCATCAGGAATATTTTAAATCTTACAGTGCGGAGATCGACTTTAGTCGTCAGAATCTGACGTCTACAGACGTCAGATTCTGACGACTAAAGTCGCTCACCGCGCTGTAAGGGTTAATAATGTTTCATTATCAAATAGCTGACAAAATGGCGCTCTAAGAACACATACTCACCTGACTAAAGTTTATTGTGCCATCTCTGGTAATGTATTCTGCAAATTTACATGAGAACATTCCACAATCAGAGCCGTTCATCTGCTGAGGTATATCCTAAACAATGTAAAATTACAAACTAAACATGGGTAAAACTTGTTTCACTCATAAAAAAATTATACTTTGTTACCTAGAATTTTATATTCTAACAGGGTTTCTCTTTTGATTTAAACGAAAACACTTTTAATTTCAGGAACCTTTAATGGGGATTTGTAAATTTTAGAATATACCTGGTAAATAAATCAAACGCATGGAGTAACCGAGCTCATCCTATCAAAATAAGATGTTTGTCCAAAAATAGATACAAAGAAGTACATGAGGCCTATTAAATAATAATAAAAATATGTTTTATAAAACAAACTAGTGAGAACAGCAGAATGGGGAAATCATTTTACAAATTTAATATGAAATGTATTTAAATTCTAGTCACAACCAGTTAATTTGTGAGATAGTAAAAATGAAAATGCTATCTAGTGCAGTCTTTTTCTTATTTTCAATTTTGTTGTCAATATGTAACTCTTAATGCTAACTCGTATAACTCGTATATCAAATTTACATCAACCAAGACTGCAATGTAATTGGGTCATAAAAATTGCATGCATGCACAATATTGCATCATATTAAAGGCTGGAAGTGTAACCTCTATTACATTTCTGTATTGTAGGGTTGTATGTGATTTTTAATCATGTTTCATTGTAGCATGGCTGAATACAGCAATGAAAAGTGGTTCTGATATGTTTTAAAATTTAAAAATACATTTAAACATTTAAAAGTACATTTAAACACAATTTTGCAGTCATGTAGAGTATCATAGGTTGAATAAATATGGGACAATTTTCAAAAAATGAACTTTAATAAAAAACCACCATTTGTCTGCTTCTTACTTTAACATTGAATAGTTTCCAGTCACTTGTGTCATAAGGCTGGCTCTTCTTATCCATACTCTCGTCCTCTAAGTACTGCCTGTCAAAAATAACAAGTACCTTAACTAAGTCTTTATCAAATGGCACATACACCCTTTCATATCTTAGAGGACAAATTAATTATTACTGTACAATTCAAAAGCAATATTCAGTGTTTAAGAGATAACAGTAGGTTTTGGAAATGTAAATATGTCAGTTTCATCATTGTGGTGGTAAGAGATAAATATTGAACCATTGACTATTATGTTTAATCATAAAACCATTGTATTAACCCTTTTACTGCTAGACCCGTATATATACAGTTTGAAGTTAAATCTCAACCAAATTTATATCCCACTAAAATTATGAAATTTATTTTTTCATAAACATGATACATTGTAATATTTCTGATTCACAAAAATGAAAAATAGGTGCAAAAATAGAGCATGCCGAAAGTTATCGATTAAAGGTACACACTTCGAAGTAATGAGACTATAAAATTGGCTATAAGGCCTGATTTATCTATTATCGCCGCCAAAACGACTTTAAAATGCAGTATAGTCATTCAACAATTCTCCAATGTGACCCACAAGTTGCGAGGCATTATCAATCAACAATAGAGCATGCATGTGTCATGTGCCGATCATGTGATCACTGGTGATGTGGCCGTGTCTATTTTTGACAGTTCAGTAAACAAACGAGCAATGGAATGGCTGAGCCGTTTTTCAAGTCAAAAGTGGCCTACACTAGACAGGGTTATTACGGTTAGATGATAATTGTGGCTTACTTTAACTGAGATGTTAACATATCTATAGTTTCAGAAGCCCGATGTGGGGTCGGTAGGCGATAGGCCTACCTGTGGGGTTATCTGCAGCTTGGTAGGCCTACTGTCATGACTGTTGGCAGATTCCCGCCTTGCGGCACAGACTGGCGGTAGCGCGCACCGGGCGAGGACGACCCTGCCCAACAACACAAGGAATTCACCCGATGCTGTTTTAATGTTGGGCCATCGTCGAAGACGGTGGACCAACATTGAAACAGAATTGGGTGAATGCCTCGTGTTTGCTGGGTGTGTATTGACGCGTATTTTTCATACACATTACCATCATACAGCTGCCCACATGATAGCTGCACGCGGCGGGTCTAAGCTGGCAAACTATCAAGCCTGTGCTCTCACTGGGCACAGCATCTCAAAATCTGAGATGACGATGAGTTTTTGTCAGGCATTTTTAAGTGAACTGTTAGGTAGGCCCTATATTCATTCTGTGAGAAAGGCGATCTCCCCCTATCTCCCCCTACAGGCTCGTGGGTGTGGCGCTGGTGACAGCATGAAGTGGTTGGTGTGTTTACAACTGAACTTTGTCAGACTCTCTCGGTTTGCGTACGCCACCTTCACGTGACCAAAATTAGCATATGGCGTGTTTACACAAAATTCAAATGGCGACAGTTTGAATATCATTCGGCCATACAATCATTAAAACATCTTATATGAGAGTCCTGAATGATGCAGTATGGCCACGTATTCACGGCATTTTGTATCATAATTAAACTGAAAGTCATGTTTTGGAAACTCTATACCAGAATAGACTTCAATGTAGGAACCTTTAATGTGAATACATGAAAATCTCTACAAAGTTTACTTACTTCAGTGCACTCAAACATCTGTCATTATTGCCTCCCATGGAATCATAATATCTAATCTCTTTTTTCTTCAAATCAATAGCCTGCAGTGAGAAGAAAATAACTAGTAAATTCAATCTACAAAGTTAAAAGCTATAAGAAAATATATTACTCTCACATTATAAAAAGTTTCCCTCATGAATTTTCTTAGATCTCGACAAACTTGAAAACGTATCTTGAGTAGAAATCAATAGTTAGCTGAGCAGGATGTGCCTTTCCATTATGAAACATCATTATGAAACATCAAGGGATTAACATTATCCTGCTTAGATTAAATGTATGTCCATGGGAAAGAACAGCTTTAAATATTAAACATAATAAGAGGCCAGGTGGCCACCATTACCCCCTCCCTCCACCTGTCCTCATGACATTTTTAAGGGTGCATCTTTCACTGAAATCTCGAACTTTCATTTATGACCCAATCTGCCAAAAAGAGTCATAAGTCGCAGATTTAAATATTGGATATTAACAAATCCTGAATCTACGCAAAATAACCTTTAAAACCGTATATCAAACAATTTTCTCTAGTGTTCAGTGTTAAAAATATGTTTAGCAAACTCAGAGAAAGGTGAAGTCTGTAATTACATAATTTTAAGAAAATGGTCTTTAAAAATTAAGTAGTCAATTTGTGCATTAAACAGAAAAACCAATTGGATTAAAATTAAATAAACAAAATATACATATATCTAGACCCCACTTTTTCAAAAACATACGTATGATTTTAAATTTGTGTGAACTTTACATAAGGGTATATGCCTGGTGTTTTGACAATCAGAATATGTACATTCCATCATTTTTCCTACTCATCAGTGGGTGTTACCATTATACTGTAACATGCAAACAGAAACAAATATCACTGAATAAAGTATAAATACCCGGTTGAACTAAAAATAAAATAATACATTCAAAATATTTTTTTTACATCATTTACATCTATTTCTATTTCTATGCCGAACCATTTTAGAATTTGAAAGTAATCATATGAAAATAAAAACTTATATAAAGATTAGAATAGGTCACATCCAGATCATTTTGTATATTAACCCTTAGCATACTGGTGTCGACTACAGTAGACATGTTGTCTTTTTATTCATGTTATTAGCACCTCTATAACCAGTTGCTGAAAGTAAAATATGCCTTCAATCTTGAAACACTGATATATGTTAGGACTTAAATTTCACAAATCACATAAATTTTAAGTCACTTGAAGTTGTGTATCACGGTAGTGAGAAGCAACTTCAAGCGACTGAAAATTTAAATTGAATAACTCAGTGCTCTAAGGGTTAAGAGTAATTTTGCCAGCTCAGGTAATATTTTACAGTAATGGTCTAGCTATCTCGCACAGTTTGCTGTGTATATTACAGATATTAAAGTCAATGATGGCTGTAAGTCAGCATTTTGAATTTGATTAAATCATTTTTATATCAATGGGCTAGCAATTTGGCATGGCATAAAGGCCAATACTCTGCAATTTAGAATTTTTCAGAGTGAATGCTTCTTTGAAACTGCACATTTTCTTTCATAGTAATGCTCTGGCACAGTTTTTAAGATATAACACAATATTAAAGTAAATCATTGCAGGGTTCGGACCTCACATGAACTACAAAAATGTACAACTCACAGCAAGACACCAATGCATCCCGAGATGTACAGGTATGAGGATGTAATCCATTGAGAATAAATCTATACGTTTGGTCCACCTTCTCACACCAGCGTGTCCATTACTCATTATCTTGGGATAGAAAAATGTGTTGAAAGCGTGAACTTTGGAGCCTCCCTCCTGTGAACCTCGCTCCATCAATAGATTCATGTAGAAGTTAATCACCTGATGAGAAATCAGAATAACTCTTTAAAAATTCAAGTGCTGAAATATTTTTATATAAACAGTGGAGACCAAAGGGGTTTTTTCAATTTGAAATCATCATAATTGTCTTAGTTATTCATTTGAAAACCTATGTTACGAGTCTACGGCAATTATAACTATTTTATTTGTTTCAGTGCGGGACAGTCTTTATACCTTAAAATCTGACTTCTACAGACGTCAGAAAGTCGATCCCCGTGCTGTAAGAAACGAGTAAACATATTTAAAAAGCTGCAGACCCATAACATAGGTATTCAAATGAATCAGAAAGAGCCATTTATGGTGATTTTGAATTGAATTAAACCCTTTGGTATCCATTGTTTTCAATTTCAAAAAATTCAGCGGTTGAAGGTAATTTAATAATTCAATTGGCAAGATTTTTTTTTTTTCGAAAATAGAAATATGTTTGTCATCTAGAGCTAGAAGTGACATTGGCAATTCCAGCTTCCGATGACAAACAAATTTACCAGGACAAGGGTTAACCTATCTAATAACACTGTGGTTCTCAACATCAATATACCCAAACTGTGCAGTAGCATTCAAAATCCAGTGGTAGTTATTTTTATATTAAGAATGTGTGTCATTGTGATAAAATTAAAAGTTGAAACAACGGGAATTTATCATCACTTTTTGCTGAACACACTACACACCAGCTCTATAATAACATGGGTGCTCAAAATAGGATATGGAATAGAAATTTAAAGATTAAAACCCCTAATTTCATGATCTTCAGGAACTGCCGATATAAAGTGCTTTGAACGTATCACTAAATATCGGTTAAGTTAAGTAATATGTTTTGTTCTGAACACCAAACCTCATCATTCAGCCAATTCAGTCCACCTAATGTAGCAATGTCTTTGCGAGTAATCTGAAGTTTAAAGGCATCAGCTAGTATTTGTCCTGAGGGTTGTGGACATAGAGCTCGATCTATCATGTCTTCCTGCTCATCAGTAAGTTCTGGAATAATTTAGTACATACATGTATTTCTCAACTAAGAGCTTAAAATAACTTTTTAAAATTATATTTCATATCTCTACAGTTTGCTAAAGTATATTAACCTTTTTATGAAACTGTTAACAAATTAAAACCCCCCAAAGAACTGCATAGAAAGGATGTTCTCTGGGGGAGATATGTTCCCAATCAGAATTACAATAAAAATCGAGAATTCTACCCTCAATTTATTCACAATAAGTCCTATATCATCCCCCACCATAAATTAGGCTACAGTTTTTGCAGTCACAAATATTTAAAAAGTCAACTTGTGGTGGCCATTTTAAATTTCAGTAAAATCACTTGCACATTCCCAGATGGTGAGTAATCTGATGATAAAATTTGAATTATTTTTTACTTCAATTTTCAAGTTTTTACTCCACAAAAAAGTTTATCTATGGTGGCCATTTCAATAAAACATTTTAAAAATCACCTGCACATCACTATCTCCTGGGGATGTGATAGTAAAATTTGAATAATTTCTGACTTTAAGTGTTAAGAGTTTTTGCTCCCGCAAAAATTTTAAGTTGATCTGTGGTTGCTATATTTAAATTTTCAGCGAAACCTTAAAAAACAATCACCTGCACATCTCCATATCGAGGGGAATGTGATTGTAAAATGAGAATAATTTCTGACTACTTTTTTACGTTTCTGCACCCACAAAAAAATTAAAGTTGATCAGTGGCGAATTTCAGTAAGACCTTGAAAAAATCAGCTGCACATCTCCATATCGTGGGCGACCACAAAACATTTTGGAGTTGACCTCTGGCGGGCATTTTGAATTTTGGTAGCATTTTAACAAAATCACTTGCACATCCCCATGTTGCTAGGAATGTGATTTTAAAATATCAAATAAAATTGACCACTAGTTTTTGCACTCACAAAAACGCGTGACACCTGACAGCGAACAGAATACTGGCTTGACTAAAATACCCCTTCTCCTACGGGCGGGGGATAACAAAAGTGTTTACATCAATGTTGAACCAATGAGTAAATAAACACACACATATTCTTAAATTAGAAAATAAGTAACCTATTGTGTGAATAAGGTTTATCAAATAAGTAACGGTACCTGGGAATTCATCTTCTCCTTCAGATTCTGATTCTTCATATGATGATTCTTCAAGAACAGGTGGTTCTTTCTCAGCGAGAGACAAGCGAGTGCGAATCTATCAGAGAAAAATACTTATCAGTAATATTATACCTCTTCTGTCACATTATGATATCTAATACTGTTAAAAATCCTATTCCACTGATTGAATGAGAGTTAATTTGTAAATTTAAAAAATTGTTTAAAAATTAAGTAAAATAAAGGCTAGTAACATTACAAAATAGTAAACTATAGTACGGTAAATAAGATATACATACCCTTCTTTCTATCTGTTCTTCCCACTCCTCTCTCTGTTTCAATAAAAAAATTATGTACATCATTGCAATCATGACAATTTTACCCAGCTGAATTATTAGCCATTTTTTTACTGCATTTTTTCACCATGAGTAGCACTAACATAATTGAAAATAGCATTAATTTTATCAATATAAAGGCTAATGAGATTATGTATTAACCCTTAGAGCACCGAGGTATTCAATGTAATTTTCAGTCACTTGAAGTTGTGTCTCGCTACCACGATCCACAGCTACAGGTGACTGAGAATTTGTGTTACTTCTGAAATTTAATTCCCAACATATATCTGTGTTTCAAGATTGGAAGCATATTTTATTTTTTAACAACTGATCATATAGGTGCTAATGAAAACACAGAATGTTTACTGTAGTCGACATCAGTGTGCTAAGGGTAAAGTTTCATTTATAAGTGAATTGTGTATTTGACCTTTTCTTTGAAGTATTGTGTTTTCACCTCCAGCTCTTCTCTTTCTCGTCGTTTGCTCCTCGCCTCAGGTGAAAAATGTTGCTTACTGGAATGGAGTTTATGATTTACTATCATTTGCAATTATACCATTTATATGAAATGAAAAATACATATCATAGTAATCAACAATGTTAACATCAGAAATAAAAAAATATATATTAATAAATAAATAATAAATATCAATGTTAAATAGATCCGATTTTTCGAACTGTCATATCAGCAATCAATAATATCATTTTGTTGGCCCTAATCAAAGGTTGGTATACCATAATTCTTATACCTACTAATTAATGATGAAGGGCTCAAAATAAGGCCATTCCTCCAGTCCGGTACTGCCAAAAAATATGCAGGAATGTCAACATTTGTTATTAGCCATTCCGATGAACTGGCAAACTTAAGGCCATCCTAGGATAAAGGCCATTTCTAGGAATGACAGCTTCTACTCAGGAATGGCAGTTTCCTTGACTTGCCAGTCCTGTGGATTGGAAAGCCCTAAACGTTTAATTCTACCCCTGAATGTATTAGCAACAACTAACATGATGATGGTTCAGTGGTTGTGTCACCAGACATATGTAACCAGCTGTGAATGAGGGCATGCAGTTTGATAGCTGTGCATGTGCTAATCTGGTTTCATTAAATAATTTTTATAAGTATCTCTTCTTTGATTTTAAAAGATTTTGAACTTCATAATTTTATTTCTGGCACCACTTAAATTAATATATTTTTGATGTCATAATCCATTGTACCAATGCTGCCAGGATTGTACTGGAGGTACCTTTCTGTATGTCTGGTCACATCCAGCTAAGTGAAGTGAAAAGAGTATTCAACAGAAAAACAATTTCTACATTCTACCTAAACCTTACTGGCCGAACAAACATCTACACCAAATAACCATTTTTCTCGAATGGGGAATTATTGTAGTGATGGCAGCTTTAAAAGCAAGAAAACTAGATCTTACATTTGCATAGCAAATATGAAAGTCTCTATCTTCCACAATTAAATGTTCATTGCCAATGCAGTAACAATAGGGTTATATAACAGAAGTGCCATGGATATGCAAATTAGCTTTTTTTCAACTAGGGCAATCTATTAGAGGGTGGTTGGAAAAAAATTGTGAGGATTGGATGAATATTGGCGACTGGAGAGCGTTTACGTCGATTTGTGATGAAGAGCTGGGATGGCCATCTTGCACATAGAAATTAGCTGATTTTAGAACTGAACCAGGATAATCCATATTAAACCCGACCAGGATAATACATCAGAGCTTGTATAGGAAAAAATTGCAATTATCAGATAAATATTGGTGACTGGAGAGCGTTTACGTCAACGTCAACAAATGGCTCCCGTGGACAATAGAGACTATGTATTTTTATGTGGTGGAACCAGTTTTTTTTATATCTACAGTAACTAAATCGTCTTTAGGCTCAATCAGTTGGGCAACAGTTTTAATATCTTCACATTGAAATGTCACCTTACACCTTCATTCACCACTCTCAAGATTGAAGTGATTCTGTATTAAACAGAATTTATTATTCCGTTTTGAAACCACACCGATGGGCAAAACACAATGTGGCTTGTCAACACAGTGTTCAATAGCACCCTGGTCTGGCAGTGCTTACTGCTAGCGGCGAGTACAAGCTGACACGACCCAATGTATGCACAATGTTGGGCCAGCGCTGCCGTGCTGGCCAGTATCTATTCAGCCATAGTCAGTACTTCATGCTGGCGGGAGTGCGTGCACATAGTATACACCGCCCCAATACCAATTAAATGTTGGCTAGCGTTGTTGTACACAATGGGATTGGCTCGGCATCGGGCCAATCAACATTACACACGACACAGTAACCCGATACTGGGCTAATGTTGGCTCAGCATCGTAGACAGTGGGCCAAATTCAGCCTAGCATTGGGTCAACGTCTTGTGTTTGCTTGGACGATAGAAACCGCTAGGATATCCCCTCACTGACACGGACACACTGAGCAGACAGAGGCAAACCAATATGTCCACCCACTCTGTTTACGGAGGGGGAGACATAATTAGCCCAGGACAGCCATGTTGGATATGAAAAATTAGCTGATTTTCAAACTCAAATATGATAATTCATCATAGTGTTTAGAGAAAAAAAATCACGAAGATTGGAAAAATATTGGCAACTGGAGAGCTTTTACGTCAAATTAGCACATAACAGTCATGTTGAATATGCAAATTAGCTGATTTTCGAACTCATATAGGATAATCCATGAGAGTGTTCAGCAAAAAATTCGCAAAATCAGATAAATATTGGCTACTGGAGAGCATTTACTTCGTCAAATTGTTGAATAATAAAAACAACAAAATAGACAGTGCCACTAAAACAGTGAGTCTCCACCACATAGTGGGAGGAGACTTAAATAAAACAGAATAATGAATCCTTAATGAAATAAATTATGAAGAGCAATTTTATGATTTAATACATAGTCTGCAGCAGGTTATCACTCACATTTCTTCCAGCCAGTCCTCACTGATATATTTTGATTTCTGGCAGAGCTGTTCAAATTCATCGGATATTTGACAAGGACTGAAACAAAATTGAAGATGGGGGCAGTTAGTCTACAAATTAATCTGAACATTATTTCAGAAAAACTTCCAAAAAGGAAGGTCTAGCAAATAGTAAGCACAATGTCAATTTGATGATTATGTTATTTGGTATGTAGTTTGATAATAGATGTACACAAGTGCTACTGACCTTGTAATCTTCTGTTGGGATTTGATTAGTTCAGGGGAAGTAGATTTGACAGAGGCTACAAAAAAAACCATTGTCAATCTTTTTGTGTATTTAAATCATAATTCACATTATTTTATAATTTATATTTTATAAACAATTGTTCTGAGCTTATTGTTGTCATGGAGATATGCCTGTGACATCATAGTTCAAGACAAAATAAGCTTTGTTCATGCTTTATACAAGTTGCTACTTGATAAAAAAAACATTTTATTAAACCTAAATGATATGACAAGAAATATACACATTAAAGACAAATCCATAATAAATGTTCATTACAGATAAAACTCCCTACTTTTTCAAATTACCCAAAATATCCAGCAGAAATACAACAACTGCAACAGTTATATGTACATTATCAAAAAATGTTTAAGCTGAGAATCACCACAAGGAATTAAAAATAATAATTCCAATCTTTAAAAATAAATTGTAAAGTAATTCTCTACATAGAGACCATGACAGACTAGTAGGGATTCAATTCAAAATCAGAAACATTATGATCAATGTGTATATTGTGCACTTGAACCCTGAATTGTGTTACTGGGAATTTTTCACTCAACTGGAATAGCTACTGCAATTTTCTGCTTTAAATATTGAAAAATAATCAACTGTTGAGATGCTGGACTGCTTGTTTCTATTTTTTATCCTTTTTTGAAGCTGGAATTGCTAATGCAATTTCAAGCTTTAATTGCCAGAATATTTCGATCTATGATAAATATATCAAATTACATGTACTGGGATAACTGAGCATCCACCAAAAAATATTTTCCCAGGTTTAGTGGGATTTTATTTGGTTTGAAACATGTCGGAAGCTGTATCCCAGCAAACACGACGAGACATTGAACAGTTGATGGTTCAATGTTGGCACGACGTCTACGCCGGCGGCCCAACATTGAACCATTAACGGTTCAATGTCTTGTGTTTGCTGGGATATATACGAGCCTAGCAGTAGAATTTTCGTGTCAGGTACTCACATGGCTTGGCAGGCTCCACACCAGAGCTTACACGTGAACACCTTGGTGTGGATTTGTCATCCAGGATTATGACTTCATCAGACGAGTCATGGTCATGACTAGCTGTTTGTGACGGTCCCGAGTCACCTTTCTGTCTTGCTCTGCGGGCTTGTAGCTTGAGAAATGCCCGTGGAGTGAGGCCTGGACGTTTGTTCCCATGACTGCCATGCTGCACAGGAGTGGAGGATATTCTTACAGCTGGTGTAGATGATTCTGCTCGTTTCTGACTGGGTGATTCTTTTATCGGGGTAGGTAATGGAACAGTGATTCCTAAAGCTGTTTCATTCACCCTGCAAGAATATGAATAAGCCGTCCATTATTAAAATGTGAGAAACAAATATAATCGGTACCGGAGGTTTAACCCTTTCACCACTGAAGCCCGTTTTTATGTGCTGAACAGCACATAAAAACGGGCTTCAGTGGTGAAAGGGTTAAATCAATTACAAAATCATAAGTAATTATAGAGTTATTTACTATATTTCATTGAAACATTATGCAAAACATCTAAATAAAAATATAATATAAAAATATTATGAAACAGTATTTCATCTTGACCAGACTAATATTGCTATGCACCTCTACTGATAAAGTAGTCATGTGAGTTTAGTAAGCATTGCAAATGAAAAAAATATAGCAGTAAAATCTTGTTCTTTTCTTATTTTCAATATTTTTTAAAAAGAAATCGTTCATCAACTAAGCTCCATGCTGATATATGTGCAATAATCAAGTCTGCAACGATGGCCCAGCATTAGGAAAATATTGCAAGAAAGTTTCTACATGTAATCACCTTGGTTCCCTGCGATAGGTAGGTCGTCTGTTGTAGCCTGTTCCCAGACGACTGTTGACAAGTGGTGAAGCTGTGAAGTGCTGCAGTAATGCAGCATACTGGTGTCTCTCATCTAACCGAATACTCTATATGCAAAAAATAAACATCAAATATTTAAACAATAGTACATCGATACTATAGGTGTAGGTCTTACAAATGTTTACACTGGACTACAAAACATTCAGGGGAAAATGTGTAGATATTAGAGGAAAGAATAGAGCTTTAGGTCAGGAGAATCTGGTGTCTTTCGTCTAACCAGATACTCTATACAAACAATAAACACAATCATCAAATATTAAAACCACAGCACATCTATAGGCTTAGGTCTTACTGGCATATAGAGGAAATGAAAGGAGTTTTAGGTCAGGAGAATCTCCCGAGGATGGTGAGATAAATCAGATGACACATAAAAAAATGTCATAGATTAATATTGGCGAATTCAGTCTTTCTGGACAGGTCCAGAACTATCAAGAAACTCTCAGATATTACTGGACATGAGGGTAGATCAATTTTTTGTTTATCAGACTTACACATTTATTACTAGGTTAGGTTGGATGTGAATTTTAATCAGTGTCACTGCATATTTACTCTGGTGATGGCACAGGTATCCTTTTGACCAATTAATATAAAACGAGTACCAATATAGTAAATCAGTAATGATACAAAAAAATATTCCCCTCTATTTGAATCTGTACTGACCTTAAAAGCATTCTGGCTAGAAAATTTATGGTTATCTAGAACTAGATAACTGTATGTAAATGAACAATTTTTAGACCTCACACAATGCAAGTACATGTATATACAACAGGTGAGTAAAAAAAGTTGTTAGGAAACGAACACGAAAGCAGCCCTCGTTTGATCCCAAAAGTTAATCAGGTCATTGGCTGACATAGCTGAATATATTTGCCAAATTAAAAGAAGATCTGATGGCAACTTTTTCCTGAAATGTGCTAACGAGCATTTCTACGTTAGTGGCCATGTAGTAATTAGAGGGTTGATGATATGGTGTTCAAAATGTCACCAAAACAATTCCCCAGTGGTATGTGATGGCTATGTGAAGTATGATGAAGCAGAAGTTGATAGATTAGTAGCTATCTTGAAAACAAATACCTGCGGCGGCGGCAGACCGTGTGGAATACAGTAAGCAGCCTGCCTCAGCGAGGGCTGCTTAATCAGTATAAATTTAGTTAAAAGTTAGGTGATGATTCTTGTCATAAAACTAAACAGAAAAAGCTTTGGCATAGCATAGAAAAATATATTTACCTCTTTTGCTGCCATTTTGCTTCTACCTCGAGGACCTTTGAAATGGTATCTGGTTTGTTTTGGTCCAAATGGCTTAGAGGGCCTTGTATGTGTGAGTGTAGGGGGGTGCCCATTATGATTATGCTGACCAAATGGCATCCTATAAAATATTTACATCTGAAGATTGATATACATAAAATATCACTTAACCCTTTTAGGCCTGAATTTACCATTGTCATCTTCATCCACTACAAGCCGCGAATTGCTGTCGCAATTCTCGACTTGTAGTGGGTGAAAATGATTGGATGTGGTTTAAAAATTATAGAAAATTGCCATGTATTGGTAAACAAGTTTCATGGAAATTTTCATTCTAAAACCCTTGGTTGTAGGAAAAATAAGTCTGTTTTCAGGGATGTCAAATGATGCTTTGATGCATTGTGAGGGCTTAAAGGGTTAAGCTGCACTATGCTACAAAAAATAGAACATGTACCGATTATCAGTACAAGTGTAGCAATCACACAAAATTTTGTAAACCAGCAAACCTTTTTTAACACCAATTATAAACAAAACCATTCAATCTGTTTTATAATATCAAATGACTGTATTTATAAGAGAAATTTATGCTTAAGAAGTGAATTGGCTAGGAAATGAAGCAATTATTTGCTCACTTGTAATCACAGTAGTGAGATAAAACTGCAATTGTGTAAAAAATTAAAATAATCAAAATAATTGGTGATAAAAAGGGTTAAACAAGGCCCGTCGGCGACAGAAATCGGACTCAGCCTCTAATTATCGTTTAAAAGTTAAAATCATTCGAAACAAGAGCACACTCAATAATAACCCGCCACCATTATTGAAATTGTCCAAGAACTGGTTATAAGTAACATGCATATTACAAATTTGAGCAGGATACATGAAAAACTTTTGAAACTATCGCGCCCAGAAAGCAAGATTATTAACGTCAAATGTATCGTAATAGCAGGATACATGAAAAACTTTTGAAATTATCGCTCCCAGAAAGCAAGATTATTAACGTCAAATGAATCGTAATAAATCGGTCATTTTGAATATTTTTTCTGTCATTATTGAACGTGTTCAATGATCCACCTATCTAGCACAGAATACTGTGTATACCGTATTACAGATAATGAAGTCGATGAATGTCGCAAGTCAGCATTTCTTTTATTTTAGGAGGTTGTCATTAAGAGGGTATATATATCCCTCACTGAAACCATACATTTCGTTTTATAGTATTTATTGGACTGGTATATATCCTATGGAATTTTTGTTCAATGGACTGATGTAGGAATGCTGCAAATAGACTTCATGCATTTTCAATGTTGAACTTTGTTGGCTATTTAATATTTATGTGTTTTTCTCTAGCAAAAAAGACTATCTTCACCCTAAAAAGTGCCCATTTTTCGCGCGGCTGCTCTAAAACTATGCTTTTTTTGGTTTCTTTCGCCATAAACGGTGATGGCACATGGTTGAAACAATGACTCACTTTGCTTCTCCTGTGCACGTTTCAAAAACTTTTATAACAATCTGGCCATTTCGTTTTTTTGTCTGCCATCTTGAATTTATGCAAATATGAACTGAATGTCTAGTACTTAAAAAAGTTGAAATCATATTATTTTTTGGATCAGAAAAGTTAAAGAAGTGTATCAGGCATATTAAAGTTAATTGTGGCCGATAATCGACCATTTTAAATTTAATAAAAATGAAAATTTTCAGAGCATATCCCTACCTGAAATCGCACATTTTGTTTTGTAGTAATGGTCTAGCTATATGGCACGGCTTGTCAGATATCAGGCATATTAAAGTAATTTAAGGTCGATAATCGGCCATTTTTAATTTGATCAAGTTTAAATTTCTTAGAGCATATCCCTACCTGAAACTGCAAATTTTGTTTTATAGTAATGGTCCAGCTATCTGGTCGGGTTTTCCAGATATTAAGCATATGAAAAAACTAATGGCCGATAATTGGCCATTTTGGCCGGCATGACCTAGTTTTTGTCTGAATCTTGCCCAATTTCAAACTCATCCGGACTTTTAGTGAAATGGATATATGATATAAATTTTGGAGTGAGACATAAAAAATGTTGAGTGAATCGCGTTAACGAGAAAATTTGTCGATTAGAATTCGCCGCGGGTCAGCCATTTTGAATTTTATCAAGTTTAATTTTTTCATGGCATATCCATACCTAAAACTGCACTTTTTGTTCAATAGTAATGGTCCAGCTATTACGCAGATATTTTCCAGATATTACGCATATTAAAAAAAAAAAGGTAGATAATCGGCCATTTTGGCCGCCATGACCTAATTTCTGTCCGAATCTTGCCCAATTTCGAACTCATCTGAGCTATTAGTGAAATGGATGTATGGTATAAATTTTGGAGCAATACATTAAAAAATGCTCAGTGAATTGCGTTAACGAGAAAATTTGTCGATCTGAAAAAAGTCAAGGTCATAGGGGTCACAGAAAGGTCAAATGTGAAAATAGTCAAGCTTTAGTAATGATTAATCTGTATGTAAAGTTTAATGTGCATACCAGTTACGCAAAACAAGTTATAGTGCTAAAAGTGGCAGACGGACGGACTGCCGGACGGACGCGCTTTGTGACGACAATAGGCATCCGCCAAAGTTTTGGCTGAGGCCTAAAAATGGCTTTCATTTTCATTTTAACTGAATCATTTGCTACCCTTCTAATCTAGTCTTAAATAACAACATATGAACAAGAGCACACTCGACAATAGCCCGCCGTCATTATTGAACTTAAAGTTTCTGCTCCCACAAGGTCAAATTATTTTTTCTGTGATTGCGCCCACAAGGTCAAATAATGATTGATGCAAAATGCGAAAAATCTCAATAAATCTGACATTTTGATTTTTTTCAGCCATTATTAAACTTGTCCGAGAAATGGTCATTTGTAACATGCATAACAAATTTCAGAAAGATACATGAAAAACTTTTCAAATTATCACGCACACAAGGTCAAATTATTGATGTAAAATGCAAAAAATCACAATAAATCACCATTTAAATTTTTTATCAGCCATTATTGAAATTGTCCGAGAACTGGTCATTAGTAGCATGCATAACAAATTTGGGAAGAACCCACAATGAAATGTTAACACTGACGATGCCAAACTTTAATTACAATAGCCCACCTTTTTTAATTAAAAGGCTAAAAATGGTAACATAACGAGCTTCAGTGCTCGCAATAATAAATATGCAACAGTTTGTTTCATATACCAGAATTTTACAGAATCATTACTATATATTATTTCAAGTCCAACCTATTTGAAGGTGGTGAAACTGTTCTGTTAGGTGGGGGTCCGGGAACTCCTTTGAAACTTGAAAATCTGGGAATTCCTGAAAAAAACGAATACAAAAAATTATTATACAACTACAGCACCAGCAATTATGACTTTGCGAAAGTTATCCATCATCCTCTTGAAGAGCCAATCAGTATTTTTTATTCAATTGAAGCTAGAATTTCTATTTTATCAAAGGATATTATTTTGATGGCGTGTAGTAATTTTCTATGAATTAACCCTTTAACCGCCTAATTATTCAATCTGAATTTTCACCCACCTAAAAATTGTGTCTCGCTGACGCGACCCACAACTTACAAGTGAGTGAAAATTATTCAGATTTGACAAAATGGAGGTCAACTGTTTTTAAATATTGCTGATTGATGTCATATATTATCTTTAATATGTTTAAAAGGTGGTACTTAATGTGCCAATAAAAAATGAAAACCAGACTTTATGCGACAATGGCAAAAATAACCAGATCTACAGTAATTGAAATTCTGAAGTTGTGCCTCGCTACTGCGACCCAAAACTTTAGGTGAGTTGAAATAACCCTATTTGTTTAATTTCAGTCAAAAAATTGAAATTTTTGATGTTTAAAGCACATATTTCATTCCCAATAACTGTGACCAGCTACTAAAATGGATTAAAAAACGGCTATAGTTGCGCTGAGCAGGTTAATATTATGTAAAAAATACCCAATGGTGCATAAAAGTGACATAAAATTACATTTGAAGCTGGGAAAAAGAAAAGTTCTGAATTTCAGCTTCAAAAGTATGAGAGAAGTGATAAAAATGTTTCAGCCAATGAATTGGTTAACAAGAGAATATAGTATCTAATTGAATATGTTTTTCATTCAATGTAAGGGGTCATGCAGAAATAATCAACATCTTCAGAAGAGTACAGGCAACACAATTATTAACCTCTTTACCACCAAAGCTCATATTTTTTTGTAAGCCAGATGTCATAACATTTAGTTTACAAAAATGAGCTCAAGGTTCCTAAACATGATCAGTTAATTAGTTACAATAAAAATAGTGGGTATCTATTAGTGTGTGATAAACAATTCATATTTGCCGCTGATTTGGCTAGTGCTCATGTATGGGTGAGATACTGATGTGTATTTGGTATGAAATCACGCAATCATTGACAAATTTAGCCAGATAAAATGGAGGCAACCTTATTATGCTGATGTCCAAAAGTGTCAATTTCGTAAATACCATTATTTCTCAAGCGAAGAAAAGGATATTTAAAATTCTGCCAATTTATAAGCTCGGGAACTCCGAAGCTGCGTAGAAAAACACAAGCAGTTCAGATTAAATTGGTGAAAGGCACATTTCTTGTCTATCTGATCAGTTAATTTCTCACAAAAAGTGAATATAATATATTTTGATGCATGATTCCAGTATACTACACATTTGTATACAGACCTGTAGTCCGCCATAAACAAATGTTAGGTCTGACTAATTGAAAAAAGAAAAAATGGAACATTGCATCAACAATCTAATACAATTTTATTTATTCTCCTCTCAAGCAAATTTTGATCATCAACTACATGTATTACCTAGTTTGTTTCATATCTATCTTCCCATTGGAGTTAAGAAGGTGCTAAACTGCCACTTTACAAAGTGGCAGTTTAGCACCTTCTAACTCCCCAAGGGGCCATATGTACCTTGTGCTGTAGCTCAGCTAACACAAAACATTCATAAAGTGTTGTGTCAATGTTGGGCTGAAGGATGTGTCATAGGTTTTAGCGAGGGGCATGGACATGTTTTACAAGCTTATTCCTATTCCTTAGCACATAAAGAAATATATTGTCAATTGTAAGAATTGCAAAGTTGAAGATCTTCAAGTTAACAATGAGTAATTTATATCCACTTGAGGATGTTTGTACACATCAACTAGGCACATATTCAAATGGGTTAATTCAGATGGCAATAATATAAACATCATGTAAACTTTGAATTACACCCTGAGACCAAAATGCTACCTAGTACACTGTCACAGGCCCAACATAGATTCAACACTGGGACTATGAGTTTTACTTTATGACTTTCATGACACACCTGGTTGAGAGTTAAAATTGTATGTAGATGGCATGAAGTCGTTGAAGCGGGGTTCACCAAATGAGTAACCCATAGGATAGGGAACACGAGGTGTGGAGTGGGCTGTGGAAAAAGAAAATAGAAAAAAGTTAAGTGAAAAACAACACAAGTAGGTTCATCATCATGTTGTGCAGGTAATGTAGATTCAGACAACACATATACATTTCATGGGTATCAAAATAAAAATCTGCAATTATGGTCAGGGGCTCCCATTTTTTTAATTCTTTATAATATTCTGCATACTGAGCTGTAGAATTCGAAATTTGGCATGGATATGGCAATGGCAGATTTTTTGCAACCATACAGTTTGTAGTATATCAGCAAGCCAAAACAACTATGTCAACTGATTTCATGTTATCTGTGATACATTTTCTGTCCAACCCTCATTGTTGTATATACAGGACTGCATTGCGTATTTATTAAGATTATTAATTATTTATTTATATTAAAATATAATAATAACTTGTCAGTATATCAAATTCATTATATATGATGTTATGTTGGGCAATAAATAACTGTTCATCTCTATGATATTTATTCACATTTGGATGCAGCTGGTTTACAGCTTAGAAACTGGAGAAAAAAAGCAGACAATTACACACAGTAAATCTTCGCCTCGGAGCTAAACTCGCTCCAACCGATAACCAGATGTTGGTCCCACCCTCTATGCAATTGTCCTGCCATTCAAGCAATATTGTTAATAATATAATTATTTATAAATTCAATTGAATTAGCTAAATAGATATATATGCCGAAGTTAGTACCACACATTATCAACTTGTAATAAAGCCCCTATTAGATAGTATTGTATTTTTATCAGATCATAAGGAGGTGGTCTCGGCTTGCAGGCACTCATTTGGACTTGAAACAGTCACACGTATACTCAGAATCCCTGATTATAATAAACCATATTTTAATTTTTGACAAAAATCTTGTGTATTAACATATTTCTGCTTAGAAACCGCTGTTAGACTAGGGTAGTAATACAGCACTTAAAAAAAAGTGTGCCTTTGACAATTTTTAATTTCCTGTCCTGTGAGAGTGTTTTTATTCAAACTTTTAAGAGCCGTTTGAACAAATAGTAAAAAAAAAAAATTACAATTTATAAAATAGTATATTCTGTCAGAATCACACAAAACTGCTATATCACATAGCTTAACATTGTACTTTGATCTGTTTATCTACTATACAGCCTGATATAAGGCATATGGAAATCACTGATGAATGGTTATGCATATAATATAAACAGTGTTCTGTTACCAATCTACCAGATATTGTAATGAAATATTCTGCAGTAAAACCTGATAGCAGTGGCCACCTTTGGGATGCAACACTCAACAAGATTTATATATATATCAAATTTTGCAGATCCATATACATTACTCTCATACAGTTGGTACTTGCTGGCATGCCAGGCATTTTACCACTTACAAAACTGAAATATTTTAACTATGGAGACAGTTTATTCAATTTGAAATCATCATATATGTCCTTAGTTAGCTCTTCCCACTTAATTTGATTAACTATGTAATGGGTCTACAGCCATACTAAATGTTTAATTCATTTACTGCTGGGATTGTCTTTAGACGTCAGATCTATAGGCGTAAGATTCTGATGGCTGAAACGGTAAATAAATAATTAATTTCTTGGCTCATCTTAGGCCTGATCGGTTTTTTTATTTTAACATCGGAGGGCACAAATTGTATCTTGTCATAAAACAATTTTATTTCTTAAAGTTTAAATGTGATTAATAAAATGTAAAAACAATAAATATAGACTATAACAGAAAATTAAGATGGTTGTCAAGCCGAAAGATCATAAAGTACTATAAGAGAAATATGAATTGTAGTGATACACATGTGAAGAAGTGGTGAAAGCTTACAAAAGTGTGTATCAAAATGAAATACATACTTTGATTGATACTACAGCAGTTCAAAAAATAGATGAAAACCCCCACAAAATATGTATGCATGCAGTACATAAACCAGTTTAAGTGTGGTGAGACTGATCGGTAGCATGTTCATAAATTATTGATATCTATAAATATGCATATTTTGAAGTCTTGAGAGAAGCACAAAGAATATTGCTACAACATACACACCATATATTACTAAAACTAACATGGTTTATACAATTAGGTGACTATACTAAAACTACATAGCAGGGGATATTGTACGCAGCCTAGTAAATATCATTCTGTGCATCACATTACATCATCCTACAAGCTTCTTATAAAATCAGTACTATAGAGCCGTTACAAAGAAATATGCTTGATAAAATTGAATAAATAATAATACTGATCACAGTACATTAAGGAAGGCACGTAAAAGGTTTGGGAGATGATACATCCCATCAAGATGTAAAAATATGTTTTTATGTAAATACAACTTAAACTGAAAAGTACAAGAGACAAAATATTAACCGTTGAATTTTCTTTTTTCTTTCATTTGAAGCTGGAATTGCACAATATCACAATTTCCAGCATCAAATGGAATAAAAAATGGAATATAAAATTCTAGCCTAGATTGATATTTCTACCATAAGCTGGTGGTGGTGGCATGTGAGAAGTCTCCATCCGACTCATTCCAGCCACCACTCCTGGTGAATAGGCGTCTGCTCTGTGATCCCTCTGAAATGCACAAGGGGAAAATGATAAGATCAGAGTTTTATAATTTTTGTGCTGCGCATTTACTAGTTAGGCTAGATATAGAGACAAAATTCCCATTTCTTATTTCGGACATGCATGTCCAAAATAAGAAATACAGGAATTTTGTTTCTATATCCCGCTTCACTGGTAAATGCCAAGAACAATTTTTTTTTTAAATTTGCAGTTCTAGTCTATGTACATGTTTACATCATATGGTCATATTAAGAAGCCAAAATAAAATCACTGATTTTTGACTATTTTGCATGTTTAAATTATGTCTGTCTGTCTGTCTGTATGAAAAAATATGCACTTGCCAAGCTGGGCGAGTTTTAGGCCATCCGAACTCGCCCGGTTTTTTTCCCACTCGCATTGGCGAGCGGGCGAGTGCCAGTCATGCACACTGAATTATGGTCAGGGGCTCCCATTTTTTTATTCTTTATAATATACTGCATACTGAGCTGTAGAATTTGAAATTTGGCATGGATATGGCTTTGGCAGATTTTCTGCAACCATACAGCTTGTAGTATATCAGCAAGCCAAAACAACTATGTCAACTGATTTCATGTTATCTGTGATACATTTTCTGTCCAACCTTCATTGTTGTATATACTGGACTGCATTGCCTAATCATTAAGATTATTAATTTATATTAATATAAAATAATAACTTGACAATATATCAAATTATTTCGGACATGCATGTCCAAAATAAGAAATACAGAAATTTTGTTTCTATATCCTGCTTCACTGGTAAATGCCAAGAACAAACATTTTTAAAAAATTTCAGTTCTAGTCTATGGACATGTTTACATCATATGGTCATATTGAGAAGCCAAAATAAAATCACTTTTTTGATGAATTTAGTCTGATTGAGTCGCATTAATTCACTGATGAGCTGTCACCAAGCCATGTGCCACTGGAGAATACTAACCGCAGATAGCCACTGCATATTCACACTCTCACAGTCAGCCGCCACTCGGCAATGCGTTATTGCAGGTGTGGTTAAACTGCAAGTAATTTACAATCACACTTCTTTGAATGTAATTATTTGCGCACAGCGCTATGTGGAAACAAAAGGGCTAATGCCATGGTAAAGGCATCATATTTTGCACGTGTTAAGGCTGTTTTGAAAGCCCTGTGCCTCGAAGAAACTAGTATTATGACATGGGGATATTATATTCAATATGATCGCGTAGCAAAAAGCTAATTCATTTCTGCCAATTAGCTAATCCAATTTGAAATTGATTAGCGAAATATTTACACAGCAATGATAAGGCTGCAATCACCGATGTCAGTCAAAGTTTGAAGGCGAAAAATGTGTATCGATAAGTTTCAAACAAAAATATTCCAGGTAGGGCCAATGATTTCCCGCAATCGCGGAAGACGGACGGGATTCGCAGAATATACCCTGTGAAACGGAATTGCATATTTCAAAGTTCAAACGGAAACATCATTTTATGAATCCAAATCCACTTATTCCACTCTGTTTTTCATTGACTTTAACTATTATCCTGTTGATCGCGGCATTTGCCGTAACTTTGACAGTGCTGATTGCGGCATATATATATATGCCGTGTCTACATGTGATTGCAGAATTTTTCCGTTTCGGAAATCCATTACAATGACGTCATTCAACTTGACTATTTTTAGCCATTTTTATTTTAGACAATTATTATTCCCGCTAGTACGGGATCGGTTCCGGTGTACGACGCATGCGCAAACATTATGTAAATGAGCCAGAGCTTGCCGAAATCGCCCAAGGACTCCCGAATCACAGCATGCGTGGTATGACTTAATGTTAGGCCAACGTTTTTAAAAGTGACTGGGAAATGACAGTACAATCAATACCGGCATGACCGCCGCGTGTGCGTTGATGAGGGGCTGGATGGGTCAGCACTTTTTCCATCGGCGATTATTATACTAGTCATTTTTTTATTATTGCTTGGCATTGGTAAGATACTAATCAATGCAGTTATATTAATATGAAAAAAATAATGTTTTTTTCGTGTTTCGTTCTGTTGATGATTTTGCAATCAACAACTGTTGTTATTCAATAACAGATCTGAGTAGCTTGTAGCACACTCAGTCACTGTATTTTAGTCAACAATCTGTGAAAATCGTGCTGAAACGGAATGAAACGGAATTCACCAAAACGTGAAACGGAAAATCAATGTTTTTGAAACGGAAAATCATTGACCCTATTCAGGCCATGACAACAGAGGCTTCACATCCTCCCTTGTATCATACACACTCTGTGTCACATTATCTATTATTATATTATACAGTAATTTGAAGCTTGTGCTCTGCAGGTAACATTTCACTTCACAATAGGAGCACAGATCCTAAGCTTTTTTTTTTGTCCATTTTATGATTAATCATTTGAAGAAAGAGGTAAAAATTTCATTCTGGTTGACACAACTAAATAATGTAATAATGTATCAACTGAATAATAATGTGTACTGTAAATCGTTAAATATTTGCGGTTTTAAGCTTTGGCGGTTTGGGGGATGAAAAAAGTTGGTGAAGATGGGCAGATCTATCCCCCTTCTGGAAATCCTGAATAGTAATGTTCACTCTTTTTGTAAGATAATTTGATATATAAACCTATATCAAACTGCCAATATAAAACGGGCACCGATATTCCAGGGTTCACAGTATATGCTCTGCAATACAGGGGAAAAATAAGAAAAGAGTAATCCAGAAAATAATCTAGTTAGAATATTGTGAGAGATAGGATAGTCCGTAGACAGTTAATCCTCACAGAAGTGTTATCCATCCTCTGGCGACGGTCATCTATTGATGTTCTTGATGTCTGTCGACTCATTTTCGTAATTCTGTCTGCAAAGCGTTTTGGACTGCTTGCCAATTGTTGAACATAGAAATTGTCACTTAGTGCACATTTTCCTCTTGACAACCAATCTGTAACCTTAGCAAGCGGGACAGATGCTAGCCAACCACTTGTAGGTACAGCTGAAACAATGGTACATTAAAAATGAGAGGTTAAATTTTATTGTGCCCTGCAAAACATAATTAAAAAAATATATATTGCTAGATAAGCTAGAACAGATAGATACTGAAAACAGAAATGATTAAAAATCAACCAAAAGTGGACTGGGTGACTGAAATGATGCACCAATTTGGTGGTATGCAGATGTAGATATAAATTGTACAGCGCCACCTGATGAAATTGATAGTCGAGTGCACCCTTTGTGTATAAAAACTGAGAGCGTGGTGTTGCATAGTGGTTGTGCTCTACTGCTTTATTTTCTCTTTAGAAATCAAAAAGAAGCTGCAGCCTCCAGAAGCATGTACTATGGTCCCTCCACTCAACACTTTTAATGAGACTAAAAATCTATGTCTAAAAGCTCTCTCATTTAAAAAAATGTACATGTACCAATAACTTTTAAAAATACTAGAATTGTAAAAATGAGTTTAACCTGTACTATCTGCAGGATCTGCTTTGCGCCGCTTTGCTGGACTGGGTGCTATATCATCATCCCTGTTAAAACAGATAAATAATGTCACAATAATTTAGCTATCTTGCATGGGTTGTCAGATATCATAACCATGCATATTAAAGTTAATTATGGAGGATAGCTGGCCATTTCAAATTTCATTGAGTTGAAATTTTTCAAAGCTTATCCAGCAATCTGGCACGGTTTGTCAGATATCACACAAATTAAAAGTAATTATCGCAGAGGGTTGGCCATTTAAGTAGGTTAAATCTCATAAACCTCAAAAGGCACATATACACCGGTTCTCTGAGGGATATGTGTGTGCAATATAAAATAAATCAACCCATGGGTTTTCCAAGATCTGCTCCAGAAACGAAATGTGGCAAAAAATCTTCGCATATTAAAGCTAATTATGTCCGATGGTCGGCCATTTAAGTAGGTGAAATTTCGAAAACCCCAAAAGCCACATAACTTCACACCCCCTAAGGGATGTGTGTGAGCATCATTGAAGAAATCTATCCATGCGTGTACAAGAACTGCCCGGAAACAAAATGCAGACAGACGCACGACGGGCTGAATATCCGAGGCGACGCTAATACCCACCGCCCCAACTTTGTTGGGCGGGGAATAAAAACTATTTGATACAGAATATGAGAAATTAATGATAGAATGGTGAAAGCCTATAGGAGTGATCTTAATTTCCAGGGTGGTTCCATGTTGTAGACTCTACCCCCGAATATCAAATGCATCATATAATTGCAATTCTGAAATGTGTGTCAATAAATATAAATAGAAATAATTCATAATTCAACTTATGAACACATTAAAAAATAAACCGGTAATCTTGAAAGTATACATGTATGGCATTTTTCAAATCAAATTTCATATTTTTCTGTGCATTTTTGTCCATGAATTTTGGGGCAAAAAATCACTTACATACAACATATGGGCAGCACAATCAATAGTATATTATCAAATGAATATTAACAAGGGAAATCATTCATTGTAATTGGTTGGTACTCAATGTATTGATAACAAATATAGTATAGTGCACAATTTTAGACCTGTCTGTCTGTCTGTCTGTCTGTCTGAATCCAAAGAGTAGTTTGAATTATTTTTTTATCCAAGGCATAAGTTTTTTTTTGGTTTCCTTTTTATTATTCTTATGGGAACTCATTTTTCTTCCACTTTAAGAGGACAAGACAAGATCCATGAATAATTATTATATGACTGACCAGCAATTAATCATCCTCTGCACAAAGAACTGACAGCAGGAGTTATACAGTGGCCTACAGCTATTATATTTGATAGTCACACACCCCTGGCATGAATCAAAGCATGTCTGTCACGTATAGGCCTACAAGTACCGATACAGTACCACGCGGCCAATGTTAAATGAACGTTGAGCCACCATGTGACCACTATATCTCAGCCCGGGCTACAACTCTTGCTACAAAGTCGCCTAGATTTATACAAAAATATTTCAGCGCTCTCAGGGTTAAGGACTGTGTCCGTCATTCGTCAAACAAACTTGAGGCGCTGACAGTGTTGTGTTAACCCTTTAACCGCCGCTGCCGCATATATTCGGGTTTTCATTTAAATTATTAGCCCATAAAGTACCATATTTTAAATATGTTGATGATAAAATGTGACATCAACCAGCAAGATTTGAAAAGAGTTGACCTTCATTTTGGTTAAAGGGTAAAATGAAACACTCATTGAACAGCATTTAAATGAACAGCCAGCTAATCTAAGTGACTGTAACGTTAGGCCTATGCTAACAAAGCATTTCATTAATGGCGGCGGAGCAGCGCATCCCTAGCGGACACAATATATTGACCCTAAGTGTGTTAATTTTGGTCCATCATCTACGAGGCTGGTCTAGCATTAAAACAATACCGCAACATTGTGCCAATGTCACGCCACTATGATAGCCGAGTCATTAGCCTGATTACACTGCCCGCCCTAGACACTGCTACTTCCCATGTCAAAATTTGTAGATGGGTGACGTCATATGTCCCCCACTCTCAATTACAAGTTACTTAGTATTGTAGTAAGCTTGTGATTGGCCGGCTGTCTTGCTAAAAGTACCGTGATCGGCTGGCGAAAATATTATGGTGGGGGAGGGGTGGGTGTAGACAAACACCTGTGTGGAGCCCAGCAAACACCAGGATTTGACCTAATGTTGTTTCAATATTGGCCCCACATCAACGGCTCCGGACCAATATTGAAACAACATTGGGTCAAGTCCTCGTCTTTCCTGAGAGAGCTGTCTGCATTTTAATACACGCGTGCCGTCTGTGTCTGGTTGGAACAGGCTGCACAGTGCTCTGTGCATAGCCTGATAAGGTGAGCAGGTGATCGACATCACATGTTGAGAAACAACAGAGACAATTCTGGGCCAACGTTGTTTTAACTGCCAGTTTGACTATGAAGCGGGGACGACATACAGGGCCTGACCTGGTTTGTGTCTAGGAAATATGCCTTAATTCCCTTCCGCGTATTCTCTTTCAATATCAGACGTTAACATTTTTGTCGCATAATAAACGCGCTCCCAACTTCGTCTCCGTGCCCGGCGCGTTTATTAGGGATAATACGGTAGGCCTAGTAATGGTACATAAGCAGATAAGGCCTTGAATATATACTCGACCAGCAGGTCCAGTGCCTGAGAATGTGTACTCGCCCGGTGCCAGGATTACTGGACTGCGTCGAGTGTTAGTGTCGCACACTGACAGTAGGTCCTGTAAACTTGAAACTTTTACCAGACCAAAATAAATTTCACCAGACAGTAGGTGTTCAATGGCCGATTCTCACCTTGATAAACCAAAAATACCACCAAAATACAAAACTGACCAAAAAATAACTGGATTGTAGGTTAGGTGTGGCTGGGTATTTTGCCGGACTAGCCTCTGTTTTACCGGACATGTCTGGTCGGTCTGACGTTATTGGGAAAAACTGGTAACGTTAGTGGTATCACTATCAATATCAAATGACAGATGTCATGAAAATCGCTTAAAAATTGACTGACTGGATACCAAAAAGCTAACTTCCATTTTGGACCATCCTGCACCGTCGGACAGACTACAGACTACAAAGTAGCCGTGTATTACAACGGCCTATGCGAGCGCAGCGAGCTGCTCCGCTAACTACAAAGTAGCCGTGGACCAGGCGACTCGCTCCAAAGGCTGATCAGCGCCAGCTACAAAGTAGACTACAAGTTGACGTTACTCACTAGAACCTTAAATTCTTAATTACCTCTCAGTCCTCACCCTCTGTCTCTAAAAATCCAACTTAGAAGCTAGGGATGGGGGGGGGGGACCCCTGACCCTGTCCTAAAAAAATGTGAAGCAGCTGAGCCTGAGCTAGGGAGTAATTCCAAATTTCATGATATTATTGTTCACAAAATTGAACCAGACACTGTCTCTGAGATATCAGATAGACATGAGACCATTTTTATTTTTTACGGCGCAGATTTAGACTATTCGAACAACGCCAACAGACGTCATGACATGACAATTCACAAATATTAAATGAAAGTTGGTACACAATGTATATTTCTCGGCTGGTTAAAATGATCCTGATTTAGAATCACATGATCAAGACTCGACAACAAAAACTCGGGTCTCAGACTTAAGAGGTCATGGACATGATAGAGACGGAAAAAAACGAACAGTCGCAGCGCAGACTGCTGACTGGCAAGCCGGTGACGGTGTCACAGTCGGCGAATAAAAATGAACAACACTTTTCACATGTCATGTTGTTCTTACGTATCAAACGATCGCTTGCGTGATTTCGCAGGTCCATCGTTCTTTCCACCAGTGAGGAAATCACGGAATTTTCTGCCGATTTCTGATAACATCTGCAAAAATGCGCTGAACTACCAAAAATATTCGGGTTTCGCGGAAAAAGTTTACTTTTTGTTTCTGCCACCAGAGGTCACTTTTCAACAAAAGAATCATCTGCGCCACCAAGCGATCAGGCGCGTACCACTAGGCATCAGGGCTATTGCTGGCAACCCCAAGCGACAGTATTACTTAATTGGACTGGGAGAATATATCTGCACTATTGCATCAGTTTGTGATCCCCCGCGTTTTACTTCTAGGAATAGGCGTTTTTATATCATAGTATTTGGGCCATGCAGATCTGAGCTTCCTGAATTCTTCTTAGACTTAATAGGATAAGTAACTAGAGTCGATGTTCCTATAGTGGGATTCACATTAAAAATCACATTTTAGGGGGATCATATGGTGTTACTGATTCGCAATTTACGTGGAAAATACTCACAATATCGACCTAAAACTTTGAGTCAGTATAAAACATATGTTCTACCATAACACAATTTTTTTCATTTGATTAGTTTGAATAATGCCACAGATTGAAATGGTTAAAATATTACTTGATATATTTACGGTCCGCCACTCAACCAAATAAACAAGTTATGTTCACTACAGCCGTTCACACGTGTACACGTGGACAAGTCAATTAAGCCTGACGGGTTGAGCAGGTTGTTTTAATTGTTAGGTGTACAGGTGCGTTGTATATTAATCAGGCTCTGTGATCCACTTAACTTATTGTGTATGCTGGTACCAGCATGAGCTGATTAGCAAGCCCTCACGCCAGCCTTGCAGGTGAAGGGTGGCTGGGGCTCCTGAAGGGTGGGTAACATTGCCCCCATGTGCAATTTGATTGCGCAATTCCTTTTCAATTATCAGTTTCAATAGTTGAATGTTGTTGTAAAATAATATTTACCTATTTAGCGTCAATCACAGATGTAGGATATTATTACTCAATGTAAACACGCTAAATGGGAAGTGAACATAATCATTGATTTCATCTCACTTCCTTTCAAACAATAATTTCATGCCAATATAATGTAAGGTGCCTTACTTTATTTATTTTTATCATCACTGTATAAGTGGATATGTTTGTATTTTTTTATAAACTTTATTGATTTGATTAGATGTAATACAGTATAGGCCTATGTATAACTGGTAAGCAACAATTAGCAAAATGCTGAACAAGATAAGTCAATAGGATGAAACTATTCTCTACAACAGTGCAATATAGGCTAGGCCTACATGTAATGAAGAATTTCATCATAAACATAACAAAATAGCTCTACACCAATTGAATTTAGATATATCTAGCCTACGTATAGATGTTGAATTCAATAGCTTTTATAGAAATATAAAAAACACGCCTATTTGGTGATGACTCATGGGCCCTATCCCAGCAAACATGAGACGTTGCCCAACGATGGTTTACTGTTTGCAACGCTGGTCCAACGGTAAAACAGCGTTGCAAATTGGTCCAACGTCTCATCAGTTTGCTGGGCATAGGCCTATATATATCGCCAGAAATTCACTTAATAAGTGACCGACATAGCCTATATAATATAGGTGATTGATTGATGTTGACAATAAAAATGATATATTGTGGCGCCAGGCTTATTGGCTAACTCAGGGCACGGGTGTATCGGGTTCGAGTCCCGCTGCGGCCGATATCTTTTCTTGGTACACACATGCAGTGAACCAAACTGTTCAAATTCGTGGGATAATGACGACAGAAACGTATTTATAACCGATTTGCGCCGCATCAAAAAACATGTAAAGAAATAAAGAAAACAAAATGACCAATATGTCAAAGTTGACATGTAGCCTAAACGGTCAATAATAAAAAAATAGATATTTATAATGTCTTTGATTATTGATGACCAAGCATAAATGGATATAAGCCCAATAACTGATGAGCATTATAATCGCACCTCACACGGTTCACATCCTCTACTGCAGATAAAACAGGGCTATAATAGACTGTTTGCACGAGTTTGCGCGTGAACAGTTTGTCTGATTAAAACAGTTCGGCGTTACTCACTGTGTGGCGTGTTGTCATTGAACAGTGTGTACCAGTTGTCTGATTAAAACAGTTCGGCGTTGCTCACTGCGTGGCGTGTTGTTATTGAGAAAGGTGTATTCGGCGACGCAATTTTTTTCAGTCACAAAAGGATGGAAAGCGAAATGGAGACTGAAGAAATACAAGAGAGCCAAGAAAAGCAGCAATTATCATGATTATGAAAAGCGAGAGAGACAATAAATACCTGGCCTAAATCATTAAAAATAATATCGCCCCCGAGGCCTGAAAAATGTCCATTAAGACTTTTTAATGACTGCGCGGGCTGTGGGCTGAGCATGCGGGCATGTAACTGAAATGTTACTGATTCTAAGAAAACACTATTTTCGACCTGATTATTCGAGGGCAAGTCTTTGATATGATCGTCCAATTTTGTACGGGGTCAATCTGTGGCTGAAACCTGTTTCAGCTACTAAGGCTAAAGGTACCAGTCCACCTACAAAAGTCGAAACTTGCCTGGTACATTAAAAATTTGAATTGCTAAAATATCATTAGATTAAAGCATTTCAACAATAAAAAATAACATAAACTGAAAGAATCTTGATACTCCTTGCAAGGTTTTAATTTGGCTAAAATTGGGTGGTGGTCTAGTTTCTTTTAATTGATTAGTTAGTAGGTGCTTGGTCTTTGTTCACAGGTTGTAGGCCTGAAAAGGAGGGGCTTCTTGGGCATTTCTGTAGGCCTTTTGTGCTGTAATCCCACGGGCTATGTTCCTAATCGCAGGTTATCTTCAAATCCCCATCGACCCCCTCGAACCCTCACCCACAACTCGCGACCTTCGAACCTCGACCCACAACCCCCTCGACCCACAAACCCTCGATCCTAGACCCACAACCCCCTCGACCCACAACAACAAAAGAATAGTTTTTATCCCATTATATGGTAGATCTATTGACCAAATATTTCTAAGTATTCAAGTAATCTATATCTGGACACTTCAAGTTCCGAAGTTGTTCAGAAGTCCCCACGCTCCCGGGACTTCAAGTCACCCATATGGGACCCACTGCAGGCAGTTAAATTAACTATATATATTATAGTCAACATAACTGTTAGGGAGGGCACTATTCAATCTCCCGGAGGCGGAGGGGCTGGATTATATATCCGCGCCCCGGTGGTGCCCTGAATATGTCAAATTTGTAACATTAGCTATTAGTTTTTTTATCTCTTCCCTTTCTTTGAAGATAAATGATAATTCCGCCTTGCTTGTAAATCACTGTGCATCTCTTATTTTTCGTCATCTGGATTTCTGGAGCCCCTCTTGCAGGCCTACAGTTAGCCTTGTCGTCCTCTCCCAGGCCGTAGATTGATGTATTTGCTTTACCCGAAAAATTCAACAAGGCGGTGACTGAGAGCGATCGCGACCCCAAGGTCCGAAAAATGTCCATAACTTTCTAGTGACTGTGCGACCTCTGAGCTGAGCATGCCGGCATGGGACTGAAATGTTACTGATTCTAAAAAAACTATTTTTGACCTGATTATGGCCCGATATTTTCCGATATGACAGTCAAAGAAAATGTCCCACGATTTTGTATGCGGTCAATCTGTGGCTGAAACCTGCTTCAGCCACTGGGGCTAGCCTACAGTGTCGCATCTTCAAGTGTCTCTCGCTTAAATTTCCAACACAGTGGTATTTTAGTCACTCTGATATCTCGCTGTTTATCACGCTCGGACCACCATATGTACATGTATGATAAAAATGAGTTTATATGAAGGGAATCATACGTCTATGAGATAAGTGTACAGTCAGGAATTTCTTTGTGATTTTTTGAAGGTTTAGTTATACCGTATTCAATCTAATAATGCCCATAATCAAATAAACGCCTACACCCTTGATTTGAAAATAAAACCCACGATATGGCATGTACACTGTATATGATAATTAAATAATAGCCTAATCTAATACTCCACCAACCCCCTCTAATCACGTACTGGGGGGTGTTCTAATTAATATAAAAAAAAATATAGGTAGGGCCTAATAATTTATTTAGGCCTATTATAATTAATATTTTCTCCGTAGGGCCTATCTTTTCCTTATACAAAATGTCAACCTAAAAATTGTTTTATACATAGATCTAGGGCCTCATTACCGGTACTGTTGTTATACATGCAGGCTATAACAGTTTCTGATAGTTTCCATATTTGTCTTACTGGTATAGCCGGTAGGCCCTATGTATACAGAAATATGAATTAAAGTCTGCTACTTTTCTCATAATCATAAAATGAGCTACATAAAAAGCTACAACCTATTATAAAGGCACATAACTGATACCAGATAGGCCTTATATAGTCCCAAAATGTGACTGGAAGTTTAGGCTACAACGGGAACAGGCACATTTTGGAGAGTGTATCACGGCAAATAGGCCTAGATGCCTTTATCTGATAAATCTATAGAAATATATATATTCTGTGTGTGCTACCATGCGTGCAAAACAAACGTTGATTGTCATAATCTATTTACTTTACATTAAATAGTTCTCCAAACTATTTCCATTTAGAATGCTTAAATTGCTAGCGTAGCATGAGAATGGCCCGTTTGTTTAATACGCCAATGGTATAGAAAATGAAATTTAGACCGCCGCGCCACCCAGCCGGGAGATAACCCTCGCCACCTTTTCAAATGAGTGGGCTGAGCCAAAGTACCAGGATGACAGACCATGTGCACAAGAGGAAAGATCAACAAACATGCTAGGCGGAATTTTGGGGAGATGTTTTTTTTATTTTCTCACTTCACAGCCAGTAATCACACTGAATTCAATAATCGTCTGAAAATAAAATCGTCCCATCATACAAAGTAAGTGAATATGTAAAATAAATCGACCAAAAACGGTAAATATCGATATGAGAGCGAAAAAGCATCCACCACGGTGAAAGGTGAATCCGGGTATAGCCTATTCTAACTCCCGTCTGGGCGAAGGTACATAAATAACTCGTATTGGACTCGATGATGATTATTGATGCTTTATTGATATAACTTCAACTTCGCTGTGCACTGTCTCAGATGGACCCCAGGATGGTGATGGAATGTCGAACGCGGCGACAGCCTCGTGGCTGATCCAGCGGGAGCGGGTGGAGACGACTACCCGCTCCGCTGGTTGAATCACGAGTATCTGGGTGAAGCGTGCCTCGTGGCCGAGCGTCGTCGGTATAGCGCCCGCCAGGGGGTGCAGCTCCTCGTCAGGTGCTGACTCCTGGTGAACAAAACCGAAACGGTCCCCAAAGACTCAACAGCGAGCACTCCAGTCCTTCCTTGGAGTAGCCTACAGCACAGAACATACATTAACGTTACCGGTAGGCCTGCTACATTAAATTTAATATATTTCTATGTACAATCTACATGTGGCGCAATGGCTAGAGCGTCTGACTGCCTCGCCATGCATGCATGTTCGAGTTCGAGCTCCGCTGTTCCCGTGTGGAGCATTGTTTCTCCATTCTCATATATGTGACTAATACTATAGTAGGTCTTATAGGCGATCACGTTTATGGTGCCCTCGTCAAATTGGGGTTGAGACCAGTGTATCGACGTAATTCCGCGCAGGGCCCCGCGCTGCGCGCCCCTCACACAGTCTGTTTCACAAGATCCTGGGAGAACTATAGGCCTAGCCATTTTTAAATTTGCTCGATCCCTATTTAGGCCTACAATTTTTTAACAACATTTTTCTCGGATCCTTGAAAAATGTGTGGATTTTTTTGTGTATTATCGTCCATCCCATATTATTCTGATAATGGGCGACTTCAACTATGGCGAAATAAATTGGGAATGTGACACAATAATAGGTAATAGAGGAAGTAAAACTGATATTCGAGACATAGGGACACAAGCTCAAGGACAAAACTTTCTAGAAACAACTGAGGATTGCTATTATCTATTTCAACACATAACAAAAGACACGTACGGCTCACAGAAACCTAGCTTACTAGACCTAGTATTAGCGAATGAGAAAAACATGGTGAAGGATGTAGAGCATCTTAGCCCATTGGGTAAAAGTGACCACTCGATAATAGCATTTTAATATATTACATATATAAAAAAGAAGCATAAAAAATGACAAAAATGCTATACGACAAGGGAAACTACATCGGCATGAAAAATGACATGGGAAAAATCAATTGGAGCAAAGCTTTTAAAGACTGCGAGCAGAATGGAGAAGAGCAATACAGAATATTCCTAACAGAATTGAAAAAACTTGAAAAAAAGTACATATTCCAAGAAGACATTACAGTGGTCCATCAAAGACAGTGGCGTCAGATTATTTTGAAAGTGTGGGGATGGGGGGGCAAAAATACATTTGTGTGACTTCCGTGCGAGCGCAGCGAGCTTGAATTTCAGCATTGTTTTCCTGATTTAGTGGTGTCGGAGAGATTCTCAGATAAATTTTAAAGCACATTACATAGTTTATGTGAGCACTTAAATATTTGTTTTTGTATGAGTTATTCAGGTAATTCACTGTTATAAAAGGAAATTAAATGATAAAATACATATTACCAGAACACACTTCAGCCCATACCACCATCCTGAAAACGACATGAATTCCCCTAATTATAGTAAGGAGATCAAGCCATTTTTTTCTAACCGTAGTCTACTTACTGATGAAAAAAAATCGTTGAGAGTTATCAAAATAAGCAATACTGGAATATTAGCTTTTTTAAGTTTCGAAGAAAAATGTCATGGTAAAACGTTGATTTTTTTTCGGGCATGGGGTAGCTGTGCTTAGACTTTTTGTGGTCGTTTGCGTTACACTTTAATAAATGGAAGTCAGGAATTTGTATCAAAAACCTGAATTGGCGGGGAAAAAAAAATTACCTTAAAAAATGTAGGCATGGTCGGAAAATAAAGTCAATAAAAATGATAAACCGGGATCGCATGATTTTCGCCGATTTTATTTGCTATTCAAATCCTAACAGCGGTAAAAAATGCGCAAAATTATATTTAACCCTTTGAGTCACATCATTATTTTGACAAAATGTTATGCAAAATATGATGACATGATGTTAGCATACATGTATGGGAGCGTACTGCAGCGTATTTATGCCACATTTTTTTTTTTAGGGGCTACGATAAAAGTTAATTAATGACGTCACACGTACGCGCTCTTTATACATCGTGTGTGACGTCATATAATATAAATTGTGCTTCACTATTTATGTATAGAGCGCGCGCGGTTGTGACTCAAAGGGTTAATATTTCAAAAGTTAGACCATTTGCCATGTAATAAAATTCTAGAATTATTTAAATGGGTTATTATATTAGAGGGACGTCGTAATTTCAATTGACTAAATGTCAACTGGTCTAACTTTTAAAATACGCTATATAATTCTCAGGGCTGTTAGGATTTGAATAGAAAATGGCCTTTCAAAAAAATCGGCTTAGAATTGACAGAGATCTCGCCGAAAAATATGATATCCTGGTTGATCATTTTTAATTGGTATAGGATACGTCAGAGCGAGGATAAGTGAAAGATTTCATTTTTATGTTATTACTTTCAAGCGACTTTTTCCAACACAATCTATGTCAAAGTAGGCAAATTAAGCGGTATTAGTCAAATACAATATTTTTTTATGTGATGCGAACTGACTTTTTCCATCAGTCAAAAAAGTGGGGGAGAAGCGCCCCCCTCCCCCCCCGGTTCTGACGCCACTGAAAGAAAGACAAATATGCAACACCGCTCAATAAAGCGACAAGAGAAGACATACGTCTGAAATATAGAATTAGGTCAAGGTAAATGAGGAAAAGAGATGAAGAATCACACGTGGCATATACAAAACAGAGAAACAAAGTCAGAAAACAAGCTGAGAAAGAAAGAGAAAGAAAAATTGCCCAAAAAGTTAAAACAAACCCTAAAAAATTCTGGAACTATGTGGCTGCACGGACCAAACCCGACAAGGAATATCTGAGCTTGAAATCCCAAACACAACAGACGGCCAAGGAAAACCGACAAGGACAAAATCGGACAAAGAGAAAGGTGATGTAGGGCCTACTATCAGACACTTTTAGCTTTCACAAAGGAAGATAGTGAAGATATACCCACCCTGCCAAAGCAGAACTCCACAGAAACACTAGAAGATGTAATTATCTCCGAGGAAAGCACCAGCAAAAAGCTAAAGACATTAAAAACCGGGAAATCTCCTGGACCAGACCTGGTACATCCCAGTGTAGCAAAAGAACCCGAAGCCCTAGCACCCCCTTTGCACATCATTTTTAAAACATCAATGGACACTGGTATTGTACCGCCTATATGAAGAGAAGCAAATGAAGAGAAGCCATATTTAAAAATAAGGGGAACTGCTGGCAAGCAGGGTACTACAGACCAGTTAGTCTGACATCGGTGGTGTGTAAAGCTATGGAATCGTGTGTAAGAGACAGCATGATGCAACATCTCGAACAAAACGACTTGCTTAGTAATCAACAATACGGCTTCACATCTGAGCGATCCACAGGGCTACAACTACTTAATGTCATGGACGAGTGGACAAGTGTCTTAGCAGAAGGAGGGCAGATAGATATATATGGACTTCCAGAAGGCATTTGATACCGTGCCTCATAGGCGCCTACTAAGAAAACTGGAAAGCTATGGTATACGATCTAAGACTAAGATATGGATTGCATCATAGATAGAGATAGACGACAAAGAGTGATGGTAAATGGAACGGCGGTATTCGACATGGCAGTGTTCTGGGACCAGGCTTCTTTGTAGACTATATAAATGACCTCCCGAAAAATGTCACATCGGGGGTACGGCTATTTGCTGATGACACCAAGGTATCCAGGCAAATTAGGAAGGAAAATGATGCCAGAGAAGTGCGAGACGACTTACATAGCCTCCAGGGGTGGTCAGACATGTGGCTCCTAAACTTTCATCCGCTGCTATATGATTGTTGATAATATAAAAATTTATCTTGAGGAAACAACTGCGGAAAAAGACACGGGGGTAGTCTTTGACCCAAATCTATATTTCAGACCACACATGGAAGAAATATGCAAAAAAAGCAAATAGAATCATGGGAGTCATAAGAATAATACAAAGCTTTGGTTAGCCCACCCACACCTAGAAAGTAACAATGTTATATGGGCACCAAGATACAAAAAGGATGTCGAACTATTAGAACAGGTTCATGGAGAGCAACAAAACAAGTTCCTTAGAGATATGGAATACTCAGACAGATTAAAGCATCTGAATCATGATAGAAATTTACAAAATAATAAATGTCTATGATCCGAAGATAGCATCCCAACTTATACAATTAAATAAAAATAAGAGCACTAGAGGACACTCGATCAAAATAATTAAGAGGGATCATGCCAACAGGGACATACGACGAAATTATCTGATGCAGTGAGCAGCAACTATGTGGAATAATCTCCCGGGGGCCGTGGTAACCGCAAAAACAACAAACACATTTAAAAATAGACTTGATAAGTACTGAAAAAACCATCCACTAAGGTGGGGATACACTGCAGACCATGACTATACTATTAAAAACATAACATATAATATAGAACATGCCACCAACGAACCGGAACCGGAAGAGGAGTTCAAAGAAGAGCTGGTCATTGAGGCGTGAGCTTGCGACCAGAAAAATTCCTAAGGTATCCTAAGGTAAGGTATCGAAGTTAAACCATTTGGCATGTAAGCAATTTTCAAAATTACAGCTCTCTTTAACACCATTACTATGAAACAAGAATTTTATCACTTACAAAATACACAACAAAAATTTCACCAAATTTACAGGGATGTTAGGGGAAGATGAAAAAATGATCAGAGAAAAAAATTGGTGAAAATATAATAGTGCGACTGAGCAAATTGAAAAAAACTACTCCCAGGATCTAATGAAACAGACTGTAGTAGGCCTTAGTTATATATGTCGGGCCTACGCTGTGGGTTGGTGTGCGCTGCGAGAGGCGGATATTGCATGAAAGTGAAAAAAGTGATGTTATGTAGAAACAACTGTTCCTACATAACAGTTGCTCGTAGGGCATGTGTCTATGCTTACCCAAATGAACAAAAAAAAAGAGGTTAGGGGCCTACAACTGAATAGTATCAGAATATTGTGGTGGGTTAACACATATCCGTTCAGTGAGGCAGGGGCGGAAGGTGGATGGGTGTGGCGGGACAGCCTCTAGTGGGAGGCTGTTCCATATGTTCACAGGTGGAACCCACCCACAGGGCACACGACGTTGTTGCGACGTTGAATCAACGTCAATGACGTTGATTCAACGTCGCAACAACGTCGTGTGCCCAGTGGGCACATGTCTTCCTACAGTCCTACTGTAAATCAATGTATTTTTTGTTCCTGGTGGGGTGATAAATTATACAGTCGTCAGCAAACAAGCGGACTGTAGGCTACTATTTCCATAAGATATGTGGTTTATGATAAAAAATAACATGGACCCAAGGAGAGTATTGGTATACGCCGTGGGCACACACTAGATAATGACATGACACTGATTGTTGCATAAGGACTTATCAGGCAACTAAACACATGTTATTAATGTAACGGAAATTAATGTAACGACTTTAGTGGGGGTATTAATAATTGTTCTACAAAAATGAACAGAGCGTCCAACTACTCAAGCCAGACAGTTTTGAACTCCCTGAAGCCTATTTATTAATATGATTTGTGGAAACAGTGAGCATCGTACAGTTTACTTGCAACCAGTGCAGTTCTAATCGTTTTATATTATGATATGTCGATGACCGACGCAGGCGAGGTCAGTCCCGAATGTAATCATAGTAAGAACAACAGACCTGTGATATATGTTGTTTTCTGAAACTAATTTTGGGGCGCCATCAAACATGACTCCCAAGATTTCGAGTCGAGTCTGTTGGTATTATTTCATGGTCGAATAATTTTGCTGGGGAGTGTTGCATAAATTATTTTCGTTGTAATGTTGCTTTAAACAGTAAAACCTGTACTACATAAATAAGCTGTATCCTTAATGTCGCTATCGTATATTTCAAGTATAGTATCATTAGCAAAACTTTAAACAACGACATTTTCTCACTTTGTTGAGCTCCAATGCAAGTTTGTAGCAAAGCAGCAACTGATTATTTTCATACGGTCAGATCTTAGGAGGATAGTTGTAATATTCAGTTGTTTTTTTATAACATTATTGTTTCAACAGAGCCTTTACAACCTTCTGACTGCCGAATGATTTTGTTCTGTGACTACATAAGTATTCCATGCTGAAGCAGCAAAATGGACATATAAGCAGCTGTCTGGGACTGCGATTAGCCCTAGGCTCAAATTTATCCCATAAACGATGATAATTACTAAAGATAGTAATTGTCGAGAGAAAAATATATAATCATACACACTAGTGTCGTTTCTCGGCATTTTTTAGACTCGGATTAATCGATTTTTTTCCATATACTGTGTATTTTGTAATTCGTTTATCTGATGTAAATGTCTTTCATTAAATCAGATATGAATAGGCACATTTACTTGAATTTAAGAAATACATTGATGGGTGGCACCAATGCCAAATTGAACATGCCATTTTTTTTTATTGTTTTACATTATTCTAAGATAACTCAGCTATCTTGCATTTACAAATATAATACTATAACGTGAGTTGCAAAATATATTATTTTATATCACCATATATTCTAAATAATACCTGGTTGATAAAATCGACCTCATTATAACTTTATCAGATTGATTCGATAAATTGTTTGTCAACAAGTTAAGTTTGATACACGACAGAATTTTATATAGGTTGTAATAAAACTATGAAGTCAACGAAATAATACGATTGATTCACTAGATTTATTGATGTATGTGACAGGTTTGCATCTGGTTT
>OZ024910.1:50503747-50566247 GCA_964017125.1 Flabesymbios commensalis | reverse complement strand
CCAGTAAGGATTATTAGTAAGAAGGTCCGATTGTCAGAAGGCCCGTTAGTCAGAAAATAAGTAGGGATCATTAGTCAGAAGGCCCGTTTGTCAGAAGGCCCGTTAGTCAGAAAGTCAGATAATTACCTCACCGAAATCATCTCATTTGTGAACAACCCTATGACCAATAATTTGTCCTTATTTATTTACTTGTGCCAGTAACAACGTCTAGCACTTTTAAACGGGTTTCGATAATAATAGGCTACTCATTATGTTCTTGAACCTAATGTTGCTGACATAATTTCCAGCTTCAAATGAATTAAAAATACCTATAATAATTGAATCAAGTGGTTATTGCCAACTGCCTGTAAATAAGAGTCAATTTTTCTACATATAGGAACAAGATAGTATAATAATAATAATAATAATTGCATATCGTAGGCAGCAATATACACTCCATGTCTTTGAACAGTTTGGAACAATGTAAATGTGAACAAGCAATATGATCAACATACTGCTTCAAATGCGAGTATCTGAATTTTGAATCTTGCTGAGACAAAATGGTCGAGATATCGAGATACTGCTAATAGATTATAATGAGATTCAAATTTTGCGCTGATCCTAATTAGCACGGTAATAATATATACTGCAATCACATTAATATGATTGTATAATAGTTCTCCCATGTTTAGGTAAACTTCATTTCTCGAATATGAACCAAGCCTTCCCACTCAAAAGAGTCGACAAATAGTGTTAGTTATCAGAATATTTGGACAAACAATTTATTAGTTATTCTGAGCAAAATGATACATTTATCAACGCTTCACATAAATTGAACAGATGACTACAAACTCAACACCATTTGATAAATATTGTGGGTTTTTTTCATGACACACTTTTCACATCCATTTCAGTAAAGTTTATGTGCAAAAAAAGGAGAGTGCTTGAAAAATTAAAGCGCACTCATTGCTGAAAATAACCCAACCAAGCAACCAACCAATCATCAATATTGCTAGTTTTTCATTTAAATGTACAAATTACGAACCGGCAGTGAATTTTTTTCAAGACCATACCAAGATCATATCGACTTATTAACAACTAATAGGCGAAAGTATATATACTAAAGTCCTAGAGACGCAACATTTGATCTCCAAGAGGTTCTAGAGGTTTTACTCTAACTTGTGCAATTTGTTTGTGTATACCTTTTTCACATTATAATTTTCATGGTTATTTTTCTCCCTCAAACTATTTATTAAACTACCGATTTTTTTTTAAATACGTGGACTCTATCAGCATCTTATAAGTATCATTGAATGATTATTTATGCACAACTCTGAACATTTTTTTATCAATAGCTGGACAACAAACGTTTTAATCAAAATAATATACCCCCCCCCCATCTCCCAGATATCAAATGGAGCGTCCCCCAGCATTGTTCACTGCCCAATGAACAAATTCTGACTAACGGGCCTTCTGACTAACGGGCCTTCTGACTAGCTGGTCTTCTGACTAACGGGCCTTCTGACAAATGGGCCTTATGACTAACGGGCCTTCTGCCTAAAGGGCCTTCTGACTGACGGGCCTTCTGACTAACGGGCCTTCTGACTAAAAGGGTGTCACCGTACAATGTGAGCGTGTTATTTCATGTATTGGTACGGTAGTACCGTTATAGGTAGTGCGTTCCAATGGTCAGAAAACAGGTTAACAATACCAAGGCCACCACCAGAATGATGTCACGACACCAAAAACAAACAAAAAATCTACTATATTTAAGCATGTCCCCAGGCCCTAGTAAGCCCTATGGAAGACGCCACATCTGATGTGTAACTTCTACTTTACATGCCCAACACATAGCAGATCGTCGGCCTGGGTAGATGATCTGGCGTTCTACATGGAACGTTAGGTACTTCTGTCAAATACTTGATAGAGGTTCATGGAGCGCTAGTCTAGGCCTGCAAGTGACTGCACGACACCGGCTGAGTGAACCCTAGCACCCGAAGGGTGCTGAGAGTGGGATTAAGGCATTCGAAGCTTGTATGAAAGCTTTCTCTTAGCCTATCCAAATATTTCATTAGTATATAATACTCATTAGAAAATGTCTGGTTGGCAAGGGAGGCAAGGAACCTGGAAACAGAAGCATTTTAGAATTTAATTAATTTTGATGCGCCCTCGGCGCACAGAGGGTCGCGGTGGTCTAAATGAGGTGTTGAATCAGCCGGTAGCTACCCTATATCTCGTGTCTAAACTCTTGAAATCTGGATGGAAAAGGCAGATAAAGTTTTAGTTTTGACAGATCCTTTAAATGAACATTTGAGACATTTCTTTTATTAAACCTATGCCTCTCGTGTACACTTAAGTTCACTTAGTATGTTTGACATACTTAAAATTGTGTTCTGAATTTTGGATCAAACGTGATCAATTTACCTCGTGTTGTTTGCCTGACTGTCTGTGTGCCATCGCCATACTCCCGCATACCCTGAGAAAGAACGTCAGAGTTATGTAATTTTATTGAATTTGGGTGGAATGGTCTAAAAGGTGTCTAAAGTTGATAATTTGAGAAATAGAAAATTCCTAGAAGCGTGTCATCTTAATTGTGAAATTAAGAAAATTCGCTTGTTCTCAGAGCCACCAGGGGATTTAAACCCTTGCTTTCACTCACCATGACAGTCCTCGCGGGGGGTGACAATTATGTTGATTATCACCCTCTGCGATGACATGTGGTGAGTGACAACAGACTGTGACGTCTGTTGTTATCGTGACGCGGTGGCTGACCAACGCCGTAGGTGTTGGCCCGTCAACGCGTCAGCGCTGTTATCACACTCACGAGTGCTTGTCAGCGCCGCTAGCGTCGCGCCAATGCCGGCTCAGCGTTGTTAGCGCTGGACCGACATTGGCACCGCGGTAGCCACACTGTGAAAGCACTTCGGTGTTTCTGTCACTCACGCATGCTGCCAGCGCTGCCAGTGTTGCGTCAATGTCGGCCCAACGCTGTTGACGCCGGACCGGCATTGACACAACTCTAGCCGCATTCACACAGCAGTCTCAATTTTCATCATAAATTTCGGCATATTCTGATATTAATTTGTCCAAATGTGTTTTATGCCCTCTTTTAATTCTTGAAGCTCTTAATTCATTTTGAAGTTTGAAAAGATCTGAATGCTCTTTGAGCGAAGCTATGAATTTATACGTTAAAATTTGGAATCGATCTTTGATCAGATCGATCTTAGCAATTTTATGAATATCTTCAGTGTGCGAAAGTGGATCCAATTTGTAGGCTATTCTGATGGCCTTATTTTGAATGATTTGAAGTTTCTTGATATACGCTTCTGACGCTCCTAAAATTACTGGAGCGCCGTATTCTAGTACTGGACGTATATAACTTTTATATAGTCTCATTAGTGTTTTGGGTTTACAGCCCCACTTTGAGCCACCCAGGAGTTTGAGCAGACCAAGGCGTTGCCTTCCTTTTTTAGCGTTTTCATCTATATGAGCATTAAAAGTCAGTTTCTTATCTAAAGTTACTCCTGGCAATTTTGCTTGCTGTACTGCAGTGAGTTTTTCGCCAAAAACTTCTAGTTCTATATTTTTCTTAGTTTTAAGCATTATAAGCTGCGTTTTCTTAGCATTTAGTTTTATTCTCCACTTGGAGCACCATGCTTCTAGGTCTGATAAAACTTTGGCTAGCCTATATTTAATTGTTTTTTTCACTTTTAGCAAAAGTCCAAAATCCCAGGTCGTCTGCGAACTGAGAGACCCCTACTGTATTACTGAAGGGATCTATTGGAATATCATTTACATAGATTAGGAATAGAAGTGGGCTGAGAACCGAGCCCTGAGGTGTACCGGCATTAAGTGAAATTTTGTCTGAAGTCTCATTATTTATTTTGACTGAAATTTTCCTGTCAGTTATAAATGAAGACATTAATCTTACTATTTTATCTGGTAAATTTGTTTTCATTAATTTATATCTTAGTCCGTTGTGCCATACGGAATCAAAAGCTTTTTCTACATCTATAAAGATTGCAGCTCCTTTATGGTGACGGCTATGTGCTATGTGCGCATCATCAGCTAGTCTGAGAATGTGTTCCATAGCACATCTTTTATTTCTATAGCCTATTTGCCATTTATTAAAGAAATTTTCTTCTTCTAATTTACTGCGCATTCTATGAGCAATTATTTTTTTAAAAAGTTTGCCTATGCAACTTAATAAACTGATTGGTCTATAGTTAGTTGGAATTTTATTGTCTTTTTTAGGCTTTGGGAGCATAATTCCTTGAGCTTCCTTCCATTTACTTGGAAAATACCCTATTTTTAAGCACTGATTGTACATAGTTTTTAAATTCTCAAAGACTATTTCTGGACATTTTTTAATTATAGTGTATTTAATTCCGTCTGCTCCTGGAGCAGACCTACCTTTGGTCCTATCTAATTGTAGTTTTATTTCTTGAATCGAGATATCTCTGAGTAGTATACTATCGTCGCCATCTTCTACTTTATTTTCTTTTAGAGTTGAAAAAAGCTGCGATTTTTCATTTATAGCTTTATCTATTAAATTTTTAAATTCATCATCAAAAATTTCACCTGTGTGAGTATTATGAATTTTGCCTAAAGATTCAGCGAACGTGGTTGCTTTTTCTAAGTCGTTTTGAGTTGGTATATGTCTTTATTCACCTCCATACTGAAGTACATGTGTTATACATGGAGTTAAATTACCATTTTCTTTAATTATTGGCTTGGATGCGCCGCCTGATTTCTTACCATTAATACTATTGATAGTTTTCCAAAATTCTTTAGAGTCTTTAGTTTCGTCTAGTTTTTTAGTTTGCTGATTCCAAAATTCTTCTCTATCTTTGTTTACTTGTTTACTTACTAAGTTGTTTAATTTATTATATAGAGTTTTATCCTCTGCTTTTTGCGTATTTCTAGCTAAGCGTCTAATTTGTCTCTTTAATTTAATTAATTTCATTGTTTCATTTGAGATAAAAAGTGCTTTATCTTTACGTTTTGCTTTAGGACACGCTTTATTTAGCCCTTCTTTAATTATATTGCTTATTTTTTCGTTAGCTAAGTCTAGTTCCTCTGGTGTTTCAGGTTCGAGTCTATCTAAGTTATTTATTATTTCTTTATTAAACCTGTTCCAATCTGTTTTTTCATATTGTAGAATTTCTCTCTGAAATTGTTTTTGAATTTGCGGTGAAGCTAAGGTTAAATGAACTGGCAAATGATCTGAACCAATGTCATCGCCTACATCACATGATTGGATGCGTGACGCCATCTGGCGGCTAACTAGCGCTAAATCTAGTAGATCGCCGCCAGAGGACGTCCCTGGTCTATAAGTTGCAGTGCTGTCGTTAGTTATTAGTAAGTCTAATTCTTCAATTATGTTAAATAGAATGTCTCCGTTAGTATTTCCTACTTTACATCCGAAAAAAGTATGCTTACAATTGAAATCTCCGATAAGAATTGAAAGTGGATATAAATTAGTTATATGCCTGAAATTCTCTATGTTTGGTTTAATATCTGGCGGGTTATAAATAGTTGCTAATGCCACTGTCTTGCCTTGTGATTTGAAGTTTATTGCCAAAAATTCTTCGTTAAAATCTGAAGTATCTATTTCATTAAATTTGATATCTTTTCTAATTAAAATAGCTACACCGCCTGCTGCATGCTGCAGGCGCCCATTAGGATAAATTACATTTCTATCTTTTCTGATAATGTTATAATTTGGAATTCTGATTCTAGTTTGCTCTCTAAGTCTAGTTTCATTTAAAGTCACAAAATGTGGTTTATATTCATTTAAATAGTTAATTAGTTCAGTCTTTCTTTTATATAGTCCGTTAATGTTAGCATGAATGATTTGAACGTTTTTAGTTGGTGGTAAACTGTTATCCATATTTTATAAGTACTGTACTGTACTTAGCCCTACTTTAGTTTTTCCTACTTTAGTTAGGTTTTTACTGGTGAGTACTGTACTGTACTAGACCTAGTAAAAACGGCCCTACTTTTTCTACTTTAGGTTTAGGTTGTACTTACAAGTTCTCAGGAAGTTGGGATAGGTAGTCTCTGATGATCAGTGGGGAGATGTCTTTCATGAAGGCCCAACTGACTGCTTTGCTGGCTAGGTGGGGTATGTCATCCCACTCCAACTTTCCTTCGTTCCTGTGGATCGTTGTGCTGTACAGGACCGTGTGGGCTGAAAAGAGAAAGGCAAGACGGGTTAAGTCACTATCTGCTAATTTAATCAGTGGTAACTCACTCTCACCTCCTGTAGCCTTCTTGGGCCCTGACGTTGGTGCTCTCGGTGCTGAGTTGGCTGGGATCTCCTGTTGACTTCCTGGGTGCTGCGATGTCGCTGGCCTTCTCTCTTCTCAGCGATCTTCCTTTTCACCTCTATTGCTCTAGGGCATCTACCGTCAGATGCCAGGTGATCTCCTGTGCAGTTGGCGCAGTAGCTTGCTCTGGCCGTGCAGTCCTGTCTCCTGTGGGCCCCAGCGCACTTTCCGCATCTGATGTCTCTTGCCTTGCAGGAGTCCTGGGCGTGGCCGAATCTCTGGCACCTGTAGCACTGCAGGATTCTGTTCTTCTTCTTGTACTCCTCCGTCCTGCAGGAGCGAGTTCCGATGAAGAGACGGCTGTTGCTGATCGCTGCCTCCATCTCTTCCTTCTTCTCGAAAGTGACCTTGACTTTCGGGATGCCACGTCCTGAGGTCCTGTTGATGAATCTGATGACCTTCACCTTCTGACCTTGTTTCTCTAGGATGGCTGTCTCAATCTCTTCCTCTCCTATTGTGGTGTCCACGTCTTTCACTACCACGCTGAGGGCGTCTTCTACCTTGGCCTCGGTAGAACTTCTTGGTGGTCTGAAGACAGCTGAGGTCCCCATAAGGCCGCTGTCTTCTCTTTTCATGGACTCGTAGATCTTCTTTGAGTCCTCTTCTGTCTCAGGGAAGATGAGTAGGTCTTTTCCCATGGTCCTCCTGGTCTCACTTACCTTTACTCCCATACGTTTACTCCATTGTATGAAAGTTAGGTGGTTTGGTCCATTGACCGAACTGGGCAGTTTCACGCCGACGATTGGCTGAACAGCTGTCTTCCTCTTCTTTTCTTCATTCTTCTTTACTTCATTCTTCTTATTTCCTGTTGCTGCAGGGGGCTGCTGAGCGGCGTCGCGACGCTTCATCTCTTCTTTCTTCTTTTGTTTCTTAGCTTCTTTCCTCTCTCTCTCCTCCCTGCTGGTTGGAATCGTTGTCCAGTCAGAGCGCTCTCTGTCGGACAGGATTTCTCCTTCTTCTGCTTCCGGAAGGGGGGTGGCCAGAACTTCTTCAGGTGGAGAAACGACGGTCTCCATCTCTTCTCTTTTCTCAGGCGTCTTCTGCACTGGAGATGCCGTCCTTTGTTTTTTCGCTGGTGAGCCCCCTAAACCTAGCTCTGCTTCGGCAACTCTTACCAAGGTCGTTAGCTGCGACGACCTGTGACCTATCTGGGCCTGGTCAACAGGTCTAAGTACCTGTGGCCGGCCGTCGGACAGCCTCCTCTTGGCTGTTGACTTCCTCGGAGTCATCTGTACTGGTGACTCTGTTAGACACTCGTACCTACCACTATTACCTTTGGGTGGAGTTTCAACACCCTTGTTTGCACCCGAGAGTGCTCCCGCAAATGACTTCTTCTTTGGAATGGCCCCCCCCATTGGCTCCCTTAGGTGCAGACTTACCTGGCTTGCTGGTAGTCCTAAGACTTTTTTCACGCTGCTCGTCCTCTATCAGGGCTATTCCCATTAGAGTGGTTGCCAGCTCTTTCTTGTCAACAGAGGAGAGTCCGTTGATCTCCTTCAGGAGTCTCTTGAGGGCGGTACTACTCTTGGTAGTGCCGCCCTGCACGCCCTTAGAAGGGCGGGACCCATCTCCAGCAGTTACCTTGCCACTAGGCATGCTAGCGGCAAGGTTAAAAAGAATTTAGAATAATTTTGATAATTTAATTGTCCCGTATTACTGTACTATACTGTGCAGTATGTAGTGGGATGTGTAAGCTGTCAGTCACACTCAGGAGAGTGATGACGCGTCGCTCACTAATAGGTGTGAAAAGTGTACCTGTGTACAGACAAGCTGTACAACACAGGTAGCACGCTTAGATAATTTAATGTGTCTAATTTTGGTAATGCTGATCTACTAAAAGCGATTATTGCCTCTATCTAGCGATTTAAACAGCAACAACAGAGCCCCTGTAGGGTGTTGATGCTGTATGCCGTCACCGTTTTTAAATCTCTGAGATTGATTAATAATCCCTGATCAGATTGCGTATATTGCAATGTATAGCTTTATGCCAATCTCGTATTTTGACAGCCCGTCAAAACTCGGATTTACCAGAGCCCCCACGGGTTGGTAAGATGTTCACTGGTTGAAAGCCAGAGAACGACTGGAATGGAATGGGATGGAATGTTTTTGTGGGTGATTCTCATCTTCACTAATCAATTAATAAAAAGAACATTTCGGTTTCTTCGTGCAGAGTAAATATTTATACCAGTATATCCATATAGTAGTGTTGCATTTCGTATTTTTAAATGTAAAATTATGCAGATACATAAAGATAATTAAGGCCTACAATACATCACCTGTGATAAAGCATGAGAATTGTGACGTGGACATTATCCAACCAACTTCTGATGTTGTCGAATCAAAAGTGTCAATAAAGGGTTTGTAGAGAATAGAAAAGCTGCCCAATGTTCCTGGTGCAACACAGAGGGTTGTGAAGCAAGCCGCGACGATAATCCATCGGAATAGGCCTACGTTTTCTGCAGGCACTAACGGTAACATTTCCACCATCGACTAAATAGCTCCTCTACCGACTGACCAGCTTATATTCACGTGGTTGAAATTAAAGGCTAGATTAGAAATAAGCCCTAGCTTAAATATCGCCATGTTTCTCGATTTTCTATAACTACATTACATTTTTAATTGTTATATGCAGGCAGCTGGCAGACGTTCACATCATCAATCCTACGTTTGTGAATTGTATTTTTTGCCCATAAACTGGTAATATCTTAATACGTGTCCTGCTGACTTGTATGTCAGTATTTTTCATATAATTGAAGCTGGAATCGCTAACGCAATTTCCAGCTTAAATTGACAAACAATATTTCTTTTAAGAAATATAGATATCGCGCCAATTGGGTTATTCGTTTAAGTGAGAATCTATACAACAAATTATGAAAGTAATGTAATTTCATTTTAATTGAAACTTGTTGAAAACCGTATATTTATATATATACGGCCCCAGCGACACATGGGTTATAATGGTTATTGCGTTTGGCAACCATGTGTGTGAAAACATTCTTATTTTTTACGGCACCTTGCATAATGACCATCCAACACGTTACAGCTTCATCTGCCATAAGGTTTATACTGTGTTGTTGACGTTATATATTTGTTGTTGTTATATATGCGGGACATTTAACAGTTTAACCCTTACGGTGCGGGGATAGACTTTAGTCGTCAGAATCTGACGTCTGTAGACGTCAGATTCTGACGACTAAAGTCTATCCCAGAATCTGACGTCTGTAGACGTCAGATTCTGACGACTAAAGTATATCCCCGCACCGTAAGAGTAAAAATATTTCTAATGGTCGTAGACCCATAACATAGGTATTCAAATGAATCGGAAAGAGCTGAGTGAGACATTTATGAGGATTTCAAAATGAAGAAAACCCTTTGGTCTCCATGGATTTTACAAAAAGAATTCAGCGCTGTAAGGGTTAATGTTCATATTAATAAAACTACCTGACTGCCTCACATTAACCCTTACGACGCTGAATTGTATAAACCATGATTACAAAAATGTTTTTCCAATTTTAAATCTTCATAAATGTCTTAGTTAGCTCTTTCCGCTTCACTTGAATACCTATGTTATGGGTTTACGAGCATTAGAAAGATTTGACTCTTTCAGTGCGGGGACCGTCTTTATACGTCAGAATCTGACGTCTACAGACGTCTGATTCTGACGTATAAAGACGGTCCCCGCACTGAAAGGGTCAACGCGCTAATCAAGTCTATGACCGTGTTCAGCTTTGGTATTTATCTTTGAAACAAGGAAATGTGAAGGAGAAATTATTCAACATTAAATTTGCCACAGCGGCATATGTTTGGATACGAACTGTACCCATGGGGATGTTTAAAATTATTTAATTGAGCGATGAGAGGGTGAACCAGTGTGCTGTATACGGTTTGAAGCAGTTTTAACCCTTGTGCTGCTGAATTGTTTGCTTTTATTTTTCATTCATTCGAAGCTGGAATTGCTAACGCAATTTCCAGCTACAAATGACGACAAATGTATAAATGTATGAAAAAATAGACATCTCTGTAATATTGAATTATTGGATTAATTAGGCAATCACCAAAAACTATTTTATCAAGTTTAATGATAATTGGTTTTCTGATAGATGGTTGTTTACAATGTTTTCCGTCTCTCTTCTGATAGGGGTCACCAGATAAGTATCCAAGCGATAAAAAAAATGGCATAACATTCATACAATGTTGTACAGCGTCGAAGACGTTGGCCGACGTTGTGTAAATGTTATACAAATGTTCTGTGTTTGCTGATAAGCTACAATACACCTGTCACCAAACACAAAGTTCACAAAACCACAACATGCTTACGATCTGTTCACACAAATATGTGCCTGTACAGCTTGTTGGTCTCTCTAGATCAAACTGATTATGTTATTCGTTGAACATTGATCCGCACACTCCTACAGTCGAACCTCACTATAGCGAACACGCTTAATGAGAGCGAAGTTATAGTTATAATACAAGTATTTGTCAGGAACGCATCATTTTCCATGGGGTTACATACACGTGTTTGAATTTCGCTATTGCGAAGTCATTCACCTTATTTTTGATGTGTCCATGATCTTAATTAGGACCGCCCTACGTCCGGTATCTTACTAAGTTTATTTTGCCTGAGTTTGTCCAATTTAGAAGAAAGAGGTGTGCTGTGTGTGGGAAACGGTTGACATTTCTGTACACAAGTCCTTATGAGCATGTGCAATAAAACGTTTGAGGTCCCTAGGCTAAGCACTTTCGTGTTTAAAAAGTCTTCAGATAAAATGATATTCACGATTATATTCGTGGTTAAAGGGACTCAATCAGGCTAAAAGTATCAGAAAATCGGTGCTTTTATTTTAGTCTATATATATACGAGATTCCCGTATTTCTTATTTTGGACAAGCATATCCGAAATTAGAAATCAGGAATTTCGTCTCTATATCTAGCTCAACTGGTAAATGCGCAGCACAAAAATTCAAAACAATTGCAGTTCTAGTCTATGTCTACATCATATGGTCATATTAAAAGGCCAAAATAAAATCACCGATAATTTGAATATTTTAGCCTGACGGAGTCCCTTTAATAAACCGCCAAATTATTCAATCTGAATTTTCACCCACTTGAAGTTGTGTCTCGCTGACGCGATCCACAACTTCAAGTGAGTGAAAATTATTCAGATTTGAAAGAATGGAGGTAAACGTTTTTCAAATCTTGCTGATTGATAATAACATTTTATCTTTAGCATATTTAAAATGTGGTACTTAATGTTCTAATAAAAAATGAAAACCCGAATATATGCGGCACCGGCAGTTAAAGGGTTAGGATTTTAAAGGGTTTTAGTTAAAATAATGTTGGCCCAGCGTCACAAACGGTAGCCCAACATTATTTGTCAATTGGGCCAATGTATAGTGTTATCTGGGTAGTGGCCTTCGGGGGCGTCAGTGCACCCATATGGCAGTCAGAGCAAACACGGGACAGTCAACCAATAATTTGTTTCAATGTTGGGCCAACGTCGAATACGATTGATCGGCATTGACCCAGCAATGGGCTGCGACGCTGGCCCAATATTGAACCGGTATTGGGTGGGTAGGCCTACATTGTGTGTACCAGATACATCGTATCTAGACTCATACACTGACATATCAGTGGAAGTCACATAGTCTGGGAGCCAAGTTTCAAAAAGCTGCTAGTTTTTGAGTTCGCTTGACCCAAAAAGTGGCAAAGGTCTGATATGTGCATGTGACAGGAAAATATCCCTGGAACATTAATAGGGTGGGTGTAGAAGTTGATCGTGGCATCAAAGTTTTTAAAATGAGGGATGTTCAAGGGTACCCTCGAACCACAAAGACGGTACATTTTTAACCCCAGGTTATCAAAAACCCAAACCACAATTGCTATGAACAGTTTTTAAATCACTGTCGTCCATATTTCTTTTTTTAAAGATAAGATGACAAATTATTAGAGTTTCAATTTTTTTCACAAAACATAAATCCACCCTTAGAGCGCTGAAAATCAAAATTAAAAAAACAATTAACACAGTCCGTAGAATGTAATTTTGTCGTTCCATGTACATTTCTATGATTATGATTATGCTAATGTCTGTTGACTTCATTTGGTACATCGGCCATCTGATAAAACTATATCAAATTAGAAAAATTCTACCTTGATGTGTGAAGGACTTATGAGGTCAAAAGAGCGGATGGGGTACTGCCACAAGTTACATTTTTTCGACCCCTGTAATACCATAATCATCATTATGATGGTTATAAACAATTGTAATACCATTCTAGCCACATTTTGTCATTGGATATATTCAGGATTAAACAGATGTGAGGTTTAGAATTTTTTCATTAAATGTAAACCCACCCTTAGGGCACTGAGAGTCAATATTTCAAAAAAACTTGAGCACAGTTCGTAGTATGTAACTTTCCGTTTTCTGTACATTTGTATGATTATGAACATGCTAATGTATGCTGACCTCATTTGATAAATCTGTCATCTGGTATCACTGTGTCAAATTATAAAAATCACACCTTGTTGCACTAACGACTTATGAGGTCAAAAGTCTAGATGGGGTACTCTCACTAGTTACATTTTGTCGACCCCTTGTAATAACAAAGTTGTCATTCTTATAGTCATAAACAGCTTTATTTCCACTCTTGCCACATTTTGTCATTGAATATACTCCGGACGAAACATATCTGAAGCTTAGATTTTTTTCAGAAAACGTAGACCCACCCTTAGAGCGCTGAAAAACAATATTTAAAAATAAAAATAAACACACGTTTCAATTTACTGTACATCAGTATGATTATGAGCATGCTAATGTTTGCCGACCTCATATGATAAAGCTGTCATCTGGTACAACTATGTCAAATTTCAAAAAAACTACCATGCTGCATTATGGACTAAAATTATGAGATAAAAAATACGGATGAGGTATTCTTAGTTATATTTTTTCGACCACTTTGCATTAACAAAATCTTATTTTTTTTATATTTATAAACAGCTTTAATACCGCTGTTGCCACATTGTGTCATTGAATACATTCCAAACGAAACATATATACAGTTTTGATATTTTTGACAGAAGGTCAACAGGTGGTGGTTTTTTAAATATTTTCACTGTTCACCAAGACGTAACATTTCCGACTCTTATTTGAACTAGTCCTATGATAACTTCCCTAGTGATAAAATAGGAACTAGACGATTTTGAGGACATAATTTTTTTTTTTAGTTTATTATATCCACAGGTAAAAGATAATAAAGGTGATTTGTATTTTTAGCCAATTTGTAAATAATAAATCAAATTTTAACAACATCTAAAAGCGTATCTGGTGCAGCTATAATTGTGTTTGTCACAATGCCATCAGCCATGTAGCTTCGTTTAGCAAAAATGTGTTGTCTTCATATGATCCTTTTTTCTCAGACAATGCAAAGACAAATTGATAAACCACCTTTTGATATCACCAATATCACCCACAATATTCTGTAATTCCTGGAATTGTTCAACAGCTTTGATTAGTATCTGAGGTGGCATCAAGCAACATTTGTGGGGGGAGGACGTATCAAGGGTTAAACTAGTTGAAGAATAGTGCCAGTTCCTGAATATGTCATGTCATAACTAAAATCAACTGCAGCATATATTCCAGAAGCATATATACATCTTCCTCTGCAAGGCTGGCTATTCCTGAGGTCGTAGACCGACCTTGCTGAAACAGGGTTGAATCCGCCTATTGGAGTGGGGACTTTCAAAAAAATATTTTTTCTGTTTGACCCAAGTTTGACCTCTGGCATGAGTGTTGTTTTAATGTGGGGCCACTGTCTACGACACCGGCCCTACATTAAACAACACATGTCTGCTGGCCGAGTAGCTCACCGGAAACGTCTCAGACACAGACCACCACATCTCACCGCAACGTGCATGAGGGTTGAATTAATGGTGAGCCAACGTCGCAGACAGCCGGCCAACATTAAAAAGACATTTTTTGAAAAACTAATGAATATTCAATATCTAAATCTCCCTCCCTACCCCAATAGGTGGATGGTATGGCTAATTCAGCAAGGCTTGGCCTGACGGCCTCGCTGTGTCAAGACTTGCTGCCAGGAGGATGCATATATATAGATATATATATAGCAATGGTTCAATAAATGTTTGTCTCCTAAATGCAAGTCTTTTATGCTGAATCATATTTACAGAACGTACTGTTCCATTCACTTGGATAATTGACACCATACAACACCAGCATTGCCGTTATCCAGAGACACTGCTAAAAAGCCCAGTGATCTAAAGTGAAATAAATGTGGGCCGAGTGTAGCATACCACCCAGCCAACGATATGAGTACTACTATTACTATCTGCATTGTGCCTCTTCTCATTTAAATGTTTCACTGGTGTATAATTTAAATTCAAAATGATGGCATCAGATTACTTTTTTGCAAACGTTTTTCTCAATATGTGGGTTTAATCTTTGCTAATAACTTCTGCCCTCGAAAGTTTATCATGAGCAACGTCTTACAACTTGTCTTACAACTTGTGATTGTTTCTAGCTGTTTGCTGCTGGTGGGGAAGGACTTCTAGAATGTAACTGACTTATCACTGGTGTTCGCCATTTTGTGCCCATAGTATCATATATTTTCTATATGCTAGCAAGTACATATATACGTGTAACAGTAGTATACTAACAATGTAAATCTCTCATCAAATATACTTGGCTTGTATTATCAAATTTTATCATGCACTATGTATGAATACATTTATTTTTAACGTAACAATAAATTATGTCAAATATCACACAACATTTTAAATTATCAATTGTTCGGTTTTGTGCGTTGTAGATAATTAATATCTATAATTATGTATTTATCATTTAGTATTGTAAGACACAGATAAATATGAAGTAATATGACCATGGCATAGTCGACATAAACTTATTTGAGGTGATTGTTATGGATATGTCATAAAAACAACTTCAGACCCTGCCTTGTTTTTGCAGGCAATTACCCATATTACCAAACTTTTGACCATGGCAACACGTCACCATATGTTATGGGCCTCAATGAGCTTCGTAATACCAGAAATAGATGGTTATCTATTTCTGGTAATACACATTCTATCCAAGGAATCTAGATTCTTTGTTCAACTATCGGTGGGACAAATCTATTTCTGCCACCATTGACACCCCTGTTAATAACGGAAATATTGCTAACAATCTTAGTATATCATCCTGGGGTCCAACACAATCCACAACACATTACTGACTGTGACGTAGGACAGATTTGTATGCCACCTGGTGCTGAATAATGTCTTTAAACACATTCGACCAGTGCTCTAGCTGTGTTAAGTTCTTTTGAAATATCGTTGCTTAGCGATCTAAGAGTGGGTTTAAAACAATAAAAAATTAACTTGTGTTTTGTCCAGAATGTATTCAATAACGAAATGTGGGAAGAGTGGTAATAAAGCTGTTTATAACTATACAAATGAGGATTTTGTTGTCACATAGGGTCGTCAAAATGTGACTGGTGAGAGTACCCCATTCGGACCTTTGACCTCATAAATCCTTCATGCAACAAAATATTTTTATAACTTGATATGTTAGAACCAGATGACAGATATACAAAATGAAGACAACAGGCATTAGCATGCTCATAATCATACACATGCAGAGCAAACGAAAGAGTAACATTGTACGAGATTTGTGATTTTTTTTATCGGAAATTATGAATTTCAGCGATCTAAGGGTGGTTCATGTTTTCTGAAAAATATCATTACTTCATCTATGTTTCATCCGGAATGTATTCAATGACAATATGTGACAATAGTGGTATTACTGCTGTTTATAACTATAAAAATGAAGATTATGTTATTACACGGGGTCGACAAAATGTAACTAGTACTAGTACCCCATCCGGACCTTTTACCTCATAAGTCCTTCATGCAACAAGATAACGATGGGTTAAAACAATAGTGTGCTAAGTGACATTTTTGGCCCTTAGAATAATAACCAGCTAAGTCACCTATAATATGTATAAAGTTTGAATTTATTCCAAATTCAGATTAAAACAACAGATCAAGTCGACTTAGCACATTGCTATTCTGGTGTTATATGCTTATGGGCTCTTGTCTCTGGGACAAAAACGGTGCAAGTGCACTTAGCGCATTGTTATTCTGAGACTTGTGGAGACAACACAGGGGAAATGCCTGGACTTAGTTCATTGTTGATCTAGGAACAATCTCTGCATATTCTGTGTTCCTGGAGTAACAATGAGCTAAGTCTACTTGGTGTCTTGTTGATCACAATTTTGCTTCTGTAAATCGTTTTGCAAGTTAAAAAAATACTCTGATAACTTCACTTGATCTACTATCAAATTCCAATCGCTGTGTGTTTCATCAGTGTAAGTCCAAGTCTGCATGCTGATAAGTGGATTTAGCATACTGTAGTTCTAAGCAAAAAGATAAATACAATTCCGCTGTCAAGTCGACTTGACCCACTATTGTTTTAGACCATCGATAAGTTTTTTTCTAAATTGATATGGTGGAAATAGATGACAGATATACAAAATGAAGACAACAGACATTAGCATGCTCATAAACATACACATACAGAGCAAGCAAAGGTTTACATTCTACGAAATTAGTGATTTTTTTATTTGAAATATTGCCTTTCAGCGCTCTAGGGGTGGGTTCATATTTTTTTTAAATATCACAACTTCACATATGTGTCGTCCGGAATGTATTTAATGATAATATGTGGCAATAATGGTAATAAAGCTGTTTATAGCTATAAAAATAAAGATTATGTTATTAGACGGGATCGACAAAATGTAACTAGTGAGAGTACCCCATCCGGATCTTTGACCTCATAAGTCCTTAGTGCAACAATATAAAGTTTTTCTAACTTGATACGGTGGAATCAGATTACAGACATACAAAATAAAGACAACAGACATTAGCATGCTCATAATCATACACATGCAGAGCAAACAAAAGAGTTATATTCTACGAACTTTGTGATTTTTTTTTAATATTGACTTTCAGCGCTCTAAGGGTGGGCTCAATTTTTTCTGAAAATGATCATAGCTTCACCTATGTTCCGTCCGAAATGTATTTAATGACAGCATGCTACAACTTATGGGTTGTCAAATGGGACATAGTGGTACCAGATGAGTGATGGACCAAAATGAGCTAAGCATACCTTTGCATGCTCATAACCATGCAAATTTACAGGAAACGGAAAAGTTACATCTGGAGAACAAAACTACCTTTAATTTGGAATATTGACTTTCAGCGCGTAAAGGGTGGGTTGAATTTTTCTGACATATTTCAAAACTTTAATAATATGTCATTCTGTATGTAATAAAAGCAAAATAGGATTTACAATGATTTGAAGATTGTTTAAAACCTTTGAGTTTTGAATTAACTGGTGTTTGAAAAAATGCAGTATTTAAGCTCGAGGGTACCCTTGAACAGCCCTCATTTCAGGAACTTTGCTGCCACAGTAAAGTTCTACACCCACCCTAATGATGTCCTAGGGATATTTTCCTGTCATAATAGAAACACAGACCTCTGCCACTATTTGGGTGAAGCGAAGTGACACGTTACAGGACTTGGCTCCCAGACTAACAGTACGTTCAGCATGTTCAGGAGTGAAAAAGACAGATAGATAAGATACAATTTCTTTATAGTCGCAAGTGTATACTGTAAAACATTAGCTAACAATAGCTATTTCAGCGACTTGTGATATAAAACATGACATTGCAATAACATCTAAAACAGGCAGTTTGGCTGACTTAGGTAAAATTATATAAAGGTTATACAAAAGCGCATTTGTACCAAGCAACAATATAAAAGTTAAAATATAATATAAGAGTTAAAATATATGAAAAGTTGTAAGACACACTATTATATAGATCTAGTTTATAATTGTTTATAGTTGATAATATGTGCATGCACACTACACACACACCAAAAAGCACACTGCAGGGAGCTGGAGACTGGACAAATGGAGGTGTTGAAGAAAAAACAAACATTTTGAAAAAGTTAAGTTGTAATCTATTTTTGTGTACAGACCAGTAGCTATGGCTTTCCTGAAAGATTGAAGATCAGATAATGTACGAATTTCTTCTGGTATATTGTTCCAGATCTTTGGTGCCAAGAATGAAAATGAATTTGTTCCGTGTCTAACTCTACTATAAAAAGGTATTTCTAAGGTTTCCACAGAATTTCTAAGAATTTGAGTTCATTTCCGATCATATCCTGAAGGTATGGTGGCGAAAGGTTATTTACAATTTTGAAGGTCTGAATAGCTATTTGTTGTCGTCGTCCCTCTTCCAGGCAAGGCAAGCTAGTCTGACACAACAAACATCTGTAGTCGGATTTATAGTCATTTGTGACATACCGCAGAGCCCGTTCGTGGATTTTTTCTATTTTTTTAGTATTTGATACTGAGCAATGGTGCCATATTGCTGGGCAGTACTGAAAATTGCTCAAGATGAAAGCTCTGAAAACGGCCATCCTCACAGCGTGACTGATGTGATGGCATAGTCGCTTCAGAGCATTTACTTGTCTGCCTGTCTTTTTACATAATTCGTTGGTATGGTGATTAATAACTACCTGATAGTCCAGTCTCACTCCCAGCAGTGTTACTTCTTCGCTTGGCTCAATGGAGCAGCCATTTACGTAAAGACGATGACTGCCTTCACTCTCGCAATTTAATAAAATAGCCTGAAATTTGTCCGGATTGGCTTTCATGCAGTTTATAGCAAACCACCAGATGCATTTTTCTGCTTCCCTTTCCAGGTGTAATTAATCATACATATTTATAACCTCCTCAGGCTGTGAAATATACCAAAGTAATTCATAATTCTTCAATAATTATTTGGAATATCTATATTTTGACAATTTGGAAATTTATATTCGTATAAGAAAGAGTGTTATCATCTGCATAATATATGTAAGCAGGAAAGTTTTGACAAAATAAAATAGACCATTAACAAAAACATTGAGAAGCATAGGACCGAGAACAAATCCTTGTGGAACTCCTTTGCTGGTGGTTTGCCATTAACAACACTTTTCGCCAACACGGACACGCTGTTGTCTGTTGGAAAGATAGGGTAAAATAAATTTGGAAGATTTTGGCTGAACACCATAGGCCTCCAGCTTTGCTCAGATTAATTATAAGAGCTCCGATTTTCTTTTTTGCAAGAAGGTATTTGCGCCAATGTTCTAATAGACAGAACAAGGCGTCCTGACAGCTATAGCCTCGACGAAAAGCAGAGAGGTGTGGATAAAGTACATCATTTAGAAAAGGAGAAATTTGGTGGGCTAATACTTTCTCGAAAATTTTGGCCAAAATTTGAAAAGGCTTATTGGACGGTAGTTACCTTTTTCTAGCTTCTCAGCTTTTTTTTAAATTGGTACAACCGATGCCTTTTTTAAAACGTTGGGGAAATACCCGTGTTCAATAGATTTATTTATAAGTAAATGTGTGTTTTAAAATGCGTGTTTTAAAAATTTTGGGGGAATTCCATCGGGCCCAGTAGCTTTTCATATATTTAGAGTTTTCAAAATTCTAAAGACATCATCACTCGTGGTTGGAGAGAAATCAAAGGTGATGTGTTCACTATGTTTCTTAATTTCAAGAATACTGGGATTATTTTGAAGGTCAGAAAGAGTGTGATCTTTTCCAATGTCGGCAGCTACGTTTACAAAGCAATTGTTCATAATTTCCGCGATTTCACTTTGTTCGGATATAATTTTACTATTTTCTTTACATCATCATCTGTACATCATTTCATCTCATCAATTGACTACAACGTTTTTATCGTATTACAATGTCACTTAAAAGACCTTTTGTGCCGAAAAGTGACGTAAATCAATGATTAACTGCTACTACTACTACTATTTTACGATATTATAATTTCTCCTGATCCAGCACCACTTTTATTAGTGAAGAAAGTTTCTACAGAATTCCAACATATCCCTTTATTTTGCTTGGTTCTATCAAACAAGTAGCCCCTCATAGCCTTATGCCTCATATCTACACATAAATTTATTTGTGCTCTGTACTTGGAGGTGCCCCAGTTTCGGTTTGCAATGTACTTTTTGAGAAGGCGTTTTCGTTTCCAGATGGCCTTACGCAGGCGCGTGTTTATGTGGGGCGGCTGGTTTGAACAAACCTTGCGTTTTTTAATAGGGGCATGATGGTCAATGGTTGTTTTGAAATTGTCAGTAAACAATCTTCACCCATGCTCTGGGTCTTCTAGAGTAAGACAGGACCTCAGATTACTATCTGCAACACTTTCCAGAAATAGTGCTTTATTGTGATTTTTTTGTGATCTATACTCGATAAATTTGTTTTGCACACGCGACACAACCTCGATTTTGGCCAGCAACGGCGATGGTGGTGGAAGGAATAGGCCTACACGTTAAAGATATAGGTCTATTTGTCTATTTGGTTCTTTCAATAATAATATCCTGGACATTCAGGATTCTAGCCCACGAGGAAAACCATACAGTTATGTTTACAAAAAAGGAGACCAATTGTTTTGTCTAAAGCACTCAAACAGCCTAAAGCCGGTGTAACAGATTCAGATTACCCCCCTGTTCAGGTTACCCCCGGGGGTAATCTGAAACTAGTTTCAAGTTACCCCCTCTAATTTCAAATTACCCCAATCTATTTTGCCGGTTAATTTTCAATGATAATAGGCCTACTTTATTTTTTCATCACATGGCATTGGAACATTTTCGGAGACCATTTATACAATGTCGACCCAACATCTTCGACGTTGGTCTGACGTTGTAAAAATGTTATACAAATGTTACATGTCTGCTGGGACATTTTGTCAAATCTGAATAATTTTCACTCACTTGAAGTTGTGGATCGCGTTAGCGACACACAACTTCAAGTGAGTGGAGATGGCAATTGAATAATTTGGCAGCTGAAGGGTTAAACCTTGACCTTGATTAGACGTTGACCATGTTGCGCATGTGGTTTCAATGTGTAGTCAGCGAATCGTGGCGACCTATCTTTTCAAATCCAGGTCTAACGGTACTTCAAAGGTCAGCAATAATCTGATTTGGTCTGTGGGCCCTTTAGGCCTAAATAGGGGAGGGGTAAATTAAAAGTGGATTTTTTTAGTTTCAAAATACCGGGGGGTACTTTGAACTAGTTTCAACGTACCCCCCGGTACGCTTAACTTAGTTTCAACGTACCCCCGGGGGTAATCTGAAACTAGGGGAGGTAATTTGAAACTAGGCCTTTTCCAATTTCAGCGTACCGGGGGGTACGTTGAAACGTACCCCCGGTAAGCTGAAACTAGTTTCAACGTACCCCCCGATATGCTGAAAGGGGGTAAGCTGAAACGGCTACACCCGGCTAGTAATTTTTTCAAATTTGTACATTTCACTGTAATAATTCATACTTCACACGTAGCAATGCATTATAAATATTATAGTGAAAAATCCAGTGAATTTCGGATATAAAAAAAAGTATTTTTCGATTTCCTCAATATTTCGTGATATATATAACGAGGTTGGACTGTAGTTATAGGCGTATTGTTAGCTCCTTTATATTCTTCGCTGTTAACAAGATCTGGGACACTAGATAAATACGCTACATATAGTTTGGTGTGCGACTTTCTGTATATATGGTACATGGTCCGGTTGAATACGCCATTATCCGCATATTTTCCTGAGAAGAAGCTCATACAATCTTAACGCCATGATTGTCTTCTCTGTGCTAGTTCTAGGGATTTTCACCCTGTTCCTCTGCAGCCTTTTGTGGATGAAGATATATACAATATTGCCTCTCCCTGGTCCTAAAGGTCTGCCTTTTGTTGGAAACCTTCTACAACTTGACAGTAAGTCACCACACGCTCACTTGACAGAATGGGCCAAACAATATGGTGGAGTGTATTCTATCAATCTGATGGGAGACAACTGGGTGGTGGTGTCTAGTTATAAGGCTTTACACGAGGTTCTAGTCAAACGTGGACCCGAATTTGCCAATCGTCCTAATATTTTCAGAATTAATTATGCAACCTTCGGTGGAAACAGCGTATTTTATAAAAACAATGATGACGACTATTATAATAAGGCAAAGCAGTTGATGCATCAAAACTTGAAGCAATACAGCGTTGGTATGGAAAGAATTGAATTGGTTGTGATGTCCATGTTGAGAAATTTCAAAGGAAAACTGGAAAACACAAAAGAAATGCCACATAATCCCAAAACGGATATATATAATTTCACTTTACAAAGTTTACTTTACTTTCTGGTTGGAAAATTCATAGACGAAGACAGTGATATATTCAAACAAAGTCAGGAAATGGAGCGTGCTTATATAACGGCGCTTTCCATGACTGGACCAGGCAGTGAACTGGATGCTTTCCCTTGGCTTAGATTCTTCAACAACAAAGCTTATGGGATATTGACACGGGGTCGAGAACTCTCAATTTCTGTGTGGAATATATTGAAACCAGGTGTCTTAGAATCACTCGATCCAAATGATGTACGTTGTCTTATGGAGGCTATGGTACTTGCAGCTAAGGAACAAAAAGAAGAAGTGATTAAAGATATTCACTTACAATTCATAATAACTGATGTATTAGTAGCAGGCACAACCACAACCTTCAACACCTTGTCAGCTTTTGTGAATATAATGGCACATTATCCAGAAGTACAAGAGAAGCTACAGAAAGAAGTGGATAACGTGATTGGAAGTTCACGTGATGTAACTATATCAGATCGTAAAGATATGCATTACACACGTGCTACTATCTATGAACTGAACCGCTTTGTGTCTGTGGTACCACTGAGTGTACCACATTCTACTACTCGAGAATGCCAGCTTGAAGGAGCTACGTTGCCAAAGGGTACACATATTTTGCCCAATGTTTGGTCTCTCCACCACGATGAGAAGTTTTGGGGAGACCCATGGCAGTTTAGACCTGAGCGCTTCCTAGATGACCAAGGAATGGTGTTGCCGGCCGACCATGAAAACAGGAAGCATTTGCTACCTTTTGGAGCAGGATCCCGTGTCTGTGTAGGAGAGGTGTTCGCTATGACCCGTATGTTCCTCTACATAGCGTCTGTGTTACAACACTTCACAATCAAACCGGCTCCAGGAGAGAAAGTCACCTGTGACCCTCGTGATTATATATTGGGCATTGCTCTCTCACCCCCAGATTTCGAAGTCTCTTTTGTACCAAGAATTTAAGAAGGCAAGAAGTCTCAACAATTGCAGTTATCTTTATTTTATTTACTATTGTTTTAAAAATATACACCAGTTTTCACGTCACAATTCTGAGTACTCACGTTTCTGGTCCATTGTATGCTAGGCCTGGGACTGAAAGCCTTGTGACAGACGATTTCGCTTCACCACCCTGCAACAAATCTTGCCTACGACCGGTACAGATTTGGAAACACGTCCTTAGAGTACGTGAATTATGTTCATGTATCATATTTACGAGAAAAAAACAATAAAAGATAATTTTAATGATTTAATGAAAAATAACAGTTTTATGTGAGAAATACTCGCATCTTTTTTCATAATTGTCTTTTTTGTTTTCAGCTACCGAGTATTTTTTTATATTTTAACATTCGAAACATTAACGACAAATTAAAGCGTAATTGTAAATTTTAATCACAATAGGCATACAAATGGTAGAAATCCATGAGTAATATTTATTCAGAAATCGTGACAAACGCTGTACCATTTGTCTAACACTTAACTAAAATTGCTCATTTGTTGAACAAAGTTGATGGAATGGTAATAAATGTTCTGTAGAATAATTTCATTTTATTGTTAAAAATTATTAGGCCTATGGTGTTTTTATGTATAAAACGCCCCGTTAAATACATTTATAATAATAATAATAAATACGTTAGTAAAGCCAATTTTATATATATACATGCAAATTTCAACTGATAGTTAATTTTAGTCATGAGTGGATGATAACATTACGTTTTGGCTGCTCTGTAAAAGTATATATAAACAACTGTTTTATGTCTGAATTATTCAATATAATATTATGACATATTTTCATGTTTCCAATAACGAAACACACAATAATTTGTTGTATAAAAGATATAATGTATAACTTTTTACTATATTTCTCTTTGTACATATATTTGTATTATTCTTAAAAACCAACATGTTGTTTTATTTTGTTGAAACATAACAGGACTGGTAATTGTTCCGTATATTAGCCATTACAAATATCTACCACTACAAATCAGTTTATTTCAATATGCTGATGATCTGATGATTGTGCACGTTTCTTAGCTGAACTGAAAAATATTACGGATGCTTTCGCGCGGATAAACTGATTCACTGAAATATCTGGACTGAAACTTTTGAAAAAACTGAAGGAATGAATGTGCATACGTGGGACAAATATGCAACAGCCTGAGAAACTTATAAAAGTAGAGAAGATTCTGACCTTGTGGCGAAATTTTAATTATTAAATGAATACACAGCACAAGTAGATAGTAGTGATTATAGCAATACAGCATATATGTGGATAAATAACCCAAACTGTTACTACACTGAGCTTATTAATTAGCTAAAGCCACACTATGTATTAGACCTATGGAACCCATATTAACGTTTTCATCTTATGAATACCAGTACATTTATAAACAGAAGATTGTGTTGTTTGTAAACAGAAACACTCTATTCTTCATATGGTATGTGAGTGTCCCGTTGCCAAAAGGGTGTGGACAATTATCCGACCTATTTTTATGTTTCCGATAAGGAAATGGACAATCACATGTGGTTTAAAATATGAAATATATAACTGTATATACAAATATTGTATCATTCTTAAAAATGTCCACCAACATGTTATGTTTGACTGATTTTCTTGTATAGGCCACTTTTCCTTGCACTGTCCACAACAGATATATGTGCGAAAACTAGGTGAAATCATTTGGAAATGACAATACGTGCACCGTCTCTACACCTTCTGCTGTTGGGGGCCCTGGTGCAGTGGTTAAAGTTGTGTGCTTGGAAAATCGGAGATCGCGGGTTCGAACCCTGCTTAGGCCTTCAAGTTTAAAAAACAAAATATTTCCCCCCGCTCACTCGTAATGATTCAATATCGTGGGGAGCCTCCGTAACCGAGAGGTAGCGTGCTCGGCCTCAGACCACCAGGACTCTAATGTCGAATTCTGTGTCTGGAAGGAAGTGTCATCTCATTCATCTCACTATCGTTAGGCATAGCTGTAAAAGTCTTGTGACATAATAGCGTTAAAACGGAGAGTATCTAGGAGTCTGGTAACCTGTGGTAACGTGTAGAAAAACTGTAGTAACATTCTAAAGTGGTGCGCGATAGCACTCCATTAATTTATAGGCATAAACGCACATGGTATAGCTGTCACTCACACCTGCATCATGGAAATAATCAGACCGGGTTTCTGTCTTTGGATCGGTATTGAAATGTTCCTCCCCTCAGACACATTCTCATTCATCAGATCCACTATCTTTCCACTAGCGTCAGCTAGTGGCTCTGATTGATTGCACTGTGAAATGTGTTCTGTAGAAAAATTCATGAATTTGACCTGATTTTCTATCTGGCCAATAAGGCAATACTTAAGAAATATGGTGTCCTTGACATTCTAAGCCACATGGTCAGGCCAATGAATACACATAGCGAGGCAGGTGACTATTCTCATGAAATTAACAGGTTCTTTTAACATGTTTAAAAGAGGCTGGGGTGGACCAGGGAGGGATTTGACTACATCATTACATCTAAAATGCCATATTTCATGTCCAAATTGGCCTGACATCCTGTGGCCTCCTGTGGATATTTAAGCCTGACATTATGTGCTCCTGTCAGTATTGTCTAGATATAGGCCTACATCTGTACATGTATCATGTGTATTGACTATCCTAATATTGTTGTATTATATAAGTCAGAAAATACATTCTAAATAGATGGTCAATGTTGATTTTATGTTGGGCCAGCGTCATAGACAATTGTCATACATCAATCCACTATTGTCAATCCCACACGTAAACAAGATAGGCCTACAATGTTTTCCTAATGTTGGCCTGTTGTCGCAAACAATGGACCAACGTTAAACCAATATTGGGTCAGTGAATCGTGCTGACGATGACCCAGCGCTGTGTTTATGTTAATCCACAATATGAGATGATGTCTCAACAGCAAACAAGGAGTGGTTGTTCCGATCACTGAGCGAATACTGCTGGTATCTTGGTCTTACACAAAAGCGAGTCTACAATAACACATATATAAAAGAGCAGATCCAATGTTGCTTTTATGATGTGCCGACATTGTATAGGATGGACCAGCTATAGTACAACACAGGTTGATTGCATGTACTCGTCATAATAACACAAGGCATATAATGCCAACCATATAGCCCAGTACAGGGGAGACACAGTTATATAAACTTGTCTCTCATAGGTGCAAGGAAACTTTGAACTTGACATAGTTTCAGGGTCAGGTGTGGGTCACGGTACACCAAATTTTGATGCCCTATCAGAACGCAGCAATTACAGAAGAGATTCTCAAAGCACTATAGCAGGGCCACGTAGCTGTGCTAGTGTGGCCCTGAGAAGGAGGCTGCTCAGACAGGGAGTGATGCATGTTGTCAAAAAGCTCACTAGTCACAGATTTTGTGCGCTGCTATTTGCACTGGGAGTGAACTCGGTCACAGTTTATCAGGGTATCTCAAATATTCAGTTAACACACAACATTGAACCTGTGGAGGATCAATGTTGGAACAGCGTCGGAGATGGTGGCCCACAATGATCTAACATAGGGCCGATGTCGAAGGGTATCCAGTAGTCGATGTCGAAGGGTATCCTGTAGTGGTACAATGTGGGCCACCGTCGCTGACGCTCACCCAGCATATCTATCGTGTTTTTATTGAGGAATGTGGGTCACAATCATTAAATCTAACAGCAATCGTTATATGCGGGTATTGAAATGTCAAAAGGGGTATGCAAACGACAGATGAAATACCGGGGTATTCAATGATCATTTTTCATACTAAACATGCTTAAGACAATGAAACAAATGTTTATATTGTACTAAGCTTAATTCTGTTTATTTCTATTATGTCAATCACAGCGGCATGCTAATAATTCAATCATACATGGTATGAGGTAGACTGCAATACTAAAGTAGGTCTATACCTGGCCAGCAGTATTAGACAAATATATTTATTCATATCGCATTGGGACAAAATACATCTATGTAAGGAAATTAGTGAAATATGCACCACCTGGTCATGGCGTTGGATGTTTAAAAGACATGTTGAAATTACACTACTGTATTTAAGTCCGGCAAAAAGAACAGCTCTAACCCTTTGACCTCCAGGCCGAAGTGCATGCCAGGATCCAGGAGTACTGGTGGAAATATTGTAAAGTTGACGGAAATTTCCGTCATATATGGTTACGTACATTGACGGATACGACGGAAATTTTCGTCATGTATGGTAGTGAATAGGTACCGGTTAAATACGAACATCCAGCACCATGATGTTTCTCTCCTGACTATAATACACCAGATGTACGAAAAGTACAGTCGATTGTGTGCTAATTTCTCCAGATGGCATTTGAGACACACCTAGGTCACGAGCCATTTAAATACACGCGCTTTAGTAGATCAATTATATGACGGGAAACATTCATTCATGATTGGATGATCATTAGAAATGTATAATGATCACTTGATCGCTTACACACCGGTGATTAATTTCATTGTGCCGAGCTCACCATTATATTATCGCAGCAGCAGACGGCCATATTAACGGCCATATTTCAAACCGAAAACAAACGTGAAAGTCAAAATATACATTTTTGAGTATAATTAGGCGAACATGGCTATCAATTTATGATATCAAGAAATTCCCTCGATTTACATTGTGAACTGACTGTCGGGAGATGAACATCGAACGACAGCGCTCGGTCTAGGAAATAATGCCGGAAGACCATAATGACACCTTTACATAAAGTTAAAATTCAATTAACTTGTCCTACTAATAAAAAAACATCTAGTATCTTGATTTTATTTTTAATTGACCTAACATTAGCATGCTAGCATAACTCAAAACTTGCTGGCTGACGACCCGTAATAAGAGGTTTCAAGATTGATTCCGAGTATCGTTCATAGAGCGGGAGCCCAGAAGTTTAATTCAAGGGAAAAGGGCCAAATTGCTCGACCCCATGAACTGATACAAAAAATACCAGCATCCCTAAAATAAATTGCTGCCGGCGGGTTTCATGTATGACCTTCACCTCCAAGTCAGCATTATTGTGTTATGTAATTTTTTGCATTTATTTAGGGATATTGCGCCAAGACTAAAATTAGTTTTAAAAAATGCATTGGCTCCCCTGGAGTCCAGAATGACCAATGATAGCAATTTTAAAAGTGACCTTACCTCTGACAGCAACCTGGGAAGATGCGCGGGAAATTTTATTTTATTGTAGGAAAGAGCGCCAAAGATAAAAATTAAAAAAAATTATTTCTAAAGACTGAGTTAGTTTAGAATAGTCAACCACAGCAATTGTAAGTATGGCCTTACCCGTGACAGCAACCTGGGAAGATGATAATTATGAAAATGGCGGGAAAAAGTTTTATTTCAGGGAAGAGCGCAAATGTTAAAAATGACAGGAAATTATTCATAGAGACTGAGGGAGTTAAGAATAGTGAATCACAGCAATAATTGTAGGGGTGCCTTTTCCTCGGACATTAATCTGGGAATGGTTAGAAAACACATATGCTAACTAAAATCGTAAATACATGTAACATGCGCAGTGCATGGTAGTATAATCCCTAGTTGTACATGTATATGGCCAGAATTGAGATTTATCACTGGAAATAATCTTGTTATAAACTGGTCTGGTAAAATATATCAAATTATTTTACAGACAAAATTTACTTGGGCTATAATAATCGGAGATCATGATGATACACACGTGTGTATTATAATATGCCAAGAGCCCAAACAAGTAGAAACATGGGTTAAAAGCTATAAAACATGTCTGCTACTCTCGTACGCGCAAACAATGTTTTCAGAACAAATGAGGGACATGGTTGTCATTGGTACCACTCAGTGTAACAGTACATGCTGTGCTTTAACACTTTAAGCCCCCACGATGCATTAAAGCATCATTTTACATTCCTGAAAGCAGATTTAATTTTTCTACAATTAAGGGCTTTAGAATGAATATATCCATAATATTGGTTTTCCCATACATGACAATTTTCTTTTATTTTTCACCCACTTCAACTCATCTTCATCCACTACAAGTCGAGAATTGCGACAGCAATTCGCGGCTTGTAGTGGATGAAGATGACAATGGTAAACTCAGGCTTGAAAGGGTTAAAGATGCCTTCTCCATCTTCCAAAGAACCATCTGGGCCATCCAGTAAAGTCACCCTTCAGCTTCTGTTTTTCCTTTTTAAACAATACAAAATGTTTTCTTGCAAAAAGGGTTGAATCTGGAACACATTTTTAATAAACTAATTTGTAGTACAAAGACCCCGAAAAAACCTCTCATAACTTAAAAAAATATCTCGAAGGGAGATCCTTAAAACTTTGGTTCAAGTTTTCTAGAATGGCTATTGTTTTTAATTTGGATATCTCAGCTTAGAAATCACATACAAAGTTCAATAGCCACTTATGACTTAGCCACTTATTAAGTGCGAACGAATCTTTCAGCTTTCCAATTGTAGGGGAGTTACACATACTCTAATACTAGGGGCATATCACTACACAACAAACATATAATAATATTAAAATCTCATCGCCCAACATTAGAATATTATCATATATTGTAAAAATAATAAGAATAATGTTATACTGTAATGCCATATTCTGAATTTACTCAGTGCTTAGAAAAATTTCCTGTAATTTTTAACTTTGACGCTCTTGCCTTAATTAAAAAAAATCCCGCGCATCTTCTCAGGTTGCTGTCAGAGGTAAGGTCACCTTTAAAATTGTTGTCATTGCTCATTCTGGACTCCGTGAGAGCCAATGGATCATTTTTTTAGCCTTGGTGCCATATTCTTAAATAAATGTCAAAAATTGAATAACAATAATGCTCATTTGGAGGTGAAGGTCATACATGAACCCCGACAGCAATACATTTCAGGGATTCTGAGGTTTTCTTTGTATCAATTAAAGAAATCGAGCAACTAGGCCCTTTTCCTTGAATAAAAATTCTGATCCCCCGGTCTATCAGTCCCGGCGTGTTACTTTTCTAAACAACTAAAATATTATAAGCCCCGAGATCACTAATATAATATAAGCCGTACGATAGTAGCAATGCATTATAAATACTATGAAGTCCATTGCATTTCGGATATAACATAGTATTTGATGTCCCTGACTTTCGCTATACGGAGGTTCGACTGTAGTTAAATTAATAGCTATGTAATCTTGCTCGCCATGTAACCATATCTGGGACACTACATGTAGATAAGCAAACACGGTATGTGTAGTTTGGTGTGCCATTTTAAGGATATGCAGTACATGTGCCGGCTGTATATGTCATTATCCAGATATTAAACTCGTGATACAAGTCCTGAGAAGAAGCTTATACCATTTTAACGCCATGATTGTTTTCTCTGTGCTAGTTCTAGGGATCTTCACCCTGTTCCTCTGTAGCCTTTTGTGGATGAAGATATATACAATATTGCCTCTCCCTGGTCCTAAAGGTCTGCCTTTTGTCGGAAACCTTCTACAGCTTGACAGTAAGTCACCACACGCTCACTTGACAGAATGGGCCAAACAATATGGTGGAGTGTATTCTATCAATCTGATGGGAGACAACTGGGTGGTGGTGTCTAGCTATGAAGCTTTACATGAAGTGCTGGTGAAACGGGGACCCGACTTTGCCAATCGTCCTAACATTTTCAGAACTAATTATGCATCCTTTGACAGAAACAGCGTATTTTGGAAAAACAATGATGACGGTTATTATAATAAGGCAAAACAGTTGATGCATCAAAACTTGAAGCAATACAGCGTTGGTATGGAAAGAATTGAACTGGTTGTGACGTCCATGTTGAGAAATTTCAAAGGAAAACTGGACAACACTAAAGAAATGCCATATAATCCCAAAACAGATATATATAATTTTACTGTACAAAGTTTACTATACTTTCTGGTTGGAAAATTCATAGACGAAGACAGTGATATATTTAAACAAAGTCAGGAAATGGAGCGTGCTTATGTAACGGCGCTTTCCATGACTGGACCAGGCAGTGAACTGGATGCTTTCCCTTGGCTTAGATTCTTCAACAACAAAGCTTATGGGATATTGACACGGGGTCGAGAACTATCAATTTCTGTGTGGAATATATTGAAACCAGGTGTCTTAGAATCACTCGATCCAAATGATGTACGTTGTCTGATGGAGGCTATGGTACTTGCAGCTAAAGAACAAAAAGAAGAATTGATTAAAGATATTCACTTACAATTCATAATAACTGATGTATTAGTAGCAGGTACAACCACAACCTTCAACAGTTTGTCAGCTTTTGTGAATTTAATGGCACATTATCCAGAAGTACAAGAGAAGCTACAGAAAGAAGTGGATAACGTGATTGGAAGTTCACGTGATGTAACTATATCGGATCGTCAAGATATGCATTACACACGTGCTACTATCTATGAGCTGAACCGTTTTGTGTCTGTGGTACCACTGGGTGTACCACATTCTACGACTCGAGAATGCCAGCTTGAAGGAGCTACGTTGCCAAAGGGTACTAATATTCTACCCAACGTGTGGTCTCTCCACCACGATGAGAAGTTTTGGGGTGATCCATGGCAGTTTAGACCTGAGCGCTTTCTAGATGACCAAGGAACGGTGTTGCCGGCCGACCATGAAAACAGGAAGCATTTGATTCCTTTTGGAGCAGGATCCCGTGTCTGTGTAGGAGAGGTGTTCGCTATGACCCGTATGTTCCTCTACATAGCGTCTGTGTTACAACACTTCACAATCAAACCGGCTCCAGGAGAGAAAGTCACCTGTGACCCTCGTGATTATATATTGGGCATTGCTCTTTCACCGCCAGATTTCGAAGTCTCTTTTGTACCAAGAATTTGAAAAGGTAAGAAGTCTGAACAATTGTTATTAACTTTAATTTACTTACTATTGTTTAACAAATATTCACCAAGTTTCTCGTCTAATTCTGCCTACCTCGTTTCTGGTCAATAGTATGCTAGGCCTGGGGCTGTTTTCTGAAAGCCTTCTAAAAAGACGATTTCGCTTTGACTCCCCCCCCCCCCGCAACATAGATTTATTTTTTCTTGTTGTTGTAGAAAATTATCTATACTTTCATATTCGATACATTAACCAAAAATAAAAGTGTCATTTGACACTTTAATCACCATACCCTACAAAAAAATTAAAATTCATATTCCAATATACACAATATCAGAAATGCTTAATGTATTATGTATTTTTGATGATATTTATCTACAAATATAAAAATACCAACAGTAGTTAAATTAAAATGCCTAAGCACATTTTTTTCTAGTTTTTGATACTTATTTTGATACACAAATCTTGCCTACGTCAGGCACAGATCCGGAAATACGTATTGAGTGTACGCGCATTATTTAGATGCATATATCATATTCACGAGAAAAAAACAATAAAATAAGGTGATTTTAATGATTTATTGGAAAAATATTTTGCTTTATTGTCATTCAATAACATATTTTTTTTAGCTGTCGAAAATTATATAGATTTGAATATTCAAAACATTAACGACAAATTAAAGTGCCAGGAATTTGTCATTATAAAATTTTAATCGCCCTAGGCATATACAAAGGGGGGTATAAATCCATGAGTAATTTTTATTCAAAAATCGTACCAAACGCTGTACCATTTCACAATTTACACATAACTAACATTAATAATTTGTTGAACAAATTTGATGGAATGGTAGTATATGTTATCTAGAATAATCTCATTTTGTTAAATAACACTGAATAATTGGGCCTAAAATGATGTATTTATAACTAAAGACAAATATTAAATATATTATAATAATAAAAGATACTTTGTCAGAGCCAATTATATAATATATACATGTAAATGTCAACTGATAGTTGACTTCAGTCATGAGTAGATAATGACATATTATTTTTCATTTTCTGCAAGTATATAAACAACTGTTTTCTGTCTGAATTATTTAATATATGACGGGGTATCGAAGTGACAATTTTTTTTGCTTCTGATAACAAAATATACAATAAGTTGTTGTTTAAAAGATAAAATATACAACTTTTTACTATTTTTTCTTTGTACAAATCTTGCATTATTCTTAAAAATGCCCACCAACATGTTGCTTTATTTTGCAGGGAGTGACACGTTTTCTTGTTGAGACTGGACTAACCATTGTTCCTTATACTGGCCATTACAAATATCTAACACTACATATTAATGTACGCAATATGCTGATGGCTGTGCGCCTTTTTTTATAGATGGACCGAAAAATATTCCAGAAGCTTTCGCACGAATAAACAGATTTACTGAAGTATCTGGCTGAAACTAGTGAAGAAAACGGAAGGAATGAATGTATAAGCCTGGTGACTTATTAAAGATAAAGTATTTAATCCTTATCGTGCTGATCACGTTGCAGTTTGTGAGATATAGCGACTTTTCATAATATTAATGTTTATTATTTTATTTTTTCCCTAATAATACCTCAGTCACACATACACGACGCACAGCCCATGCCTTGAGTGACACAAATTAGAGCAGTGCGTCGCTGTGGGTCCATGAAATTTGTCAATATATGAGAAGAGCTAGCGAGCTTAAGACGAGTATACAGCGTGTTATAAATAAATCAGGTGTATACATCAGCGAATACACAGCGTTTCACCACCGCGTTGCGAGTTAGCAGGGCGACAAAATCAACGAATACTCCGCGCATCCCCGGCGCCAGGCACAAGATCACTAATATAAAATAAGCCGTATACTGAAAATAAAATATTTTTTGCCAGAGCGTCTGTCGTGCGTCAGCACTCATTACTAGTTCATGAAGGGCGCTGCACTATTGCTACAAATATTTTTGTGCGCAGTGTAATCGCCAAAGGAAGTTGGGTATGTTGAAAATATTGAGCGCATATGAATGCATAAATGTGCACACCAGAAGACTACCAGAAACACGCAGGGTATGCTAGAACAACGTTATATAAACGCCAGATGCGTTTGCTTTGTATCACATGGCTATCTGTTGAGGGCGCAGGACAGTCGTGAGCAAAGCGCCTGCCCTGAGCTGCATGAGCGCTCGAAGAAAACGCTGGGCACACACCGGCAGCTCGAGCAACAGGCTGTGACTATGTTATTTCTGCAGCTTAACCCTTGGAGCTATAAAAACGACATTTTATTTTTAATCATTTGAGGTGGTGTTTCACCCGATACAAGGCTTTAAGTGCAGAATTTGTTTTTAATTTGTCGAAGTTACGTCCAAACATATTATGTTATCGTAAATTTAGGACACATTTTTTCTTTTAAAAATGATCACATAATTATATACAAAACAAACTGCTAAAATTTACTATAATCGTCGAGTCTAGCGTTAGGCACAAGAAGAGCACACACTCTAAATGTGTTGTGTTTTCGTTAACCTAGGGTTGCCCCAGTCACACATACACGACGCATAGTCAACGCATAATAAATAATAATAATAACATTTGAGTCCGGAATTAGAAAAAAACGTTGCAAGTTGGTAGCGAATGCGCGTCGTAAATTTAGGACACATTTAATGATTACATAATTATATACAAAACAAACTGCTAAAATTTACTATAATCGTCGACATTAGCATTCTAGGGTTTAATGCGCAGTTGCGCACTGTATGCGTCCAACGCGTTAGCAAAGCGCTGTTAAGTCGCCCTTTGCGTTGTAAACACTCGGTGCATTCGCTACCAACTTGCAACGTTTTTCAAATTCCGGACTCAAATGTTATTATTATTATTTATTATGCGTTGACTATGCGTCGTGTATGTGTGACTGGGGCAACCCTAGGTTAACGAAAACACAACAAATTTAGAGTGTGTGCTCTTTTTGTGCCTAACGCTAGACTGGCATTGGTCTGACGTTCTTCTGACGTGTACATTCACACGTGGAAAAAGGCCCACATTTTTGAATATGCAGAATCTTTGCGCAGAATCCGATGCACACAATAAATGAATAACGTTTATCCGGCGTTCTCATCGAATCATCAACGAATCCTGATACACGCCCAGTGAATCACAAAGCACTTACCAAAATTCTTCATTTTTAGTGCGCTGGTCGTGCGTGATTGTAAGTGTGACTGGGCCTTTAGAAGTGCGCACATGCTTATTAAAGAGACAGGCCCAGGCTAAAATCATAAAAAAATCGGTGATTTTATTTTGGCTTATTAATATGACCATATGATTTGAACATGTCCATAGACTAGAACTGCAAAAGTTTTTTTTTATTTTGTGCTGCGCACTCACCAATTAGGCTAGATATAGAGACGAAACTCCCGTATTTCTTAATAAGCAATCAGGACCTCACCAATTAGGCTAGATATAGAGACGAAATTCCCGTATTTCTTGATAAGCAATCAGGAATTTCGTCTCTATATCTAGTCTAGCTAGATAATCTGATAAGCTATGGCCAATCTAACATATCTTCTTGCCTATAATAAATATAATATTTACTTGCATTTATCTGATTCATAAGTTGATATGTGACATATTGGACCTGAATTTAGGTAAAATACAACTACAATTCACGGCGATATATTTTGCATCAACCTTTGCCTCTGCGAGACATGAGCGATATCTCTGTGAGGAGAATACGCCCCCAACTACTCATGCCCAGAGTATGGGGTACATTTAGGGGTTTTATGACCGGGTCGGTTGATGATAATAAGGAAATCAAGTGAGCGATATTAAAGGGAAAACGATTAAAACTACTTTTATTAGATGTTAGCTGGAATTATCTTTTGTGGTTTCGGCGCCGAGGTGGTATTCAGGTAGCCTATTGGAGACTAGTCCGTAATTATGTTATATATGAAACAATCTAGTGATGAATATAGTGAAGTTTCAGACAAAATAGGACAGAAGTTTGCTAACGTTGTTTGCGAATGATTCCGCAACTCTTCCGTTGATAATATGACCCAACCTCCTCTCATATTAGTGGTCTAAGGTGGACTTAAACATCAATATGTGTGACGAGATGTGGGCCTACACTTAAACGTCAATTAAATGTGTATAAAGTAATCCACAGAACAAATGAATGAGTGAATGAGGCTTTATATGCCACCGTTGTACATTTGAAATTTAGGTCCTGACGGTTTGGGACCGATCATGCTATATACGTCTCAGCCATCGAGGCTCCCCACCATGACCATAACACTGATAATCCCATATAATTACAGCAGGCTATACACTCCACCAGACACGTTAACCCAATGTGGTTTTAATGTTGGGCCAGCGTAGAAAACAATGGTACAAGACAAAAATTGGATAATCATTCGTGTTTCCAATTTAGTTTAGAGCGTTCCAGCTGCCTATTTTCACCCTCAATATACCATCGATCTAAGTTACTAAAAATCATCATAATTTACATTATTGAATTGTCACGATGGAAAGCCACCTCAGAAAAAACACGAGGCGCTCACCAAGGTCGACTAAATCGTCGCCTCGGAGCTAAAGGATCCTATCTGACACTCGTTAGAGTGGCAGATATGATCCTTTAGCTCCGAGGCGACGAAATGTCGTCACGCCATCTGCGACGTCGGCCCAACATTAATCCAACACTGGGTGAACGCCTCTTTTTTGCTTGGTTTGCCCAACGTTGGTTTACTACTGGACCAACGTCAGGGACAGTGGACCAGCAGTAATCCAACGTGGGACCGACGTCTCGTGTTTGCTGTGCGTCATCTGGTATATCAAGAACTTTTATTATATGCCTATAGTTCTTGGGTATATTATTTTCTCGCTATCCAGTAAACACCAGTTTTAACGCAATAGTGGCTCAGTGCTTTGCCACAATCTTCCATGCTGTCCCAACATTGCACCTCCATCATGTCATCTTCTCGTATGACACCCATTACTATATAGTAGGCCTATAAAGGTGGGCGATATGATTGTTTTTTACTAAGCTTGATGTGTATGTGGTATTGGACCTGCACTTTTATTAGACACGAACAGGTGTTAATATTGTCTCAGATTAAAGTAGGCCTACGTATCGCTGAGTAAACATTGTGGCCCCACCAGCATGCACAGCATGATCGACGTCCATAAGAATGGGGGCCACCACAATGTAGATATCATTATGTAGGCGAATAGTCGAATAGGGCGAATAGGCCAAGCTGAATTTTTCAGGATACCTTCCAAATACCATTAGAAACAACATACTGAAACTCCCCGTGATTCCCGCTGGAGCCTTTTCCATTATTCAAGATAGCGTCCAAGATGGCCGCCAAAATGTTGAGACCGCTATATCTCGGCTTGTAATCAACATAACTTGATGATTTAAATATCTACATGTGCATTTATTGTCATAAGGATTCCATTGAAACAGGTTCTGAGTCACTAAATAGTCACGCATATAATTTATTTGCAATTTAACGTATATTAATAAGCAAAATAACAAGATTTTGATATGTATGACATTTTAAATACTATTTCAATCATTAACATATCAGAAATTGAAAATAAATGATATATGTGACTATTTCGTGACTCAAAACCTGTCTCATTGTACTCATTTTGTAAAAAAGAACATTTTGATATAAACATCGTGAAATTATGTTGATTACAAGCGGAGATACTAGGTCGTCGATTTATGCAAACATTCACTCGAACACCCCAAAAAATTATACCAAATAAATTTTTCAGAGGTTTTTGTCACCAATGAAATGTATTTAATGGCAGGAGAAAGTCTTTCAAAATCTGACTACCAGAAAAAGTGTCAAATCCAAGATAGTCGCCAATGACTCTAGAAGAAGGAAATTGCTATGACTAATTAGTGTATACCTTCTGTTTAAGTGTCAATGTCAGTGCAGGCACTGATGTTGGCCGTGGTAGCCCTAAACAACCGACAATATAGTTACCTTCAGCCATTGTCACTCTGGGGACTATCCGACCAGAGTCTCTGGATGTATGGACATTCATGGGGTAAATCCCCCAGACATGCCCAGAACCCCTATGTTATCGGGCAATTGAAGGAAAACGATATCAACAACTGACCGTGCCCTATCACCCCAAACTCACATAATAATCTGTACATCATTCATCTCATCAATGGTCTGTACTGTGATCATGATCATGATCATGATCATTAGTGGCAAAACGTGACGTCACGCAATAATTTACTGGGAATTACACCATAAAAAAGCAGTGAAATTCAAGAAATACATGCACATTGTGTTTACATCATTCAATTTGTTCAGTTCTTCTATCAAGCTAAAAAAACATGTGTTTATGTTTTTCACCCCCTCCCCCTGACATAAAAAGGAACCTATATACTATGCTCCTGGTGTACCACCCACGGTGCCCACCCCTCTCAATTTCCGAGAAGGTTGAAAAACATATAGGGGCCTATGCAATAAATTAGTTGCATAATAGCTCGTAGCGGTGTGGTTTTGACTGCATAATATAATTCTTCTGGGTTTTTAATGATAAAGCATGCTTAAGGTGAAAAGATCAACTTAACAATGTGAAAATGTAATTTTGAGCAAGGAATTACAAGAAATTACAAGGCATTACAAATGAAGGGGCAGGAGGCAATGGGGAGGCGCTAAAAGGCGACGTAGAGGCATTAAAGGGCAATGTAAAGGCGTTAAAGGGCGACAATGAGGCGTTAAGGTGCGACTGGGTGTGTTAAAAGGTGGTATGGAAGGCAGTACAGGGCGACGAGGAAGCGTTAAATGGCAATGGGAAAGCGTTAAAGAGCAATGGGGACGCGTTAAAGTGCGATGGGTAGGCGTTTAAGGACGACGAGAAGAGGCGTTAAGAGGCAATGGGCAGGCATAAAAACTAAAGTAAGATGCGTTCAAGTGTGACGGGAGGCGTTAAAAGGCAACAAAAAGGCATTAAAGGGCAACGAAAAAGCGTCAAAGGGCATCACAGAGGCATTAAAGGGTGATCAAGAAACAATAAAGGGAGACAGGGAGAAGTTAAAGGGCAATGGGGAGGCGTTAAAGAACGACGAGGCGATGCTAAAGCGCGACAACGAGGCATTAATAGGCGACAGAAAGGTGTAAATATGGTAAAGCTATTGTCTAAAATGCGATGGAGGGGAAACAAAAGGGGATGAGTCAGTGTTAAAGGGTGACAGAGAGGAGTTAAATGGCGATTGGAATGTGTTGATGGGCGATAGGCGGGAGTTAGAGAGCATTTGATGGCGTTAAAGAGCAACGGAAAAACGATAAAAAACGGTGGGGAGGCGTTGAAGAACACTTTATTCAGTCAAACATAGCTAAATAACCTTATAAATGTCAATAATTATGAAAAATCAAATGAAATGAATGGGGTTTTAGTCCACCTTTGTGCACATACAGGCTAAACTGGGCCAGGAGAACCTCCTGAGGATAGCGAGAGGAATGAGATGACATAGGCCTCTAGACACAGGATTCGAAATATGACATTTAATTATCAAAATTGCACTACAATAAATGCAGTTAAACCCTCATCAAAGATATGGATTACACTTGTTTCCATTTTTATTTGTGTAAAATGTTTCTTTTGGAATGAGACTTTCGATAAAACTACTACCATAAAAGGATTTTCTACTCAAAATTAAATTGAAATAAGGTTTTACATTGTGTTATTTTAATTTGTTAGAATCATCTTTTCGCTCATTTGACCTTAAAATTGACATTTCGACTTTGAAGATGAAGTTGAATCGATCACTAAAATATTATCAGAAATGGATCTTCCAGTAAGTTAGATTAAGTCAATTACCTCTTTTTACACAAAAACTAGGTATTACGCTTGCTTTTACTTGACCTTAAATTGACGTTTTGACATTAAAGACCTTTGATCTTCAATTTTTATACATCTTGACCTTGGAATTTACCTTTTAATGTCAAAGAAGTCCTAGCATTACCAAAATAATAACATAAGTAGATTATCCATTAAAATCACCTCAAAACGAGGTATTACATATGATGTTTTTTTGATATTTGTATTTGTTTAAACTATTATTTTCAGGAATTTGGCCTTAAAATTAACCCTTTGACCTTAAAGGTCACCTTGAATCACAAACATAATACCATAAAAAGACTTACCAGTCACAATTACATGGAAATGGGGTATTACACAATTTCTTCCTACCTTTATTTGTTGAAAAATCATATTTTACTTTGGCCATGATCTTGGATTTTGCCATACCTCACCCCCCCCCCCCCACCCAGCCCCACCGCCATTTTATGACTTTTGGAACTGGCTAAATGTTATTTCATCCAATGAGTTACCCAACTCCTAAAAACATGGGATAAAAACAAGAATCATTGTTCGATTTTGCAATTTTAGGCAATTTAGGGTGGTTTTACCGATTTTCACGGCCGCTGGCGGCCATCTTGGAGTTTTCATCCCTTTTTAGGGGTCAGATTTTGAGTGACTGTCATTCATTATATATCCAGTAGAATAGAAAACCGTTATAAAACTTTTGTCATATTTTTTTGGGGGGTGAGGTGGTATATCGACCCGTCTATATAGCTGAGTTAACAATTTGGCGGCCATCTTGGACGCCATCTTGAATATTGGAAAAGGCTCCAGCGGGAATCACGGAGTTTTAGTATGTTGTTTCTAATGTCATTTGGAAGGTTTCCTGAAAAATTCAGCTTGGGCATATTTTTTTCCCCTTCAAAACCTAATACTATTCGCCTAATGGTTTAGTGAAGCATAGTGACCCGATTGCTTTGTTAACTTCACGTCGTACTTGACAATCCAGGCGTTAATAATTTTCATGTAGGCCTACTCATATTGGTATAGGCCTAATATTTCAATATTGTCGCAATTTAGTGTACTTGCTAATTATCAAATGCTAATTGATAATGTAATTCTATTATATCATTTTTGTTTTGATAATAAAATATTAAACTGGAAATGTGATTTGAGTTGATCTCACGATACCTCAATTCGCACACGAAAGTGCCCTCAAATCAAATTTCCACGATGACCTCGAAAATCCCCAGCTGGAACACTTCTCAGTAGGCCTACATATACACAGCACCATAGAAAGTCTAGTTTACATATGACCCCAGAAAAACACGAGTCGTTCAGCTTATACTGGTTGAATTCAAGGTGATCGCCGTACACGACGTACTAACGTTGAACCAGCTTGTTGATAGGTCCAACCCAGCAAACACGAAACATTTGTATAACAGTTGTACAACGCCGGCCCAACGTCTTCGACGCTGGTCCAACATTGTACAAATGTTATAGAAACGTCTCACATTTACTGAGGCACTTCACAGAAAGGGCGGGGGCCCTAGGGTAGTGGTTAGCACCGCTGCCTTTCACGCCAGAGTCCGGGGTTCGGTTCCCGGTCTCGGCGGTTTGAAAGAAACAAAATTGTTTCTTCCCCATCCACGTGTGAAAGTTAGTATTGTGGGGAGCCTCCGTGACCGAGAGGTAGCGTGCTCGGCCTCAGACCGCCAGGGCTCGAGTTTCGAATCCTGTGTCTGGAGGACAGTGTCATCTCAATCATCTCACCATCCTCAGGAGGTTCTCCTGGCCCAGTTTAGCCTATATGTGCACAAAGGTGGCCTAAAGCCCGATTCATTTCATTTACTTCACAGAGATTCTCTGATATTAACACTCTAAGCTTTATAGCCCTTATATGTAAGCTACCACATTATATAATTACGATAAGAGAGCATGCTATAATACATCACGATTAGAACGCTCTAGGCTCTCATTTTATATAATACATTTGGATATTTTAATCTTAATGTAGGGTTCGCGGTAGCAGGTCACACATGGAAGTGAATTAAATAATGAATTAAACTAAGGAAGGTGTTAATAGGGTTAGCATGACAATGACTTGTTGAATGTGAAGCTGGGGCACGGCTGACTAATTAGTACCACAGGTGAAATACGGGACGCGCTATATATATGTTTAGGTTACACATCTTCACTCTGCCATGTGATTTGCGGCACGCAATCACATGGCCTCACGTTATACTGTCATCTGCCCTGATACAAATATCTTCGGACCAATCACATTGGTAAGCAACGTAAACAAATCGTCTGAACCCGGGTGTGACTGCCTCGGAAATCTGTGCCGCGCATTGTGAGTGGTCACCGCTGACGTCATTCACAGGCACTAATGAATATTCATGTTAAGATAACCCCTCTCTAATATACAGTTCCCGTACACACTAGTTGTCCAGGAGATGAGGTTACATGGGGTGACACCAAATATAGTGAACACTGTCTTTGGTGACATTTTTTCGCTGCATTACACAGTTAAGTTCACGTCCACTGCGGACGGGCGTGATCGTGAATTATTGACATCAGTCGGAGCAAAATAGCTTTAGTCCGTCATTGACGTTATTTCTCCAGACAGGTTTACATTGTTAACTTCGTGTGGTGCTCGTTTTTCACATCATTGGTGACAATTCATCATGCTGTTCTCTGTGGTAGTTCTGGGGATTTTTACTTTGTTCTTCTCTCTGATGTGGATGAAGAAACATAAACCACTGACTCTTCCTGGTCCTAAAGGTCTGCCTTTTGTTGGGAACCTTCTACAACTTGCAAATAAGTCACCACACGCTCACTTGACAGAATGGGCCAAACAATATGGTGGAGTGTATTCTATCAATCTGATGGGAGACAACTGGGTGGTGGTGTCTAGTTATGAAGCTTTGCGCGAAGTACTGGTAAAACGAGGACCTGAATTCGCAAACCGTCCGAGCCTCTTTCGTACTAATTATGCATCTTGGGGTACTGGAGATAATAGTATTTTTTGGAGTAACAATGACGGTGACTACTATAACACAATAAAACAATTGATACACCAAAACTTAAAGCAATACAGCGTTGGCCTTCAAAGAATTGAACTGGTCGTTACAACCATGCTGAGAAATTTTAAAGGAAGACTGGACAACTCAAAGGGGAAGCCTTATAACCCTAAAACAGACATATATAATTTCACTTTACAGAGCCTACTATTCTTTCTCGTTGGTAAATTCATTGACGAGAAAAGTGATATTTTCAAACAATGTCATGAAATGGAACGTGCAACTATAACAGCATTTTCTATGACCGGTACAGGTAGTGAGCTGGATGCTTTCCCCTTTCTCAGATTCTTCAACAATAAAGCATACAATCTCCTTACAAGAGGGAGGGGACTTCTGACATCTGTGTGGGGCAAATTGGAACCAGGAGTCAAAGAATCACTGGATTCAAATGACATCCGATGTCTCATGGAGTCTATGATACTTACCGCAAGAGAACAGAAAGAAGAAGTAATTAAAGACATAAATTTCAAGGTAATAATGGGGGATATAATAGTAGCAGGTACAACCACAACCTTCAACACCTTGTCAGCGTTTGTGAATTTAATGGCACATTATCCAGTAGTACAAGAGAAACTACAGAAAGAAGTGGATAAGATGGTTGGAAGTTCACGTGATGTAACTATATTGGATCGTCACGATATGCATTACACACGTGCTACTATCTATGAACTGAACCGCTTTGTGTCTGTGGTACCATTGAGTGTACCACACTCTACTGCTCAAGAATGCCAGCTTGAAGGAGCTACGTTGCCTAAGGGTACACATATTTTGCCCAATGTTTGGTCTCTTCACCACGATGAGAAGTTTTGGGGTGACCCATGGCAGTTTAGGCCTGAACGCTTCCTAGATGACCAAGGAATGGTGTTGCCGGCCGATCATGAAAACAGGAAGCATTTGCTGCCTTTTGGAGCAGGATCCCGTGTCTGTGTAGGAGAGGTGTTTGCTATGACCCGTATGTTCCTCTACATAGCGTCTGTGTTACAACACTTCACAATCAAACCGGCTCCAGGAGAGAAAGTCACCTGTGACCCTCGTGATTATATATTGGGTATCGCACTTTCACCACCTGATTTTGAAGTATGTTTTGTTCCAAGACAATAGAAATATGATGGCCAAAATGTATAAATAATGTGATCATCACTAAGAGTAAGATTGATTAAAGTGGCTATGCGTACTGATGTGTCAATCGTTTTTTGTACAAATCATTAACTGTAATAGTAAAATAGGCTAATACACATAATAATAGTGACGATATTTCCAAATCATTGAGTTTTCTAAAAAATCCTAACTAGAAGGCCGTCGCCCTGTGTCAGACATACAAATGGTGCTGTAAGGAATACCCTAATTTCACAATTTTCACCACCCACTAGTGTAGCCATTCTGGCACTAAATCCACGGAAATCTGGACAAATTGCTAACAAAGGTTTTATAATTTATGACGGTAGATATAGGTCCCCGCTAGCCATCCTGAAAAGTCCCAAGCAAAAAACCTGTTCAAATGTGTTAAAACGAACAGTCCGCCAGCCAGCCAGGGGTAGGGGAGACTGGGCTACCTTGAGACGGAAAAAATTAAACCCCCCAAATATATATCTACTTTTCGAAATAAAACATTTTGACGACACATATGGATACAGCACGCAGTGGGGTATATTTGAGCAAGAGATGAAAATTTTCAGAAATGTGTAACCTTTCATTTTTTGACAAAACATATTTTTAAAAAAATGTCTCAATGTTCCCCGTACTCGGGCACCTTGAGAGACCACGTAGGGTACCTTGAGACACCATATTTGTTACCTGAAGACAACGTGGATCTACCTAAAATCAAGATTTGAATACTACATAAACCTGTAGCTAAATCATGCAGTTGACTAATGCTAGATGTTGCAGTGCTTGAAAAAAGTGGGTGGCACCTTGAGACACTTTCGGGGCACCTTGAGACAGACTTGAGACACCTTGAGACAGTTTTGGGGCACATTAAGACAGCGTCTCAAGGTGGCCCACTTGACTGACCTCACATCTGATACCATAGCTTGTGTGTGGGATGTATTTGTAGCAAACCATTATACATAAGTTATAAAGTGATAGCACATGTGTAAGATACCACCAACATCATAGGGAGGTATTCCGTGATCTATAGAACCAAAATAATATTGATCATCCCAAAAAAGTACTTTTCATGTAAAAAATTGACCTGAGCTTATATAAATGCCAAGGATGTCCAACAGCCATTAGCAATAGGGTGGGAAATGAAAATTGGTTAGTTCATGTACCATCGACCAGATGGCGCACAAACCGCAAACAAATTATGTGTCAAACAGGCCTGTCTCATGGTGTCCCATGTCTTAAGGTGCCCCAGTCTCACGTCAACCTATGGGGAATTTAAAGCCACGCTTACCTGTTGATATTTATGTTTATCATTATTTATGTTTATTTGTGTTTTTATTATGTTTCTTTTTAATGTTTTTATTGTTGTGTACTTGGGCATTCAGTGACAAGTTATGCAAATGGTCTTGTTTAGAATCTTGTTTTCCTAATAACGATCTATAAAGGTACAGAAATTCAGTGTGACCTGGGTGTGATTGATAACGATGTTAACTATTAAATTCTAGTTGTGTCCAAATGCCTGAGTTTTGACTGCAGTGGTTTCGTAAAGTAATATTTTAGAGGCCATAAGAGACACGATCTACATGAAATATCAGTTTTTAGGCGGCAAAATACTTGGATAATGTGTTGTAGCCACTGGCATAGATCATTAAGAAAGCTCAATCCCAGAGTCAAACCCTCGCCTTAACTTCGCTATTATAATTTTTTGACTTATGAACTTGATATTATCAGTCGACAATGGTGATTATCCAATAACAATATTGAACTGTAATGAAAAACGGGATCAGTTGATGACATTTAATTTGACAAATAATTAGCATAACTTTAGGCTATGATCATTTAGTGATCGCTCTCAATTGAGTTTTTTTTTCTTTGACTTAAAATATACACTTAATAGACTCATTGGATCAATACTAATACTTGACAGACAAACAAAATACCAATATTGTAGGTGGTCACTCCGCCACACAAGGTACCCATTAAATACGAGAGTATATCATTATCTAGGCTAACAAGAATAATTTAAACAAGACTTCATCATATACACATACAAAATCACTGAAAATATATTTATTTTTTTCTAAAAAAATCGCTAAATCAACTTTAAATCAGCAATATTTGCATTTAAAATCCAACTGATAGGTGCAATCGATTCCTGGTGTCCAAAAACATTAGTAATGATACCTAACATTTGCAAAATGGAAAATAACTTGATTTGTTTGTATTGAGAAAATAGTTTTAGTGAATTTCTTCGTGCCTCATACATTCGGATCTACGAATCTACCGAATTTCGTTCTTTCTCCTTGACGTAACCGGACAATAAACTAGACATAAGTTGTATGTAGGGCTTCTGTAATTTATCTGCATGCTACTGGGTGATTTTAACGGGCATCATACAATGTAGAGATGTAGACAAATTTTTGGTCACCGTACACCCCCACTACTCACCCACACCAACTTTTTTAAGCTTCGATATGTCCAAAACATGACATGAGATATTACCAGTAAAAAAATAGGACGAACTTTTTATTTTACACGTTTTTATGGGATATCCTCCAAACATTAGAATTAGGGGGTAGGGTTACGTAAGCGTCTGTCGTTGATTTTCTGACTGACCAATCAACACACGCAATATACAAGCTAACAGATAATTAAATTCCCGTTCTAATAATACATCAACCATTGCAGTAGAGTAAATAAGCGTCTCTCCACATATGCGCAAGCATGTTTTTTTATTATAAAATAATGATAATGAACACAACAAACTAGTAAACATGTGCAAATGAAACGACATAATAAATAGTAGTTATTGGACATATCCTTATCTGACATATGGTTTTTGAACCTAGATATGTGTATGCTTAAAAATCAGTCCTGATCATATTTATTAATGTAATACATATTTTTTAATGAAACAATATTGCAGCCTTTCTATTCATGAAAATAAGTCTATTTAGCCTGAGCTGAAAGCTAACACATACGAGATTATAATGTATACGTTTTTATTCACTTGTTATTACCTTATTTGTTTGTGTTGAATTCTAATCTGTCGGATAACTTTCTATATTTGGTGACCTTCATCTTCAAATTAGCAAAACACAAAATGACCACCAAAATGCTATGAAAACCCAATATTTTCTATAGTTTGTCGTACATAAAAGCAGAATTGATGGTTTATGCAAGATTTTTTAAATTAATTTTTTTCTTGTGTCTTGGGAAAAAAATTACCTTTTTTTATTTTTAAATCCAAGACATCCGCAGTGATTTACTGATACTATAAGTATAATGCTAAGTGATTTACTGATACTATAAGTATAATGCTAAACATGTTGACGATAATATGACGTATTTGTACTATGGTAAGTGATTAGAAATAAACGTTACTGACGAGTAGATTGATAAAAAAATCAAAAATCGCCACGAAATTTATCTCCATATTAATAGTCTAGGGGCTAGTTTTTGTAGGGGCTCTATTTAGTGAGTTCGTTCAACCGGCTTAGTATCTACAATCTGAATTGACAGAATGGTAGAATGGACTTCGGCAACAACCCCAGGTACAACCCCATGTACAAACAAATTGTGGTATCAGTTTTTTGTACCGCCCATTTTTTAACATAGGGTGTGTTTTTTCCTATGTTCGTCAAAGTGGAGGTCAAGTTCGAAAAATGGCCATACCTTTGCAATGAATGGACCAATTCTTACACTTTTGGTATCACTACACTCAGTATTAACTAATCTAACTTTTGGGTTGGCCTTTGATAAAATTGTGTATAGTGAGAATATAACAACTTACATCAAGTCACATCTCAATCGTAAATACGCTATGGATTTTTTTCCTTAATCTTTACAAGAAATGAAACAGAAATTATAAAAAGCATAATGGCTAAAAAAGCATTATATGACCGAAATAAACAATACTTCGGGAAAAAAAGTAAGAGCAAATTTGATCCCATAGGTGTAACTTTAATGGGACTGAGCTCACTTCATGCTGCGTACGGTCCTGGTGATTATTTATATATTCTAGTGGTCATTGAGACCATCCAAACATGTTTAGATTTAGGGGGTAGAGTTACGTAAACGTCTGCTGTTCTAATTTACCAATGTACACATGGAAATTCAATTCACGTTACAATGATATATGGATGGTATCATGCAAAAGTGGTCTAACCCACATTTTGACGATTTTGAGAAAAAATCGCGCTGCAACATGAAGTACAAAATAAAACGAATAAATACAAATTAACACAAAAAGGTAACAAAATCAGTGATCAAAAGGTCTAACCCTGATTGTGAAACTCGTATATTGATCAAGTTGTTGCTATCAAAAACATATATTTTCATTGTTTTTTTTAATGAGGGTTAGCCCACTTGTGCATGATGCCATCCATATTGCATGTTGCAGTGGAGTAAATAGTCATTTCCCCACATACGTTGATACATAATTTTGTATTACACAAGAATAGAAATCAGCAACAAAACAAAATACTCAACATGGTCAATAAAAGCGACTAAATAAAACATAATTATCGCCCATATCTTCATGTGGCCGATGTTGTCTGAAGCCTGATATGTATTTGTTTAACACCCAGTGGTATTTAGATTTATAAATGTTGCTATATTTTTTTAATGTAAGAATATAGCAGCCTGTTATGAAATTGTCTGTATTCAAACTGGGCTGAAATCTGAAACATTGAACTTTGCTTCACAAAATAAGTATATAATTTGTTAACCACTTGTTTTTACATAATTTGGGTGTGCTGAATTCGAATCAGTCGGATAACGTTCCATATTTAGTGTCCTTCACCTTCAAATTTGAAAAACAAAAAATGGCCGCCAAAACCACTTAATTATCTTCTACTTTTTTTCCGAAAAATTAATGCACAATTTCTGGTTTCTGCATGATTTGGAGTTGAGAAATGTATGTCTCAGGTTTTTAGTTGAAAATGACCTTTCTTTGACCTTCAAATTCAAAATAATTACCACCAGCACAAAATTATAGCTTTTTTGCATCTAAACTATAATATAATAAAAAACATTATTTAATGAAAATGTAAACAATAGACTAGGTAATACGACAAATTAAGTTATAAGACATTTAAAACTAAGTTTAATAACAATATATTCTAACATGCTTTAATGTGCTCCGTATTTAGAATGACGTCATGATTTTAATGGTAAATATGCAAATTGACGGCCGTCTTGGATTTTACGAAACAATCTAGGTCAGACGATGATTAATAAACATCAGACATGAGTGTTTCGGTCCCTAAGTTATGCAAAAAGCATAAATTGAGCATTTCTGTGCAATAAACTAAAAAAGAGGTGGAATTTACATTTTTGATAGTCATTTCGTTTTTCGCTCATTTTGAGGGTGGATGTCGCGGCCATTTTGATTTTTTTTTAAATTGACTTGTACCACAGCTTACAAAAGCAATCAACGCAGCTATTGGAGCTGTCGTGGACAAAATTGTAAAGCAAGCTGTGACGACGGCTACTGAGCTTGTGGGCGCCACGGTACAGCGTCAATCTCTCCTGCTCAGATATGAACTTGACCGTCAAGAACAATACTCCAGGCGTGAGACGATCAGAGTGTCAGGAATTGCAGAAGAGGAGAATGAGACGAACGAGCAGCTGACAGAGAAGCTTGTTAATATGGCGAAGGACTGTGGCACATATATAACGGCTGAGGACATATCTGTATGTCATCGAACTGGACCGATAAAGCACAGAGACGGAGGACACCGTGTCACTAGACGGTCAGTTCTCTGCCGTTTTGTATCTAGAAGGAAAAAAGATAACATCATGAAGCGCAAAGAACTCTTAAGAATGCAGATGGTGACAGATACAAATACACGTACATCAATGACGATTTGACATCCCTACGAGCAAAGCTGTTTACCATTGCCCGCAGCCACCCAAGTGTGAAGAACGCCAATACACACAATCGAAGAATCGTATGTTGGATGAAGGACGAGGGCAGGACTCGCCCAGTGATTATTGACACTCCCGATGACTTGTTTCGTCTGGGAATAGACTCAGTGAACTACAAGGAGCTCGGGCTCGGTGAGTTTATGTTCCCCTCCCCTAATGAACAAATCTTTCAGGACAGGCCAGGGGCACAAAACCCACACTTGAACTCTACTGACTCATGTTCACCTGTAAATACCGATTTATCCATTGATTTATCCACTGTTTCATGTTCACATGTAAATACAATTGTATGTACTGATTTATGTCCACCTGTAAGCACAGATCTACCTTTAGATTTATGTTCACCTGAAAATACCAAGCTGCCTACTGATCCATGTTCACCTGTAATTACAAATCCATCCACTGATTCATGTTCTCATTTAAATTCCAATTTATTTGATGTACTAACTGACCACAACTATGTACTCTCCCAGCACAGTCTACGTTGGTATGTTTTAAATGTATGTGGTTTCAAACCGAAAATTAAGTGCCCCGACTTTCAAAAAGAAATACAATATAATGATTTTGTCATACTGACAGAAACTAAGCTTGATGACATAGACGTAGACAATATTTCAAAGAAATTATCTGACTTGGGATATTTTATTTTTACTAAAAATAGATCTCATTGTTGAACCCATCGTTCAGGCGGGATACTTGTAGCTATACGCAATACTTTACAGAACTATTGTAAACAAATTGAATCAGATTGCACTGCTTGTTTATGGTTTTCTGTCGATAAATGTGTTTTCGGATATGAAAAAGATTTACTCTGTGGAGCAGTATATTTACCGCCAGAGGGTACCAAGTATTCTGACATGAATCTATTTGATGATTTTGAAGGGGACCTATTGCATATTAATGCTAATAATACATTTCAAGTTTTAATGACGGGTGATTTCAATTCACGTATAAATAAACTAAATGAGTGTGTCACATTTGACTATGAATCTTTTCACGAATTACAATTTGACGAGGCTATATCCGACATTTTATCAGACGAAGAAAGTTTAGAAAGATTAGATATTCCAGTTGTTCGGAAAACAGAAGATAACGTATGTAATAATTATGGACAAAGGTTTATCGAATTCTGTAAAATGTCTACATTATATATATTTAATGGAAGAGTTGGAAGTGACAGATCCATAGGTTCTTATACAACATCCAGAAATAGTGTTGTTGATTATACAATAGGGTCACCATCTATTTTATCTAAATGTGTTGATTTTGACCCTTTATTTTCTGACATACACTGTGCATTACAATTTAGTTTTAAATCAAATAATACTGATACATGTACCATATCTGAATCTGATGTTCCAATTAATGTTGATGAACCAACCATTCATAATGATAAATTGGGTTATATTTGGGATTATACCAAGAAAGTAGATTTTATCCAGAATATTAACACTGAGAACATTGAAAACATTATGACTAAGTTAAATTTAGGAGATATAGATATTGATATTATTGTTAATGATATAAATACAATCTGGCAGGATAGTGCGGCCTGTGTTCTGCGCGAAAAGTCCCCTAATTTACAAAGACATGAGGGAGACGGAGGTAATAGCAAGTGGTTTAACCAGGACTGTCGAGTATCACGCATTAATTATCTGAGAAATAAAGATGCATTTAGAAGAAACAAATCTTACATAAATAAAACTAATTTAATACGGTCAAGTCGAGAATATAAAAAATGTATGTCAAAAGCTAAACAACAATCTAGAAAGAAATTTGAACAGAAATTGCGCACATTAAAAACCACTAACCCCAAATCGTATTGGAAATTATTAAACTCAAATAAAAATGAAGCTAAAAAAATCCCAGCATCTATCGATGATTTGTATGAACATTTTAAATCTCTGAACGAGCATAGCAACACTATTAACGATAATATACCTAATGGTAATTCTATCCATTTTCAACCTGAGCTTGATTATGATTTTACCGATGAAGAAATACGACATATAGCAAAAAATCTCAAGAAAAACAAAGCCACTGGTGATGATAATATACTAAACTAATATTGGCAGTACAAATAAATTCATGCTTTCCTTTAAAGATTCAATTGTTAGAATATTTACGCAGCGGTGGAGACAAGATATCGAGAGTTCAAGTAAGCTGCGCACATATTCATTAGTGAAAAAATCTTTGTGTGTGGAACCATACATCTTAAACATAAAGGGGAACCACCTCATAACAGCAATGGCGAGATATAGAATGAGCTCACATGATTTAAAAATAGAGAGAGGACGATTCAATAATCCAATAACTCCAGTAAACCAACGAATATGCACAAGGTGTGAATCAAACGAAATTGACGGCGAAATACACCTTCTTCTCCACTGTAATGCCATGAACAATGAACGCGAAATCTTGCTTAATTCTATAGCCGGAATTATCAATATGCAACCAACAAATGATATTTTTCTACGAATTATGACATCTAGAGACATAACAGTGGTGAAGTCGCTAGCAAAATTTATCTATGGTTGTTTTAAACAAATTAAGGGTTAAAAATATTGAGTATGATAAATGTAAATTCATCTTCAAGCTGAAATATTTTGTATGTGTGTCGTGACTAGCATGATTAATTATTATCATCATGATCATGATTATGTGTCATTATTATTGTTTTAACGTTACATTTTTATGTAGAACAATCACAAGTCACCTGTCGCTATATTATCCATATTATCATGCCTTCATGATCTCTGACTTGGGTAATACCACATATCAGGACGGCTGTTGCTCTCGGATCTTATTATTTGGCTTTTTAGGGCCGGTTAGGGACGTTTCCGTCGCCTTTGTTATCAGACGAGGTGGGGCCTTATGGAGGATTTCAGTGTTGCTAAGTCAACTGATTTTCTCTATGAGGTCGGGAATGTTTTTCTTCGATTGTAACTCCTAAGTATGTGGTACTAACTAGGTCGTGAGTGAAATGGTATGAACTAAACAATATAGTGAATTAAAATAAGCTGTAATGTTTTTGTGCGAGGGCCATATAGATAATAAATCACTAGCTAATTAAACAAACTTTATTGCTATTGTGTGAGTGCCATGTCCTGCGTGAATGGCACGCATAATTATTATCCGTAATTTTTATTCTTATTACATCACTAAGTCTCCAACACTCGATAATATGGATGGTTCTGATGCTATACTTTGTTGGCAGTCGACGAACCACCATGTCCGACTTTTATTAGTATGTATATATGGTGTTTCGATGGTATTACTGTTATTATGTTGTTAAATTTGCATCACTAGTCTATATCAGGGAATCGCCGAGTTCATAGCGACTGTGCTTGCATGGTCACATGGCTCGGAGCTACCTGTGTCGCAGATTGTCACATTGATTGTACTTGCATGATATGATATTTGATTTTTAAAAATATCGTGTAATTTTTTAACATTGTCTTAATACATTCTCAAATTACTGGAGCATAATTATGCACTTGTATATATTCTAGGTTTCTACGCTTTCCAGAGTGTCTTTTTTGCTACTATATATATAATTAGCATGTCATACATAGTAGCTATTTTATCTCTGGTTTTGGTGCGGGAAACAAAATGATAGACCTTATGTTACCCTGGCAATGCCTTTCAATCTTATTTTAAGTATATACCCAGTGTTTCTTATGGCAATGCCAGTTAACATGATTTTAGTTATGTATGTCATACTATGTATATTGTCATTTGATTTTAACAAATTAACAATGTTGTATATACATGTACATATCTCTATTTCTATGACAAATAAGTCTGGATTGACTTTTTTCTGTCAATAAAATATCTGTCTGTCTGTCTGTTGACCATATTTTTACTATTAAAAATGTTATTGATGTTTTTTTTATCGAAAAAGAAAAAAATATTTTGTGCTTTCATAGATTTTAAGAAAGCATTTGACACTGTGTGGCGTTCTGGGTTGTGGTCAAAATTGTTAACATGTGGTGTAACTGGGAACTTACTTAATGTTATTAAAAGTATTTATAATAATATTAAATCGCGTATTGTCGCCAATGGTGCCAAATCTAATTATTTTTCATGTTATACTGGTGTTAGACAAGGTGAAAACCTGTCTCCATTGCTTTTTTCTTTATTTATAAATGATATGGAATCTTTTTTTGTAGACACTGGCCTTAATGTATTGCATCTTGATGACAATGTATATGACAATTTAATCAAAGTGCTTTCAATGTTATATGCCGATGATACAGCTATATTTTCAAATGACGCTCAAGGTCTTTAAAAAGGTTTAGATTGTTTACATTTGTATTGTAATATATGGAAGTTAAGTGTAAATGTAGAAAAAACTAAAATTGTTATATTTGGGAAATCTAAATGGAAAGGTAAACAAATATTTAAATACGATGGTAATATTATTACTGTTGAAGATAGCTTCAAATACCTGGGTGTCATTTTAAATTATAACGGTTCATTTGTTAAACACTAGAAACATGTTATCGACCAATCACAAAAAGCTATGTTTGCACTTTTAAGAAGAAGTAGACAGTTGGATTTACCCATTGATTTGCAGCTCGAGTTATTTGATTCTTTGATAATGCCTATTTTATTATATGGATGTGAAATTTGGGGTTTTGAAAATATAACAATGATTGAAAAAATACACCTAAAATATTTAAAATACATTCTTGGTTTAAAACAATCAACACCGACGTGTATGGTATTGGGGGAAACAGGTAGATATCCCTTATCAATTTCAATAAAATGTAGAATGATATCATATTGGTCAAAATTATTATGTCAAAAAGAAAGTAAGTTATCAAATATTATGTATAAGGTTATTTACCAATATAATTCGCATGGTGTGTATACATCCCCATGGTTATCAGAAATTCAAAATATATTAGACAATACTGGTCATAGTTTCATATGGTTATTGCAAATACTTCCAGAGAATTTTTCCATAGTCCATGCTGTTAAAAAATGGCTTCAGGATCAATATGTACAGGAATGGAATACAATTATTAATAATTCTCCTAAGTGTGTGTTATACAGAACTTTTAAACGGAATTTTGTATTTGAAAACTATCTCACCACACTGTCACCATATAATAGAAAATTATTTTGTAAATTTAGAACTATTAACCATAAACTGCTAATTGAAGTTGGAAGGTATAGTGGCCGCCCAAGATTTACCCGAAATTGTGATAAATGTGACATGGAGGAACTGGGTGATGAATTTCATTTTCTTTTGCAATGTCCAACCCTATCAGACCTCAGAAGAACGTACTTAACTATATATTGCCAAAATAGACCTAACATTCATAAATTTGAAAGTATTATGTCCAGTAATGCAATTCCCATTAATATAAAATTAGCTCGCTTTATTCGTTTGGCATTTAAAAGATTTAATATGTATATTTGATTTATTTGTATATTTAAATAGTATACCTCGCAGCGCTACTATGTGACAGTATTGTGTCCAGACCTCGGTCTGCAGCCAGCGTGCGCAGTACTGAGGTGAAGTGACACAATGCTGTCACAAGCATTTAGGTTGTAATGTGTAGTTTAAATATGGATTTCTTGACGTATATGGCATATTTAAAAACAATAACTATTGATGATTAATCTGTTTCACATGAATTCATAAAATATGATTGACTTAATTAACCTATTTGAATGCTGTTACATTCGTTTAGTATTTATAATATTTATTATATATAATTGATTTATCTGTATATTTGAAAAGTATACCTTGCAACGCTACTTGTGACAGCATTGTGTCCAGACCTCGGTCTGCAGCCAGCGTGCGCAGTACTGAGGTGGAGCGACACAATGCTGTCACAGGCATTTAAGTTGTAATGTGTTATATAGGTATGGAATTAAAATTGTTATACATAGTATATTTATAATATAATTACTTTAATTACATAGTATATTTCTAATATATTTACTTTTATGTATATTTGATTATTTACTTTGTATATTTAAACAGTATCCCTTGCAGCACTTTTAATATGTATACTTAAACACCATATCTGATTGATTTGTTTGTCTTGTTTTCATTGAATGTTGTTACATTGCAATTTTGTTTGTGCCCCATGCCTCCAATAGGCCAGGGCTAATACAATTTTTGTATCCTTGTATCCTTTGAAAAGTAATGTTTATTCCTGGTCCACTAAGTTACTTCAAATAAGTCGTATTATTTTCAGCATGTTCAGCGGTATAATTATAGTAACAGTAAATATTTAAAAACGGCGGACGTGTTGAATTTGAAGGTCAAATAAAGGTCATTTCTTTCCAAAGACACTCAATATAAATTTCTCAAATAAAAATCTTACAGAAACCATAAATTGTGCTTTCATGTGCGATAAACCATAGAAAATACGGGGTTTTATTAACATTTTGGCGGCCATTTTTTGTTTTGCTAATTTGAAGGTGAAGATCACCAAATATAGAATATCATTCGACATACTCGAATTCAGCACACCTAAATTATGTAAAAACAAGTTAATTAAAAAAATATACACTAAAGTACCGACCAATGCTCAATATATTTTAGATTTCAGTCTTGACTAAACACACACATCTTCATAGAAGGCTGCAATATTCTTCCCTTAAAAAAATATATGTGATTTTTAAAATTATAAATAACACTCTTTTTTAATCATACATATAATTGGTTCAGAAAACATAGGTCAAATATCGATATGAAATATAATTATGTTTTATTTAGACGCTTTCATTGACCATGTTGACTATTTTTGTTGTTGCTTATGTCTATTCTTGTGTAATAAAAAAATATGTTTGAACGTATGTGGAGAGATGACTATTTACTCAACTGCAACATGCGATATATCAGTGCAACGGGAATTGAATTTCCATGTGTACATTGATAAACTAGAACAGCAGCAACAGACCTTTACGTAACTCTACCCCCTAAGTCTAAACAGGTTGGGGTGGTCTCAATGACCACTAGAATATATCAATAATCACCAGGACCGTACGCAGCATGAAGTGAGCTCAGTCCCATTAAAGTTGCACCTATGGAATCAAATTTGTTCTTACTTTTTTCCCGAAACATTTTTTATTTTAGTCATTTAATGCATTTTTAGCCAATACGCGTAGTATAATTTCTGTTTCATTTATTGTAAAGATTTTGGGAAAAAATCCATAGCGTATTTACGATTGAGACGTGACTTGATGTAAGTTGTTATAATCACACAATACACAAACTTATCTGAGGCCTGACGAACCTAAAAGTTAAATAAGCTAATACTAATTGTAGTGATACCAGAAGTGTAAGAATTGATTCATTCATTGCAAACATATGGCTATTTTCCGAACTTGACCTCCACTTTGACGAACATAGCGAAAAACACCCCCTATGTTAGAAAATGGGCTGTACAAAAAAACTGATACCACAGTTTGTTTGTACATACTACCTGGGGTTGTTACCGAAGGTCCATTCCACCATTCTGTCAATTCAGATTCAAGATAGTCCGCCGGTTGGATGAAATTTTTTTTTTTGGTGTCCCTGCTCCTGGACTAAAACATTTTTGAAGTTTTTTGTTCAACGTCTGACATATATTTTATCGCAAAATCCAAGATGGACGTCATTTCACATATTTACTATTAAGGTAATGACGCCATTATAAATACTAGGCGCATCAGATCATGCTAGCATAAAATGTGCTTAAACAAAGTTTCGAATGACCAGTAACCTAACCTGCCATATTACGTAGTCTATTTTTTTAGATTTACAATAAACAAATGTTGTTTATGATTTTATAGCTCACATGAATAAAAATCGCCTTTGCTTGTGTATTGGCGGTAAGCATTTTGAATTGAAATCAAATATAGGTCATTGTGATTAAAAAAGATGAGAGATAAATGTATAAATTACAAATCATGCAGACACCAGAAATTTCGGAATAATGTTTAACAAAATAAGAGAAGATGGGACTTTAGCGGTCAATTTTAGCTTTGCCTGATAAAAGGTGCTGGACACGAAATATAGATTTTTATCGTCACTCCATTTCATTTCCGGCAGGAATTACTTTTCAGTTCCTGATGTAATTTAGCTTCTATAATGTATGCACGAGTTAATAGGTATTTTGATACAAGTTAGTTTATAATTTAGTATATATCTTCATTTCTTTCATCGAAATGAAATTGATTTTGTGTTTTTATGTTCATTATTAGTGATAACATAGCGGAAAGCTGATTTTCGCTTATCAGTGGCGGCCATCTTGGATTTTTTATTAATGGGCAAAGGAAAAAAAATGGAAAGTTTTATTTGCTCAGTTGGGATATATAGGATCATCATCAAACAAAATCAACATCAGCATGAAACAGAATTTTGATATGCTAAATGGCGACTCATACGATGAAGCTTTCACTATTTAAACAGGAGTGCACTTATCGTCGTTACAACATCGTGATGTCGACGGAAAAATCTAAATAATTTTAAGTTATGTTTCGTAAATCCAATGTTTCGTAAATCCAGCAGTCTTGCAAAATTTAAAGACATATATATACCTACCTACCTACCTACCTACCTACCTACCTACCTACCTACCTACCTACGTACCTACCTACCTACCTACCTACCTACCTACCCCTACCTACCTACCTACCTACCTACCTACCTACCTACCTACCTACCTACCTACCTACCTACCTACCTACCTACCTGCCTGCCTACCTGCCTGCCTGCCTGCCTGCCTGCCTGCCTGCCTGCCTGCCTGCCTGCCTGCCTGCCTGCCTGCCTGCCTGCCTGCCTGCCTGCCTGCCTGCCTGCCTGCCTGCCTGCCTGCCTGCCTGCCTGCCTGCCTGCCTGCCTAGCAATAATCTCGGTGGAATGTCATTGGAGTACCCTGGTTCCTTCGCTCAACAGGACAGCTAATGCAATAGCAATAGTGTTTGACATTAGGTCTCTCACGTGGGATGCATGGAGTAATCCTACCTATTGCTACTCAGGGTAGGCCACAGTACTTCAGCATTAAGTTGCTTCAAATCATATCTGGAATATAGATCTCAAAAGGTTCACCTTCATGGAAGCAGCTCAACTTCGTCACCATTAAGATTCGGTGTTACACAAGGGTCTGTGCTGAGTTTACTTTTATTCACGATCTATACCATCTCTCTGGGTGATATATGTCGTCGTCATGGTGTCCTATATCATCTCTATGCTGATAACACCCAACTGTATGTATCATTTAAGGTTGGTGATGCAGTGGATCTCTTGGAGGCTCAACGTCGAATCGAAATGTACATAGGTGAGATAAAAGCATGGATGGTGATGTTCATGTTAATGTTAAATGCCAGTAAAACATAATTAGTAATCATAGCATCACCATATTTTTTTATTCAGCAAAATAGGATACCATTGTCTAGTGTGAAAGGGGGTGATAGTGGAATAACAACGTCTAAATGAGCCCGTAACATCGGTGTAATGTTTTATCATCATATGGATATGACTACACAGGTCACTAGGATGTGTCAAACAGTATGGTTCCAGCTCAGAAACTTTAGTTCAGGCAGATCCAGTCTTACAAAAAGGGCGACACTGAGGCTTGTTTGTTCTCTTGTGATGCCTCTATGGCATTTCCGAGAGCCTATTGAATAAATTGCAGAAAGCACAGAACGCTGCTGCAAGACTAATTGTAAAATGTTTACGCAGTGACCATATCACTCCTCATCTTTGTGATCTACACCGGATATCAGTCAGATTCAGAATAATGCACAAAATCATTGTGACAACATACCCTAAGATCTACCAATAAGGCTCTGCTGACTGTGCCAACAACACAAACGAAACACGAAGACAGAGCATTCTCATGTGCTGCTTCTAGGCTATGGAATGAGTTGCCGATATCTAAGAAAAATTGTCCCTCCACTTCTACTTTTAAACAATCTGTCAAGACTTTTGTTTTTAATCGAGCCTATTGCTGATGCCTTATTGTTGACTGTTTAGAGTGCCTGCGAGCGGCCGAAAAAGCTGGCGTATGGCGCCATATCAAATGCCTTATATTATTATTATTATTTATTATTATCACCTTCAGGCCATCATCATGCATATCTAATGCACTATTTCGATGTATTACAAAGTCACTTAGATTACTGAATGGTTATCTGCTCTTTGCGCTCTATATGTCTGGATGTGCGCCCACATTATTATGAATTTCCACGCATGCATATTTATGAAAAACCAGCGCCTTCAAATTTGTCCCATTTTGCTGTTGTAACGCTACACGCCAAATAAAGAATGATAACATATTTTCACTGTTCAGCAGCAAAACGATATGCAGAATGCGTGAGATTGACGCTCCTTGGCGGGAGGCTGTCTCCCACTGAATAATGAAGTCTTCGCATGGCTGTAGGTATAGCAACCAAATAAAACAATACCACAGAAATGCTTCATTGATTGACAATGGCAGTGTAGGTTAGCATTATGACGATCTCTGTATATGAAGAGACAAGCTCATCAGTATGATTAGCTGGGCCTACTAAAATAATACTTGCATTCACCAACACTGAGATAACTACTTTGGACCTCGACCTTTCGAACAAACATAATTGACTGACGTAAGTAAGACCGAGTTCCACAAATGACAGAGCTTGAGATTTATGTTGAGAATAATGTTAGTCATTATGACCAGATAACGTGATATTGGCTACTGTAGAAAAAACAGCTCAAAATCAACCGCAGACGAGCGTAGCTGTAGAATTACTTACACTGGACATGAGACTATCAGAATCATGCTTTTCTCTGTTATAGTTATTGGGGTCTTCACTTTGCTCTTCTGCCTGATGTGGATGAAGAAGCATAAACCATTAGCTCTTCCTGGTCCTAATGGTCTGCCTTTTGTCGGAAACCTTCTACAACTTTACAGTAAGTCACCACACGCTCACTTGACAGAATGGGCCAAACAATATGGTGGAGTGTATTCTATCAATCTGATGGGAGACAACTGGGTGGTGGTGTCTAGTTATAAAGCTTTACACGAGGTTATAATCAAACGTGGACTCGAATTAGCCAATCCTCCTAATATTTTCAGAATTAATTATGCAACCTTTGGTGGGAACAGCGTATTTTATAAAAAAACAATGATGACTACTATTATAATAAAGCAAAACAGTTGATGCATCAGAACTTGAAGCAATACAGCGTTGGCATGGAAAGAATTGAATTGTTTGTGATGTCAATGTTGAGAAATTTCAAAAGAAAACTGGAAAACACAAAAGAAATGCCATATAGTCCCAAAACGGATATATATAATTTCACAGTACAAAGTTTACTTTACTTTCTGCTTGGAAAATTCATAGACGAAGACAGTGATATATTCAAAAAAAGTCAGGAAATGGAGCGTGCTTATATAAAGGCGGTTTCCATGACTGGACCAGGCATTGAACTGGATGCTTTCCCTTAGCTCAGATTCTTTAACAACAAAGCTTATCAGATATTGACACGGGGTCGAGAACTATCAATTTCTGTGTGGAATATATTGAAACCAGATATTTTAGAATCACTCGATCCAAATGGTGTACGTTTTCTGATGAAGGCTATGGTACTTGCAGCTAAAGAACAAAAAGAAGAAGTGCTTGAAGATATTCACTTACAGTTCATAATAACTGATATATTATTAGCAGGCACAACTACAACTTTCAACAGCTTGTCAGCTTTTTGTGAATTTAATGGCACATTATCCAGAAGTATAAGAGAAGCTACAGAAAGAAGTGGATAACGTGATTGGAAGTTCACGTGATGTAACTATATCGGATCGTCAAGATATGCATTACACACGTGCTACTATCTATGAACTGAACCGCTTTGTGTCTGTGGTACCACTGAGTGTACCACACTCTACTGCTCAAGAATACCAGCTTGAAGGAGCTACGTTACCTAAGGGTACACATATTTTGCCCAATGTTTGGTCTCTCCACCACGATGACCCATGGCAGTTTAGCCCTGAACGTTTCCTAGATGACCAAGGAATGGTGTTGCCGGCCGACCATGAAAACAGGAAGCATTTGATACCTTTTGGAGCAGGATCCCGTGTCTGTGTAGGAGAGGTGTTTGCTATGACCCGTATGTTCCTCTACATAGCATCTGTGTTACAACACTTCAAACACTTCAAACCGGCTCCAGTAGAG
>OZ024910.1:50307463-50499963 GCA_964017125.1 Flabesymbios commensalis | reverse complement strand
CGGGAACGTCAGATTGATCGACAATAATAGTCCAGGTTAGCATTATGGCGACCTCTCAGAGCATCTTGTTCATAAGTGTGATTAGCTAAATTATCATTTCACGTAGGGTTAATGTGCACAGCTAATGATATCTAGATTGATCCTTCAAAATCTGTTTTGCGAAGCCAAATGCAGTAATTGTTCACTTGAAAAGTAAGCAATTGCTGCCTTTTGGTTTTGCACGGCAGTGCTGTTATGTAAATAGCGCTGATCGGCCTACGGCGCTGAATTGTGTACAGCCGCTGTCCTGCCACAGAAATAAACTGTGCCCAGTTCGGGGTTAAATCGCCATTCGCTGACTTACCTGCAGTGTACACGTCTTCACTACCATATTTGACGCATATATGTGAAGATTTTTTATTGTTAGAAATAGTGGATAGGTTAAGTGACTTTTGACTTCAATTCATGATGCAAACGATTCCTTTGGCATGGAGTTACCTTAAGGTTATGTAAAAAGATCAATCCAAAGACACAAGTGAGATCGGCCTTTGCATTCCAGAAATTTGCATTTTTGCAAAATGGCCGCCAAAAAAACACAAAAATCGTAATTTTCATATTTGTCATGTACGAAATTACAATTTAGCGTCCAAATTCACATTTAAAAGTTAATAAAATGCAACAATATAATTAAAAGAAAGGAAATAACGATATTTTTAGCTTAACACAGCCACCAGTGGCTTAAATGTAACATTAATCCCACCAAATTGGCCGTATACGGGTCAAAATTTTAAGAAATTTAGGACACTATATTTCCACTTTATTTATGCCTAGTGCATAGTCATATGCACAGTGTACATTATACACTGCTCCAAAAAAGATATTTTTAGATTATGAATTTATACAGAAATCGTCATAATAACCATGTCCTTCTATAGGCTTATGATGCTATTTTTTAACTGTTTAAATAGCAAATGTACTTATGTTGAAAAGCCAGTTTAGTAAGATATCCTACTGCAACATCCCTGCAAATAATAGGCTAAGCTATGTGATATTAATTCCCGTTCGACTATACTTTATTATTTTTAATTTCTATGACGTATGTAATATTAGTTATAATGGACTGATTGACCTTCAATTTATGTAAAAATACAAATGTCCCCATGGATAAGATGGACTGGAGTTCGTGTTTCATTTGCCGAGCGCATAAAAGTAATGAAAAAACAGTTAAGCCATCTTTGTTCATCAAGTTACGCAATAATCCGGAAATCCTGTATGCATGTTACTAAGTAAAAGGCAATATTGAGGAGTTGAGCGAATTAGACGAGTTGTCTGATTGCGTAGTCTTATTTAACATTTGTGATGTAGTGGAGCTAATGGTGACTAATTTTGTGGTGGGGCATAAAAATTGCAGAAGATAACCAAAACGTTGAGAGGGCAAGAGCAAGAAAAAAACATGACGAACCAATCAGCCCAGTGAAAACACTGTGTGTCAGCAGCGGTGCAAAGTCTTCAAAACAAATGTCATATATAATTTCATAAAAATCATCCCAGTGAGCCATTATGTTTTTTTCTGTGGTGAAGCAGGAAACAAAAAAGAAATGAGAAAAGCTGCAACCTTTGGTTTAGATAAACAAGTTAAGGAATGTGCTGATCTGTTGGGCTACAAGCATATTTTTTGCCAGAACTAGCTGGAGCTGATATGATCACACTTGGTGCTGTCTACCATCGAGCATGCTTGACTAAACTTTACAGGAAATCAGAAACTTATGTAATGTGATGATACTGAGATAAGATCACATGTTCTGAATGAGTTAATTGTTCATATTGAAGAGTATCGTGACTCAGGAGAATCACTGCCTATGCCTGACATTACTACTTCATATAATAATCACATTGCTGCTTTAGGCTTTTCTTCTATTCGTTGGAATACCATACCTTTCCGGGAAGAATATTCCAATACGAACAAATCGTGGTTGGTCCCTTGTATTTGATGATGATGTCAGCAAAACTGTTCTCGACGTGAAAAGGAAATAGAACCACCGATGTTTCCATTATCTTTAAGTGAGCTAAAATACTTCGTGATGGTTCAGGCATTGATCAACCACCACCTGGACCTATCAAACTAAAAGCTACAGCGTCCTTCGGACACCATATAATATAAAACTCTGTGAGGCGTAGATCAAAAAACCCTGGCAGTGTTCTTCGTCATGTTTGTCATATAGGAGAGAGAGAGAAACATCGGCATCTCAATATATTGCACTTAATCTTCATCTTCAAACTGGCAGTGCTTTTCTACTGCAAACCATGCATCAACGAGGACTGTATGTATCATACGATAGACTGAGACCATTTAGCACAGATGTCACAAATCCAATAATAAAACCTCAAGCCGATATAAGGGTGTTTTCTCTACAGGTGGGTTCAATAATATCGACCACAACCAATCATCGACCACAGCAACATCTGCGCTCCATGGAGAATGCATAATCATTCAACAGCATTTATCTTCTTAATACCAGAAAGGTCACAGTTTTCATAACATCCTATTATCCAGTAGAAATGGGACACAACATGTGAAATCTTCACCTGCTTGCTACAGAACGGGGCGGGGGGTCTAGGGTAGTGGTTAGCACCGCTGCCTTTCACGCCAGAATTCGGGGTTTGGTTCCCGGTCTGGGCGGTTTGAAAGAAACAAAAATGTTTCTTCCCCATCCACGTGTAAAACTCAGTATTGTGGGCAGCCTCCGTGACTAAGAGGCCTCAGACCGCCAGGGTTCGAATTTTGAATCCTGTGTCTGGAGGACAGTGTCATCTCATTCATCTCACCATCCACAGGAGGTTCTCCTGGCCCAGCTTAGCCTATATGTGCACAAAGGTGGCCTAAAGCCCGATTCATTTCATTTTGTGCTACAGATGGATCTGGATATCATCCTATCAAATGTCGAGGTTTTCCATATTTCTTCTCTTAATATTAGTCATCCATATCCAGCTCTCCTAAATGTCACTAAAATTATTAAATGTCACTAAAATTATTATCGAGAATGGATCTCTTTGGACTGCTTACTATGCCAGCATTACAAAATCACTTCCATTCCCACCATCTCAATCGTACATGTTGACATTGTTTATGTCTCCCACCAGCCCAACTATGGCTTGGCATTCAATGAAAATTCTCCGCGACACAACCAAGCATTTGAATCCTAATCAAAGCATTGTTATGGTTGCGGATCAATCATTTTTTGCACTGGCCAAGAAAATTCAATGGAAATTCCCTCAGACAAAATTTGTTAGAGAATCTTTCCTGGTCATACTTGGCCTAATGCATACAAAAAAAATGTTATGGAGTGTATCAGCTGACTGGTTTGATTGCAGTGGTTAGGCCACATTTTTTACCAACACTGGTATATCAACAAGCGGTAAGGCTAATTCTGTCATCGGTGTCGAACACATTTGCCGAGCACGGTGCATGCACCAGTTGTCTGTAGCTGCTCTCTACGTTCTTATGAAAAATGTTTATTAATCACTATGTTGAAAATGTAACTATTGAAGATAATGGACAAAATAAGAATATATCTCTGTCTTGTGATGAATGGATAAAAGAGCTTTGCACTTCTCAACCCCAGATAGATTTTCCTCCCCAGGGTGGCAATGTTTGAGGGAACGCATTTGTAAAGAGCTCACTTACAGACTCTCTCTTGGAATGGGGATGGCAGCAAGATAACCCAGACTCCAGCTCCGATATACACTACATCATCCATAATTTCCCGGGATTTACCAGAACTTGCAAATTTGTCAATGCAAAACAGAATGCAAAGCCCCATGCACATGTTGTGTACAGAGGGAGGCAGCCTTGCATGACCCCTTGAATGTAAAGGTGTATGCTCTTGTCATACTTAATGTATATAGTAAACGGAACCAGGCAAAATACACTATGTACCAATTACGAGTGTTTTTTTACCATTATTTTTTATTTGAAATGGTATTTTTCATAGTAAAACAAACATAAATTGTATTTTTACCAATACACATGCTTCTTATATGTATATCCCTGAGCTAAAAATGCCGACTGTAGCACTAAAATGGATATAACAACTATAATAGTATGAAAAATAGTTAAATATCTTATCGTTTTGGTGGCCATTTTGAAAAACGCAAATATTTTAAAAATGAGGCCTGATAGAGCTTGTGTCTTTGGATAATTGTTTTTCCATGGACCTAAGGTACATTTCTGCCAAAGGAAACATTTGCATCATGATCTGAAGTGAACACCCTATTTTGTGCAGTTAACCTACCTACTAAAAGGGAAAGTAAGTTTATATTCATGTTATTTATCCGAAACTACACTTGGTATATGACGTCATCGCACGTGGTATCTGCCGTGTTTCTTGTGCTTCACGCATGGATGTTGCTCATGTCGCACTGGCGAAGGTTGATGCAAACTATATCGCCGTGAATTGAAGTTGTATTTTACCTAAATTCAGGTCCAATATGCCACATATCAGCTCAAGAAGCACAGATATGTAAGAAAATATATTTATTATAAGCAAGATGATGTTAGATTGGCCATAGCTCATCAGATTAAGTCCAGAAGAGCAATTTAAAGTTGGTATCAAAGCCACTTTGATACTAGATTCACGGCTCTGTGGCTCGCTGCGCTCGCCCAGAGACGTTGTTTACTCGGCTATTATGTTGAGTGATGCTGCGTCACGCAACGCTAAATAACTGCGGTATTTTTGTGTGAGGTGTGTGAGGGGTGTTGTACTTTGGACCCGACTCTTCGCAAAAAAACAAGAGTGACTGACATAATAGTGGTTTAATGTTGGGCCACCATTTACGATTCTGGGTAAGTAGCCTACAACAGCTGCTGCAATCTGTCAACATTCATTGTATAATATCATCTAGCGACAGTTTACTATACAGCTATAGGGTCTAATGTTACTGTGTTAGGTATGATGTGTAGCCTATACCAATTTTGGCAAACATGAGACGTTGGCCAAACGTATGTTTACTGATGTCTACGACGCTGGCCCAACAATGAACCAACTAAACGTTGGGCCAACAGCTCATGTTTGCTTGGTATGCCCACAATATCTTGCAACTGAGCTACCTAAAACTACACAAACCTTATAACAGTATAATATCAACTGTGGGCGAGCGGGATTCTGTAATTTATTTTATACGGTACACTGGACTAGATAGATTTTCCCCATCATGTTGTTATATGTGGCTGTTGTAGGAGTCTTCACTTTGTTCTTCTGTCTGATGTGGATGAAGAAACATAAACCACTGACTCTTCCTGGTCCTAAAGGTCTGCCTTTTGTTAGGAACCTTCTACAACTTGCAAATAAGTCACCACACGCTCACTTGACAGAATGGGCCAAACAATATGGTGGAGTGTATTCTATCAATCTGATGGGAGACAACTGGGTGGTGGTGTCTAGTTATGAAGCTTTGCGCGAAGTACTGGTAAAACTGGTACATGATGTAGGATCTTACAATGCTCAAGTTGGCGCAGCGTTGTATGGCCTTAATTTACTATGCCTGATAGTGATATCTGGCAAACCATGCCAAATAGCCGGACAATTAATTGATATAATATAAAATGTGAGGTTTTAAGGAGGGCAAGGCTAATACTGGATTTTAACCGCTGTTACTGCCGATAGCATCCGGTATAAAATAGGAATTGGCCTAATGACGTCATGTTTAGGCCTACTTTAATATATGTGATATCTGATAAAATGTGCCAGATAGTTCAAAGGTTATTATGCTAAAACAAAATGTGAGGTTTCAGGGAGATATTTTGGCAAATTAAAAATAGCCGATTATCAGGATATATGAAAAAAATCAAATTTAATAGGTCTTGTTATGAATACAAATATATCCCAGATTTGTAGATATAGGCCTAGGCTGGAGTGAGAGAACGGTATTGTTATATAAACATGATAAATTATTATTTGTACCATACTAAAATAGTTAACCAGTAATTGCTTTACAGTAGTAAAAACGTAGCTTGGTGTAAAATAATGGTAGGGCTATTGATGCATGCATGTAAATTTGTATTCAGTTTGAGGTATGTATTATTATTTTTTTAATTATATGTACCATTACATACAAAACTTTGTATCCAATTATATAAGCTCAAGATCGGCTGGAGTTAATATTATTTTTATACCACTGTACATAAATATATTGTGTACGGTACATTAGCATAATAAAACAGTTACACTACAACTAAGTAACAAAGTAAAAAGAAAATGCTAGATTTCAGGGAGTGACAGCTGTGACCTAACAAATTTGAACTTGATCACATTGAAAATAGCAGACTTGCGGCAATTATTTAACTATTGAATATGCCTGATATCTGGCAAACTACGGTATGTTAGCTAGCTAGACCCTACAACAAGCTTATGCTCCTAACAGCCATGATGAAGTGAAGATAAGGGAGGTATATGCATTTGAAAATGGTTGTTTTCCTTTATATACCTTGACAAATTTCAACTCTATCAAATGCAAGATGGCTGACTATTGCCCATTATTTACTATATGCTTGATATCAGGCAAAGCATCCCAGATACCTAGCCCAGTACTATAATTTATACAACTCCCCTCATGAAAGCCCGGAAAGTATTTTGTTGGCATATATATCCCGCCCTCAAACCTCACATTTTGTTTTATACCATACACCTCACATTTTGTTTTATAGTATAAAACAAAATGTCAGGTTTAAGAGAAGGATATGCCAACAAAATGCTTTCTAGACTTTCGTGAGGGGGTTGGAATGGATACACTAACTGTCTCTGCGGTTATATTGGAATAATAGTAATGTAGATGTTTGTAAACTATGACTGATGATGCTATTTTATCTCTTTCTAGTAGTTTACTTGTTATTCAGTTGAATTATTGAGTGATCATTCAAGCTTACAGGTTTGTTATTGTTGTTAAAAAAAATATGTCCTCTCCAGTACATTTTAAGATATTAGCTTGAACACCGTGACATTGTCCAAGTTATGTCACAAAAATCAAAATTATTTTCCATTGTTTTTCCTTGATGGTGTTTAATACGATGCAGACAAATAGTTGCGGCCTTTACCCGTGATAAACCACTTAAACATCATTTTATTTTAGCAAAGTTTATACAATTATGCTACTTCAGCTCAATTTGAAAACAAAATGTTGATTAATAACAATATATATTTGAGCAAAATTAGAATATGAAATGTTGAGCAACATATCATGTTTTACTGATCTAAAGTATGTATTTATAGCACTTGTGATGTTGTTATTTCGACCGGTAAAAAAATGTCCCCTCCAGTACAGTTTGTCACACATATAATTGTGCAGAGGATTCGCATGAAAAAGCACTGTAAAAATACACAAAATATGTCATATATAGTATTCAAGCTATATGTGTATATTTAGTTGATGTCAGAGCACTAATTTGTTGAGCTGTCGAAGTAAATGCTGTACAATTCATACTTGAGTGTATTGCAAAATTTCATTTGTCACATTTCAAATGAATATCAAATTTATATACATGTGAAATACGGGTACAACACATAGTGATCTTCCCTTTAGAAACACGACAATAAAAAAAAAATAATAAGGTGTTAGGATTTTCAAATCACCTACATTATTAGCATTTGAGCAGAGACTAATGATTGTTAAAACAAATGTACCCTCCAGTCCACGCAAAAACAGCATACATTTCACAAGTCAATATCTTCATTCACGGGCATAATTAAGCTCTGGAAATTTAACTGATGTTGGGGAATGACATCTCGCTGTCAAAAGTTGTGAAATTATCATACATGGATGGTTTTTATTTTTGACATGCTATGAGACTTTTTGTGTGCCCTTTACGTGAAATTGCCCCCTAGCAAATAAGCATTGCCGAATGAGCATTGGATTTCGAGTGTCCTAAATCATTATCTTATATGCTCAAAACATATAAAAGTCAACTACTGCACTAACTTACATATTTCCGATATCGTGTAACAGTATGTTATCATAGTTATTGACGGTGACATCTTCTACCTCATCCTTTTTTGGAGGAATAGATACATGTTTACATTTCGGTTTTGTGTGGATCTCTGAGTCGATGGTTGTGACTTTATTCGTTCAATTATGTCTGAAAACTGTGTTATCAGAGCATTACCTGGCTATTCTATGATATCTAATCTGGTAAAATATATTAAACAGAAGATGATTATACGATGTAAATTGTCAATCGGATTGAGAAACATAATTTGTTATGGTATGTGGTGTGAACGTTCTGACCAGCACTAGTGACTAGAATAATAAATTGTTCAATAGGTTTGAAGTTTTTTGCTAGCTTTTCTTGAGTTTTCGAACAGTGTATTATACTAACAGAACGGTACATGCATGTGTGTCATCATTGTCATGGCTATGCAGACCATCTTGGTGGATCAACTTCATGTTTTGCTCAAACCTATAGCATAGGGCTTGACCCGAAGGGTGTCACTCGTGGTCAATGGACATATACATTTAAATTAACCTAATTGAATTCCTATTTACTGTAAAGCACGATACAGGTGGATATCACAGAGGCCACATGCCAATAGGCCAAGAACGGATGTATGGTGAGTGACACGTTATTTACTGTCGGACTGTGATCAACATGAAATATTTTTTCTGTCAGTAGTCTGAACATACTTACGAAATGCCTATTACGTTGTTTTCACTCGGCCTAAATAAATTATTACACTGGACTACAATGTGTCGTTTTCCTAGCGCAACATTTGTTTTGTTCCCCATAACTTTGTCAAATATTGATAATAGAGGTTATTTCGGCTCTGAACTGGTTTCCTGGGTGTGTGAAACCTAAATATAGTCACCCAAAACACATTTCTGTGGTATTTGGAAGCAAAGTTATGGCACATCACATTGCAGTGGCCGCCATTTTGGATTTTGATCTCTAGGGATACTTTTAGTATGTTGCTCAAATGGGGCTCAAGATGCAATTCCCCAAATTTCATATCTCACCTATTTTGTTCCGATCAAAATCCAAATTACTGGTCTAATTGCCAAAAGAGCTCAGCATGGGGCCGATTTGGAATCAGCGTACCCAAATTGTATAAGAACAACTACATGTAAATTCCACTAAAAATGCCTTAACACTTTTCGGATTTTTTTAAGGTACATTTCAAAAAAATTGTAACATAAAGTAGAATACTTAATTAGTGTGCACCAAAGTATTTATTGAAAACCGACTGATTTTAAATATTTACGTTTGCCCCATATGATTTTAAATAATTATTTGATGCCCACGAAATCATTTGGTGAGCAACAATTAATTTAAATAATTACTTAAAAACAACATTGTCCCCCACATCAATGAAATGTGTCTTAAAAAGTTCCATAGATCTTCAATATTATTTTTGAATAACTAAGCATGTCGCGCAACCTATTTTATAGATTGACATTTTGTTTAGTTTTTTTAAAGGATGCAGTTCTATCAGGACATAATTGAAATAGAAGTTGGAAATATATGAGATTGAGACAACATTGGTTGGGAAGCAAGCCATCATATTCACACAAAGCATACCACGGAAAGGGCCCTGTTATAACTTCATGATCAATGGTTTCTGTAATGATTAAATAACCAACTCTCTGTCAATAATTAGTATACGGTTTAAGTTCAAGTGTTGATTTTAAAATAATAATAAATACCAGCGGTGGTTGTTTCAGGGGTTCGAAATAGTAAAACAAGTGACTGAGTGAATGTGCCTCTACGTCTCTAGCTAAGCCAAGCTATTGAGAGTGTAGACCGACCAATCATATTACAATGTGCATTAGTGACAGTACCAGATGCTATAGTTCCCACTCCATACCTTTGAACAGTTTGGATTACTTTGTGTACAAAGTAAAATCATAAAATAAAAATGTGGCATATCATATTAAGCTATATAGTAAAAAAGAACCCGAAACTTAAAGGAATAAGTCTAATCTCAATGTGCAATGTGCGAAACACAATGTGGCCTGTCAGCACTCCCAGCAAACACGAGACGTTGACCCAATGCTGGTCCAATTCTGACCCACTGCAGACAAGCACTGGTTCAATTCCTCGTGTTTGCTGGACTGTGGGTCTGGCAGTGCATACTGCTGGTGGCGAGTACAAGCCGACACCGACCCAATATCTGTTTATTGTTGGGCCAGCATCGCTGGTGCTGGCCAATATCCATTCAGCCCTAGTCAGTACTTCATGCTGGCGGTACCCGCCGTCTGTGACGCTGGCCCACATTCAGCATTGGGCCAAACAAAACACGGTAACCCAATACTGGGCTTATGTTGGCTCAGCGTCGTAGATTGTGGGCCAAGAGCAGCCCTACATTGGGTCAACGTCTAGTGTTTGACCGCCTGCACGATAGAAAGTGCTGGACCGAAATGAATGGGACACTTACAGACACAAACTCACAGACAGCACTGAGCAAACACAGGTAAAACAACATGTCCCCACCTCTGTGTACAGAGGGGGACAAAAGACCTGGGGGAGCATAACGAGAACGTCAGATTGATTGACAATATTTTTTTCCAGTTAAGCATTATGGCGACCTCTGAACAGACATGCTCATCAGTGTAGCCTAATTATATACTAAATTATCCTTTCGTGTAGGGTTAATGTGAACAACCAATGATAACCAAATTAAGTTTTCATACTCTGCTCTGCGAAGCCTAATGCAGTAATTGTTTACTTGAAAAGTAGGCAGTTACCGCCTTTTGTCTTTGCACGGCAGTACTCTGTTTTGTAGAGTGATGCTGTATCAAGCAACACTCGTAATAACTGTGTTTATTTGCGTAAGGGATGTCGCACTTTGGACCCTGACTCTTCCTGAAAAATACGAGTGACTGACCTAACGGTGGTGTAATGCTGGACCATCATTAGCGATTCTGGATAAGTACAACAGCTGCTGCAATCTGTCAACATACGTTGTATTAAATATACATCATCAAGCACCAGCTTACCATACAGCTATATGGCCTCCTGTGTTAGGTATGGTATGACGTATGGCTACAATCTCTTGCAACTGATTTCCACAGTTACAGCCTACAGTACATGTGGCACAGATGCTCAAAGCTGACTATTTAAAACTTCATCAAGCTTATAATATCAGCTGTGGTATAGCGTATTCTGTAATTACTTACGGTACACTGGACCAGATAGTTTTTCCTCATCATGTTGTTATCTGTGGCTGTTGTAGGAATCTTTACTTTGTTCTTCTGTCTGATGTGGATGAAGAAACATAAACCATTGACTCTCCCTGGTCCTAAAGGTCTGCCTTTAGTTGGGAACCTTCTACAACTTGACAGTAAGTCACCACACGCTCACTTGACGGAATGGGCCAAACAATATGGTGGAGTGTATTCTATCAATCTGATGGGAGACAACTGGGTGGTGGTGTCTAGTTATGAAGCTCTACACGAAGTACTTGTGAAAAGAGGACCTGAATTTGCTAACCGCCCCAAAGTATTTCGTAGCAATTATTTTTTCTTTGGTAATGCAAGAAATAGTATCTTCGCAAGTAACAGTGACAGTGATTATTATAACATAGTAAAACAGTTGATACATCAAAACTTGAAGCAATACAGCATTGGCCTAGAACGAATTGAACTAGTTGTTACAACCATGTTGAGAAATTTCAAGGGAAAACTGGACAATACAAAAGGAAGAGCTTATAATCCCAAAACAGATATTTATAATTTCACATTGCAGAGTCTTTTGTTTTTTCTCATTGGCAAATTCATTGAAGAGGAAAGCGATATTTTCAAACAAAGCCAAGAACTGGAATGTGTGACTACAACAGCATTTTCTGTGGCCGGTCCAGGTAGTGAACTGGATGCTTTCCCCTTTCTTAGATTCTTCAACAACAAAACGTATAATCTCCTTAAAAGAGGGAAGGAACTTTTGACATCTGTGTGGGACACATTGGAACCAGGAGTCATGGAATCACTGGATCCAAACGATATCCGTTGTCTCATGGAGTCTATGATACTTACAGCAAGAGAACAAAATGGAGAAGTTATTAAAGACATTAATTTCAAGACAATAATGGGAGATATAATTATAGCAGGTACAACCACAACCTTCAACACTTTGTCAGCGTTTGTGAATGTCATGACACATTATCCAGAAGTACAGGTGAAACTACAGAGAGAGGTGGATAATGTAGTTGGAAGTTCACGTGATATAACTATATTGGATCGTCAAGATATGCATTACACACGTGCTACTATCTATGAACTGAACCGCTTTGTGTCTGTGGTACCACTGGGTATACCACATTCTACTACTCAAGAATGCCAGCTTGAAGGAGCTACGTTGCCTAAGGGTACACATATTTTGCCCAATGTTTGGTCTCTCCACCACGATGAGAAGTTTTGGGGTGACCCATGGCAGTTTAGACCTGAACGCTTCCTAGATGACCAAGGAATGGTGTTGCCGGCCGACCATGAAAACAGGAAGCATTTGCTGCCTTTTGGAGCAGGATCCCGTGTCTGTGTAGGAGAGGTGTTCGCTATGACCCGTATGTTCCTCTACATAGCGTCTGTGTTACAACACTTCACAATCAAACCGGCTCCGGGAGAGAAAGTCACCTGTGACCCTCGTGATTACAGACTGGGTGTAAGTCTTTCTCCACCAGATTTTCAAGTCAGTTTCGTCCCAAGAAATTAGATATTCCAGACAGGAAATTAGCATGAATTGTCACGAAAAGTTATGATTTGAGGTAATTTCATAGAAAGTCATGAAAAAAATGTTTTTTTCCTTTGACCATCATGCCAACGATATGATTGTGACAATTAGTTTGTGCAATTAGTCGTGTGAACATACGCTTGCTTCTGATCTTCTGCCGTGCTTCATGGGATGACAGTTTATCTGACCTGATATAAATCACTAAAAACCTGGAAAAAGTCATGGTGATCTGAATGCGTGTTAAAAACAAAAAGTTATAACATTTGTGATCGATGCTAAGCTATGGAAACTTGAGGAGGTAACAGAGAAAATAACTCGATAATTCAATTTTCAAAATAAACTCTGGCCATACTCTTTCCGGCAGGTTATATCCTCTTTAAGTTTTACTACTGTGATTGATTGATTTAGGCCTATTTGGGTCAGAGTAACTGAGCAACGGACAACATCTAAAAAAGAGTGGTACTACAAATGCAGCCCGAGATTTATTTTTCCTCGAATAACGTTGATTTAAAAGTTGACCTTTATTTTTTCAATTTCAAATTTTCAAAACTAGCAAAATCTTGAGTCATGCACCATAATTATACATATGCTACTATGCTGCAACTAAATATATTGCTTCAGTAAAAATATATATACTTTACTTTTATATTGTAAATGCTGATATATTAAAAATAAATTGTGTTATAATGGTTCAAATTATCCTCTTTTTTATGGCTGGTCGTTTTGTTATATACTATATTTTACTTTAGTGTAAAACTTCAATCATAGGCAAAACCATCACATTCACGTCATCAGTCATTGTTGTTTACAATAACCTCCTTACGAACCTCTGTCTCGTTGTATAACAGTGCCATATAATGTAGGACTACGTGAGTATATTTGGAATATATTCTGTTATACTCGGGGGAATAAATTGGGCTATGCGCGAAATTGTACCACCAGGAAAACCTTATGTAGACGATAAGATGAATCAGATGAAAATTCCCATTAAGACAAAGGTTTAAAAATGATATATATGAGCTGGTTATATAGGCTGGTGGCTCCCACCAACCGCAAAGACTCGCCGCGATCGCTTAAAACGCGACCTACGTGGCAGGTTAGCCCCCCTAGTGGGTGTTCCGAAAGCACTATTGAGACATTATGATCGCGTCGGAGGACATGCCACACTGCAACGACCTTCTACAACAGCTAAGACGGGCCACTACTAAGAATGAACATGTTCAGTCTTGACGACAGCTTCCGACGCGACGGAAATCAACAATCGTAGTCATGGGGGTGGCAACACCTCACCGATTGTTTAAGATTATTGCTGCATCTTAAGCAGTCGGGGACAGTCTTGTGGTGTGTGGGAGCCTTTATACTATGATTTTTTTAAATAGCCTCTTATAAATTTGTCTAAAGAATCACCTTGGGTCTATCATTGTTTTATGACGAAAGGTTGTAGAAATAGTCTTGAGTAATTACTGCACATGCGGTTGCAGTGTGGTCTTCAAGTGAGAAGAGCTGTGAAACATGTAATACACTAAAATATATGTTTATTGCTTTTCATCTGTCTTTGTAATAATATTTTGATGGTGTCTTTTTTAAGGCGACTTATATTAAGGAACATAAACGAGCTGCTACAGTTTTTTATACTGAGCTTGACCGTTTTCATTATATTTGTTTCTTGTGAAAAATTTCCAATATCATACAAACAATTGTATACATGTACATGCCTATAATTCGTCGTGTAATGAGAGTATTATAAAACATAATGATTAAATGTACATCTTGTATTATTCTGATCACATATAGTGTATTCAAAGTAGATATATACCTTATTTGGCCCGGCCGAAAGCAAGTAGCCTATTAAGTTTATTTCAATAATGTTTGTATCCTAATGTGCGGAGAGAGGGGTGCCGTGTGTGGGAAATGGTTGACATTCCTGAGGAACAGTCCTTATGAGCATGTCAAATATAACGTTTGATGTCGCTAGAGCAAGTAGTTGCGTGTTTAAAAAGTGTTAAGAAAAAATATATTCGTGATTAGGGCTTAAAGGGATAAGGTTGGAATATTGTTGGCCCAGCGTCACAGACGGTGGCCCAGCATTACATCAGCATAATGGGCCAATGTATCGTGTTATCTGGGTAGTGGCTTTTCTGGCGACGGGAGGAGAAAAGCGTCACCCGCGTAGCAGTCCAAGCAAACACGGGACAATCACCCAATGTTGTGTCTATGTCGGGGCAGCGTGGAAGACGTTGGGCCAACATTAAAACAGTATTGGTTAAAGAGCACATGCTTGCCGAGTTGTTGCCGCTAAGTATAGGATACAGCAGACCCAGTGTTGGAGTAGTGTTGGGCCAGCGTCGTAGACAATTTGTCGACATTGAACCAGCAATGGGCTGGGACATTGGCCCAACATTGAACCAAATTGGGTGGGTAGGCCCTCATCGTCTGTATCGTAGAGGCACTCGTAACACAATTCAAATATTGAATGGGTGGCGATGGTGTTGGAATGAATAAACGTTGAAGATATAATTCTTTTAACATGTGTCCTTGTTTTTTTCCTGATGATATCCTGGGCATTTAAAATTCTGCTATATGAGGAAGACCAATACAGTTATGTTTACAAAATGTAAAATCGACTTTGTGTCTATAGCACCAAACAGCCTGAAGCCAGGCCTCGGAGTTCGGGAACTCCTTTTCTATTTTAGTATCGGTATGGTTTAAAAGATAAGACATGTTGAGGCATCGTCGCATTTTAGTCGGCCATTTTGAATTTGATGTAATCATGTAAGGGTATATGCTTCCCTGTAAACCGCTCTTTTTGTTTTATAGTCTAGCTAACCATGCACGGTTTGCCAAATATCAGGCATATCAAAGTAAAAAAATGGCCGAGAGTTGGCCCTTTTGAATTTCATCAAGCTGAGATTTTTCAGGGTACATCCTTCTAAGAAGTCTCACATTTTACTTTATGGTGGGCTTAACCCTTGTCCTGCTGAATTGTTTCAATGGAATTTTTCGTCATTTGAAGCTGGAATTGCTAACGCAATTTCCAGCTTCAAATGACGAAAAATATGACTATTGATGAAAAATAAACATGTGTGATAATTAACATTTCGATTAACTGAGCATCTATCACAAACTATTTTATGGATTTCAGTGTCATTTTATTTCCTCTGAAACTTACTCTAAACCGGATATATACGGCTCCAGCAGCACAAGGGTGGCCTAGCTATCTGACACCGTTTGCCAGATAAAAGACATAAAAAAGTAAATCACGGCTGATAGTGAGCTCTTTTGAATTTGCTCGGGCTGAAACCTTGCCATTCACATTCCTTCTTCAAAACACCTAGTTTGCGTTATGGTAGCTAGATCTCTAAAAAAAACAGTTACATGTGGGACACCTTGCTTCAGTCATACGAAATGTAATACTAATCTGAAAAGAAGTAGTCTAACAGAATAAGACCAGGTTGATTCGGACAACCAATTCTCAGTTATTAAATAAATTATATTGTGAATCCTTTTGACAAAGGAATGCATGTTCATCACTAGGCCTACATGAAACCAATATTTTAAAAACCGTAAATGTCTCTCTAAAATAAGTGAATATCGACCTATCTCTCCATACACAAATTAACTAGCAGTTGGTCTTTAGCTATAATAAGCGTTTGCAAAAAACTCATTCTATGTTGGGTGCAGAATGGCAGCCCTATATTTTACAACTGCAATGTACAACCGGCATAATAATTTTATGGAAAAGTATAATCAGAAAGGATCGTTTTTGTGCATACAGTTCATGTTTCTTTTAGTAATTTATAAACAGTTCTGATACCTTTATCCGCCAGGTTGTGTTTTTTATAAATTTACCTTTATAAATGCAACTTGAACATTTATTCTACTGTTTGTAATAACTGAAACTGTAATGTATGCGGTATTAAATAAGTAGTCCACCGAGCACCAACAGCTGACTAAATCTGTACGCATAAAGCCTGAGCGTAGTACAGAAATATAACCAACTTGACATGAGAAAAAAACCAGAGGGTGAGTGGGGACGGTCAAATGTGGGAAATAATATCCAACATCCCGAAATGCATGTGTGAATGGACGATATGTTCTGGGGCAGAATTGATGTAAGTAAGGCGTAACTGAGCGTGAATTCGTTTATTCCATGTTGTCAATCATTCATACAGATGCTGTGCTTTGTGTCTCGATTTTTCTTATTTATCTGAGTGGAGTTACAAATCGTCGCCTCGGAGCTAAAGGATCCTATCTGACACTCGTTAGAGTGGCAGATAGGATCCTTTAGCTCCGAGGCGACGAAATGCAAAACAACTGCTATACCAAAGCTTTCTGCCCATCCCATCAACCATTAGAAGTGAGAAAGACATATCCGAATCAGAAAGGAAAACAATTGAATGACAATAATCTCTGCAAAACCTCCCAAACAATGGGCCGTAGCTGAGCTGGCAGTGGCCGCTCTTAAATCTGCAAACTGCATGCTGTCATCTGGCAGGGTGTAGTTCATGGTAGACTGAGAACGAATACAACTGAAGACTACTGGAGAACAAACTGCGACCAGGGCAATCTTCGCGCCAATCAACCCTCACATGTGTTGACCCTTTGGTTTTTACCCTTCGGCCCGATGGGCCCGAAGGGGTATTGTCGTCCCCTTCGTGTGCCGCCGCCGCCTCCGCCACCGCCGCCGCCGAACACACTCTTTTGGCTACTACACCAACATGGTGCAACAGATAAAATTCATAATTCATACAAACATTCAACCCCTCCCGGCACTTTTTTTTACCCAAGGTCAAGGTCATAGGTCAAAGGTCAAGGTCAAAGATTAAAAAAATTCTTGTTAACGCGATAACTTGAAAAATAATTATTGTATCTCTCCAATGTTTAACGTGAAGTTACCCATGAGTATGGATATCACCTGATTAGATTTTCAGCTTTCCACCGATAATCAAAATGGCCGCCACCTGGCGACTAAATTTTTTTTTGACTTAATTTTTTTTTTCATAATTCCCTTGAAACCTGATATATATAGGCTTTCAGGGTCTGCGAGTCTGTTGGCATTGTCCGTTTTCGCGTGCAACTGAAAACGAGGCTATGGCAGCCATCTTTATTTTTTAATTACATAATTCCTTGTTAACGCGATAACTTGAAAAATAATTATTGGATCTCTCCAATTTTTTACGTGAAGTTACCCATGAGTATGGAGATCACCTGATTATATTTTCAGCTTTCCACCTATGATCAAAATGGCCGCCACCTGGCGACTATTTTTTTTTCGTCATAATTTTTTTTTAATATAATTCCATTGAAACCTGGTATATATAGGTTTTCAGGGTCTGCGATACACAGAGCACTGTTCAGCCTGTTCCAACCAGACACAGACGGCACGCGTGTATCATAATGGGGTCAGCTCTCCCAGCAAACACGAAGACTTGACCCGATGTTGTTTCAATGTTGGTCCAGCGCCGTTGGCGATGGGCCAATAGTGAAACAGCATTGGGTCAAATCCTCGCGTTTGCTGGGCTCCACACAGGTGTCTGTCTACACCCACCCCTCTCCCACCATAATATTCTCGCCAGCCGATCAGGGTACTTTTAGCAAGACAGCCGACCAATCACAAGCTTACTACAATACTTGAAATTGAGAGCGGGGGTATGACGTCAACCATCTGCACATTTTAACATGCGAAGTAGCAGTGTCTAGGGTGAGCAGTGTAGGTCTGCGAGTCTGCTGGCATTGTCCGTTTTCGCGTGCAACCGAAAACGAGGCTATGGCGGTCATCTTTATTTTTTAATTACATAATTCCTTGTTAACGCGATAACTTGAAAAATAATTATTGGATTTCCCAAATTTTTTACTTGAAGTTACCCATGAGTATGAAGATCACCTGATAAGATTTTTAGCATTCCACCGATAATCAAAATGGCCGCCACCTGGCGACTAATTTTTTTTTTCCTTTTTTTTTAGAATTCCCTCGAAACCTGGTATATATATAGGTTTTCGGGGTCTGGGAGGCTTTTAGTATTGTCCGTTTTCATGTGAGACTGAAAACGAGGCTGCGGCGGCCATTTTGGTTTTATCAATTTCAATAAATCGTTCTTATTTTCAATTAATTGCCTTGAAACCAGGCATATATAGAGTCACTGCATGAGCCGAGGGGTATTTGAGTGCTTGCATGGTATTTTTGACACTGTAAGCACCAGAAGAAGAAGAAGAAGAAGAAGAAGAAAAAGAAGAAGAAGAAGAAGAAGAAGAAGAAGAAGAAGAAAAAGAAGAAGAAGAAGAAGAAGAAGAAGGAGAAGAAGAAGAAAAAGAAGAAGAAGAAAACTTGTTTATTTCACCACAAAAATACACAATAATGATTCATATGCAAAGTGAACACTACAGGGTAAGGAGACATCCATAAAGACTTTGAAAATCGCTGTAAATGATGTATTAAACATTATTAAATAAATGATTTACAGCTGATATAATATTTTATATAATGCGAAATAAACTAAATAAAGACACAAAACGACACCTAAAATATATACAAGAAAAACAGTATGTCCCTCATAGCTATGTTGCTTGTCTTGAAATAGTATTTAGCGGATTATAATGGCATTATGAACTAAAAAAAACAGCAAAACAAAATATGGTGGAAATTGAATTGTGCGTTAAAAACAAATATGTAATTACTCGAAAAAATGACTCATGTTCGGGCTCGTATAGCAATTTGCTAACTGACACAAAACAGTATATTTCTCAATACAAGAACGCTTAATACATGCTGTAAATCCTTTGATACTATGTGAGGCTATTTGTCTAGAATAATGATTGGTGTCGTGTTTAATAAAATCGGTAGACTATATCTAATACCAGTGTGAAAAACAATTTTGCAATTATAAAGCCAAACAGCAAGTATGTCAGTCGTAAACGCCTCCTTGTTATGTTAGCCCTACTTCTAAGTAGGGATATACACGCTAATCCTGGCCCCAAGGGCACAACCAAAACCAAATAAATTACAGTGAAGGATAAATCCATTTATCCATGTGCTTATTGTGAGTCTGGAGTCACCTGGGGACAGGACGGTGTGTGTTGTGACAATTGCTTTAAACACTAGTCCCTTTGAAAACATACAGGATTCAAATGTATCCTGGATATGTAACAGATGTAATTTCACACATTCAGAATCATCCCTATTTCAATCATATAACCTTGAACTTCACAACTCACTTGCACCTTTAAATTAAAGCATAGCATCTGTGGACTCTGTATTCACTCCTGAAAATTTCAGTACACCTAATAATTTACCAGATTTAAGAAAAAGATCAACCAATAGTGGTACCGGTACTCCGACGCAAAGTAAATCTTTGTAACAGTGTAGCCTTATATCACTGTTTTAACTAATTTACGTATTATATATTTATTCATGTTATATAAAATAGATTGCTGGGGTACGCACAAGGGATGGCCTTGTAAAAGACACCTTTTCATTTCACCATCGTCATATCCAGTGGACTTGTTTTGAAAACCATATAATCAGTGTACCGTAGTGAGTCGATGCTAAAATTGAAAGAGGCTGACCTTGTAAACACAGCTCAGCTGCTGACCAGCTTGTTGAGACCATAAAAGTAATTAACTAAGTACCAAGTGCACCCCAATATACCGGGACTCAATTGTAAGGGGCTGACCTTCTAAAAACACCTCTGTCTTGGCTAGCTTGTTAGAGCGGGGCCTAATAATTGAAGTAGTCCCAGGAACTGAGTAACGATTCACGAAGTTAATAAAATCAACGAAGAGTATCAAAACAAGATGGGGAACAGGTCTGGACACGTCTAAATTCAGGGGTACGTGGTGTCTTTTCATTGGCCAGACCCAGGGGAAGGGATGAAATTGTGTGGGCGACTTTTACTTTAAAAAAGGCCGATTTGAGTGTGCAGAGAGGAGCGTGAGAAGATCGTAAGACTAGTGTGTGTGAGCGTCCTAAGAACGGAAGATTGACACAGGGGGAGACCTGCTAACTTCGATATACCCAGAGCTGGCATATGTACCAGGAGTGAGCGAAGAAGTTAGTAGGTCGGACCTACAGTGTATGTACTCAAGAACACAACGAGGGGTACGACGAATAAAAGAGAAGTTTCCACAACCACAACCTAATTCCTGGCTTTGTTCTTTATTCCTGTGTCGAAAACGAGGCCCACCACTAGGGTACCGTTTTACATCTTTGTCCAGAAAAAATTGGAGAACCCTAGTAGTAAACATAAACGGACTCAGGGACAAAAAAGCGGCAATGCAATCAGCCTGTGATTATCTTCAGCCTGATGTGATTATTGGCTGTGAGACTAAAATTACGAACAACATTTTCACATCTGAAGTCCTACCTCCACAATACGTTGCAAACACGTACCACAAGGACAGAACGTCACACGGAGGGGGGGGGGGGTCCTGATGGCAATTAGAGATGGCTATGTTGTCAACAAAGTCGACATTGACACAGACTCTGAGCAGGTCTGGGCGAGAGTTGAGCTTCCAGGTGAGAAGCCACTCCATATGTAGTTTTTACCGACCACCAAGTAGTGGTGTGAACCCATTGTGCGACCTCGAAAATTCCATTGAAAAAATCACTCAACCAGGACAAAATTTAGTAATTGCTGGGGATTTTAACTGTGATGATGTTGATTGGGACTCTAGCACAGTAAAACCAGATGCTTACGACCGTGCTCCTAATCAAAAGCTTCTAGATCTTGCAAATAATTGTTCACTAACAAATGTCCAACAACAAGCTACACGTCGGGGTAGAGCCCTAGATATATATCTTACCACCAACCCTTCTCTAGTAAAGAGTGTAGCAGTGGTCCCAGGCATGTCAGATCATGAAGGCATGGCAGTGATTGACACTGACATCCGTCCTATCTATTCAAGACCTAAACCGAGAAAGAATAACATTTTTTCTAAGGCAAACTGGGATCAGATCCAAAAGGACACAGCAAAATTTAGCTTTGATTATCTGAAAAACCATACACTAAGATCAGTCGATACAAATTGGACTTTATTTAAAAATCATGTTCAGGCAATGTTATCAAAATATGTACCATCTAAACAGCTGTCTACCCGGCACAATTTACCTTGGTTTGATAAAAAGGCTAAATCTTTGGTTAGACTCAAGCGAAAATTATGTAACAGAGCAAAACTCACCGGTAACACAAATGATTGGCAGAAATACCGGAATGTCAAAAAATCCACAAATCACCACTTGAAGAGATCACATCGACATCACGTAAATAGTAAATTATCTGATGCTTTAGAAAACAATAATACAAAACCATTTTGGTCATACATTAAGTCCTTGAGGAATGACAATAATGGGGTGGCCCCTATTAAGGCGGAAGGTAAACCACATAGTGACCCTACCCAAAAGGCAAACCTTCTAAACAGACAATTTCAATCTGTATTTGTCAAAGAAGACCACAAAATTCCTGTACCAACATTGGGTGATACCACTGCCTCTACAATTCGTGACCTGAAAATTACAACTAAGGGTGTTGAAAAACAACTATCCACATTCAATATCAACAAAGCTAGTGGGCCCGACCAGATCCCCAATATATTTCTAAAACAGACAGCGAAAGAGTCTGCTTCTGTTCTTGCAGCTCTCTTCATTCAATCATTGCAAACTGGAAATTTACCGGACGATTGGCTCTCTGCCAACGTTAGCCCAATTTTTAAAAAGGGTGATAGGGGCCTGGCCTCAAACTATCGACCGGTTTCCTTGACATGTGTTTGTTGTAAGCTCATGGAGCATATATGGGTAAGACACATGTTAAGGCATTTTGATGACAAAAAAATAATTTCAGACAAGCAGCATGGTTTTAGAAAGGGTCACTCTTGCGAAACCCAGTTGATTACTACCGTAGATGATCTGTTGGCATCAGCCGATGTGGGGAACCGTATGGATATAGCCATCCTGGATTTCTCCAAGGCATTCGACATGGCTTCTCATCGCAGACTGATGTCTAAACTAGATCATTATGGTATAAGAGGAAACATCTATAAAGGGATTTCATCTTTCCTTAACAATAGAAACCAAAAGGTCGTGATTGATGGTTATAGTTCAGATACAATTTCTGTAGACTCAGGGGTGCCTCAGGGATCGGTCTTGAGTCCAATACTGTTCTTGGTCTTTATCAATGACCTGCCCGGCCTTGTTAAATCACAATGTCGCCTGTTTGCTGATGACTGCCTTTTGTACAACGAAATTAAAACTTTAAATGACTCCTTGCAGCTACAGAAAGATCTTAAATTACTTGAAAATTGGGCTGAGGAATGGGGTATGAAATTTAATGCCAAAAACTGCTATATAATTTCCACCGAAGAGGGGGGAATCCCTTTTTTCCACACCCTGAATGACCATATTTTGCAATATGTTGGTACAAACCCATATCTGGGCGTCACACTTTCTGAAGATCTGACATTTGACGCTCATGTAGGGAACATTACCAAAAAGGGCAGTCGAGTGCTTGGTTTCATACAAAGAAACCTCAAGGGCTCTCCATCACGCCTTAAGGAATTGGCATACCTGACATTGGTCCGATCTGGCCTGGAATATGCATCTGTTGTCTGGGACCCGTTCCTGCAGAGGGAAATCGATCGCGTCGAAAAGATCCAGCGCAGGGCGGCACGCTTTGTCACCAATATTTACAGGAGGGAATACCGGATTGGAATAAACTATCATCTGATGTAAAATTGGCGCCGACCTTCACAGCCTTTAAGGCTAGATTAAGGAAGTCGGACTAATTTTTCTCTTTTAACTACCCATGCAAACCTCTCCCCGTGGCGCGATAGCACACAATGTGCTCCTGCCACGTAACTTTCAGATTCAGATTCAGATAAAACATTTACGTGAAGAGTCATGTTTGACTAGGCTATTTCGCATTTGGTGCCATCCTCGTGTTAAATAGTTGTGGACTGTAGCATTCGTTGCAAAATTAAACTTAGTAAAATAATTTGGAAGAAAATTATTTAAATATTTATAATAAAATTTTATTTGTTGCAGATAATGAATGTCATCTATTTTCAATATTTCAAGTTTTTTGAAAATAGGATCTGAGTGTGAATAGAACTTACTTTTTGAAATTATGCGAATAGCTTTCTTTTGTAGTTTTATATTCGTTTCGAGTCATATCCCCAAGCAAGTATACAATAATTTAAATGGGGAAGGATGAGAGAATTATATATGGTAAGTAATGTGTTTTCAGGGAGTTCATATTTTAATTTGGTTATTATGCCTATGGTTTTAGAGATTGTATTTGCTATTTTAGTTATAAGTTGTTTCCAATTTAGATGCTTGTTTAGCATAAGTCCTAAGTAATTAAATTCATCGACGCATTCTATATTTATGTTATTGATTGTTAATTTGGGTATTTTGACGCGCTTTTGTGGTTTGTAAAAAAACATATATTTTGATTTTTTAAAATTTAAGGTAAGTTTGCTTGACATTAACCAGTGACTGAATTTCCGTAGGACAATATTTATCATGTTATTGTTGAATGTATGGTAGTTGTGGTGTTTAAAATCAGATAAGTTTGCAATCAAGGTCGCATTGTCGGCATAAATTACAGATTTAAATATGTTGCTAGCTTTTGGGAAGTCATTTATGTAAATGATAAACAAAAGAGGACCTAATATTGACCCTTGTGGGACTACTGTTGATAAATTAATAAAAAAAGATTTAATATTATCTATTTCTACACATTGTTGTCTATTTGATAAGTATTTTTTTATTAGGGCTAAGGCACATCCTTGAATACCGTAATATTTAGGTTTATTTATTAAAATAGGGTGGTCTATATTAGGACCCGTATGTTGATCTATGTTTATTTAATTTAGTAAATTAGCATTTTTAATTTCTAATTTGAAATTTTCAATATTCTCATTTGTCATATTATTTATATAGACACTCTTTATACGCGGAGTTTTTGGACACGTTATGTTTATTGAAATGCAATATGGGAAATGATCCGATAGGCCACTGGTTAAAATACAGGCCGATACATCAGATACATTACGTGTGAATTTACAGTAAAAATTGTCTATAAGGGAACCTGATTTTTCCGATAATCGTGTAGGCAGGGTTATGTGTGGAAAAAGACTGTTTGTTATCCTGATATCAAAGAAGTCATTAATAATTGGTATTTGATTTACTTATAGGAGATTGATGTTGAGGTCATCTGTTAATATTATTTCATCTTTATAATTTTCTAAATTAGTGAGGACTGGACTTAGTTCGTTTAGGAAAGACTGATAATTTTCGTTGCGTTGCTCGGCCTCAGACCACCAGGGCTCGCATTTCGAATCCTGTGTCTGGAGGGCAGTGTCATCCTAATCATCTCACCATCCTCAGGAGGTTCTCCTGGCCCAGTTTAGCCTATATGTGCACAAAGGTGGCCTAAAGCCCGATTCATTTAATTTCTCTAGGCGGTCTATACATGTTACCTATTATAACTTTCTTTTTAAATTCTTTACTCTCTATTTCAATGAATAATCCTTCCCATATTTTCGTGTGTTGATAGAAAGACAATAATTTATATTTATAATGTTCCTGTACATAGATTGCCAAGCCTGCGTGTGAGCTGAAAATTGTACCTTGTGAAACAAGGGTATAACCTGCAATTTGGAAAAGCGTTAAATCAGAATTATCGGTCAGCCAAGTTTCTTGAAGACATATTGCATTAAATTGCACGCGTTTAGATTTTGGTTGACTTAATAATATTTGAATTTGATCAAACTTCGCATTTAAAGATTGTACATTTAGATTAAGAATAGTGAAATTATTTGCCTTTTCTATACAAAACGATATCAGTTCATCACTATTTACATAGGGTGAATGTTTTATCAAAGGAATTTCATTCTCCTCATTTTCATTTATAGCCATATTTAGAACATTATTTAAAGAATTTATATTCATACCTCCATACTTTGTTAATAAAATTTCATCAGGTAGCATTATAGCATGATGTTATACTACAATCTTTAGACAAGCTATAAATAATCATGATAATGTAGTAATCGTTTTGAAGATACATAACTGATGAGGGAGCATACATGATAAAACATAAAACGTTTAACGAGACATAGATACAAAGACATAAAAAAATCATGGCAATAGTAGATCGACTATGGACCACTAATGTGACATGACATAATAATACCTTAGCATGCGATTTAAGTGATGTTGAAGAGTGTTTTTTTTATAAATATATCCACACACATGTGATTGCATAATAATGATAAAAGTGTTAAATTGATTCAAAGTAACTTATGTGGAAATTACAACTAATATATACATTTAACAAGATTTAAAAATGATTAAGATCAGTGAGAAAGAGAGAGGTTCAACTGTACCTCCTGTCAAGATTGTCACTGATCTTTGAGTCCACCCGGCACACGACCACAACAACAATAAATATTTACAACGCGTCTACAGGTGTGAAAAATCAAAGCGACATTACACGTCCACTGTACTGACCTGACACCCTTGTCGTGTTGCCGCAAACAGAAATTAAATGACAATAGAGTGAGAAATATACATATATGTATGATTATTCGAACAGAGTAATTTTGAGTAAAAGTAATATCTATTTACATTCACTTGTTTAGTCAGTTCATACGGCATTTGAAATATCTAACGATGAACACTTACAGAGTTTGTATATCTGCAGAAACATTGCTCACAGTGCTTGCAGTGGACGTGTTGAGGCTAGCAGTAACAGTTCCAGGGCTGCTGACAAATGAAATTGGGAGTAGAATCCACTTTGCTTGTGGTTACAGGGTAGTTTTGAAGCCGGTAGTAGTCCCTCAGCTCCTGTGCCGGGCTAACCTGTAGGCCTACTGAATCAAATAGGATGGTTGACACAAACGGTATGTGATCATACTGAAACAGGGACAGAGTTGACGTTTACCGGCCTACTGTATCACAACTTTTTTAGACACAAGATCAATTGTCTCTGTAATGATTAAATAAACAACTTTCGGTCGATAGTGCGTATACGTTTTTACAAATAATAATAAAAACGAGCGGTGGTTGTTTGTCTCTTTCTCAACTGCGTGACAAAATAGAAACAGTGGGTGAGTGTGGCTCTACGTCTCTTTCTCAACTTCGTGACAAAATAGAAACAGAACTACTGTAACAGTTGCCAAAGGATTTCAAGCCAAGCTATTGATAGTGTAGAACAGCCAGTCAGATTATATTTTGCATTAGTGACAGTACCAATGTAGAGTGCCAGATGATGTAATTCCCACTTCATATTTTTGAACAGTTTGGATGACTATGTGTACGAAAGAAAATTAAATAATAACACTGACCATATTAAAAAACACACGAATAAGCGCAATCTCAATGTATAATGTTTAATACAGGGGTGGTGCTATAATCACATGCAAGACCACGTACAACATAGCTCTATAATTAAAAAAAATAAAAATGAAAAAACCGCGGAAGCGTCAGATTGATCGACAGTAATAGTACAGGTTAGCATTATTCGACCTCTGAACAGACTTGCTCGTAAGCGGGATCAGCTACTAAATTATCCTTTCATGTAGGGTTAATGTGCACAGCTAATTATATCCAGATTGGTCCTTCATACTCTGTTCTGCGAAGCCAAATGCAGTAATTGTTTAATTGAAAAGTAAGCGATTGCTGCATTTTGGTTTTGCACCGCAGTACTGCTATGTAGAATGCATCAAGCAAAACTAGTAAGAGGGGCACCATTCAATTACTAGGGTGGAGTTTTTGACCTGGACAAATTATTGATTAGATCTCCCGTTTGCAATATTTTATTTATTGCACAGCGAAGCGAGGCAAAATTGTTTTTTAGAGCTGTTACATATTTATTTACAGCATGTCCTTCAGACGATAATTAAAATATGTCTCAAGACAATTATTTCGAAAATACCCCAGCCCCCCCTCCCATTGAATGGTCGTCACCTAATAGCTGTGGTAATTCTGTGTGAAGAATGTCGCACTTCGGACCTCGACCCTTGCCAATGAACAAGAGTGACTGACCTAATGTTGGTTTAAGGTTGAACCACCATTTGCGATTCTGGGTAAGTAGGCCTCTGTCAACGTGAATTGACTAAAATTAGGATAATTTAGCACCTGTCCAGTTTACTATACAACATTAGGATCTCCTGTGTTAGGTATGGTTTGACGTGCAGCTTATACGCCCACAATATCTTGCTATTTATATTCACAGTTACAAGGTGGTTACCACTGGTTACAGCCTACAGTACATGTGACACGGATGCTCACAACTGACTGAGTTGCGGAGGTTTGCCAAACACAGAGCTTTCAGAGGCTAATTGCGTCATATCGTTAATATATACTGTGGAAAAACTACTTAAAAGTGCATCAAGTTTATAATATAAACTGTGGTCTACCGGGATTCTGGAATTACTTACGGTACACTGAACTAGATAGATTTTCCTGATCATGCTGTTATCTGTGGCTGTTGTAGGAATCTTTACTTTTTTCTTCTGTCTGATGTGGATGAAGAAACATAAACCACTGACTCTTCCTGGTCCTAAAGGTCTGCCTTTTCTTGGAAACCTTCTACAACTTGACAAAAAGTCACCACACGCTCACTTGACAGAATGGGCCAAACAATATGGTGGAGTGTATTCTATCAATCTGATGGGAGACAACTGGGTGGTGGTGTCTAGTTATGAGGCTTTACATGAAGTACTGGTGAAAAGAGGACCTGAATTTGCTAACCGCCCCTCAGTTTTTCGTAATAATTATTTGTTCTTTGGTAATGCAAGAAACAGTATCTTCAGGAGTAACAGTGACAGTGAATATTATAACATAGTAAAACAGTTGATACATCAAAACTTGAAGCAATACAGCATTGGCCTAGAAAGAATTGAACTAGTTGTCACAACCATGTTGAGAAATTTTAAAGAAAAACTGAACAACACAAACGAAAGAGCTTATAATCCGAAAACAGATATCTATAATTTCACTTTACAGAGTCTTCTGTTCTTTCTCGTTGGCAAATTCATTGAAGAGGAAAGTGATATTTTCAAACAAAGCCAAGAACTGGAACGTGTGACTACAACAGCACTTTCTGCGACCGGTCCAGGACGTGAACTGGACGCTTTCCCCTTTCTTAGATTCTTCAACAACAAAACGTATAATCTTCTTACACGAGGGAAGGAGCTTTTGACATCTGTGTGGGACACATTGGAACCAGGAGTCATGGAATCACTGGATCCAAACGATATCCGTTGTCTCATGGAGTCTATGATACTTACAGCAAGAGAACAAAATGGAGAAGTTATTAAAGACATTAATTTCAAGACAATAATGGGAGATATATTAGTAGCAGGTACAACAACAACCTTCAACACTTTGTCAGCGTTTGTGAATGTCATGACACATTATCCAGAAGTACAGGTGAAACTACAGAGAGAGGTGGATAATGTAGTTGGAAGTTCACGTGATATAACTATATTGGATCGTCAAGATATGCATTACACACGTGCTACTATCTATGAACTGAACCGCTTTGTGTCTGTGGTACCACTGAGTGTACCACATTCTACTACTCAAGAATGCCAGCTTGAAGGAGCTACGTTGCCAAAGGGTACACATATTTTGCCCAATGTTTGGTCTCTCCACCACGATGAGAAGTTTTGGGGTGACCCATGGCAGTTTAGACCTGAGCGCTTCCTAGATGACCAAGGAATGGTGTTGCCGGCCGACCATGAAAACAGGAAGCATTTGCTGCCTTTTGGAGCAGGATCCCGTGTCTGTGTAGGAGAGGTGTTCGCTATGACCCGTATGTTCCTCTACATAGCGTCTGTGTTACAACACTTCACAATCAAACCGGCTTCAGGAGAGAAAGTCACCTGTGACCCTCGTGATTACAGACTGGGTGTAACTCTTTCTCCACCAGATTTTGTAGTCTGTTTTGTCCCAAGAAATTAGATATTCCAGAAAGAATATTGGAAAGGTGATATATCCACTTAAAAATATAGAAAAAGTAATTTTTGATGTTTCTTTACCACTGCAGCAATTTATTACCCAACGTCTTTGTCACCGTATGATTGTTTACTAATAGGGAATTGAATTTACATAGCCAAACATGTGTCTATAACTTTCCAATCAATGTCTTGTTGTTATGTAAGCTCAGATTTGCTACTGGTCATGAAAAGTAATTATTTCTTAGGACCATTATAAATTGTCATGAAAATTAATAATTTCAGCTAATTTAACTGAAAGTCATGTTTTTTTTCCCTAACAATGACACGATTTTGACATGTGCCATTAGTTGTGTGAACAGACGCTTGCTTCTGGTCTTCTGCCGTACTGTACGGGATGAAAGTTGATATAAATCACTAAAAACCTGGCCAATGTCATGGTGACCTTACTACATGTTAAAACGCGTAAAATTCAAGTTTAAAAATAAACTCCAGCCATATTCTTTCCGGCAGGTTATATCCTCTTTGCTATATAAATTAGCCACGTGACCGTTAAGCCCCTCTGCGATTGATTGTTTTAGGCCTTTTTGGTCAGTGTAACGGAGCGACGGAAAACCTCCATAACGGAGTGATACTACAAATGCAGCCCGATATTGTTCTCCTCGAATAACGTTGATTTAAAAGTAAACAATTATTTTTTAAATTCATTTTTTCTATACTGGCCAACCAGAATTATGCATATAATTATGCTACTATGCTGCAACTAAAGGTATTGCTTCAGTAAAACTGATATAGTTACAGTATATCCTCCATTTAAATAGAATTTCTATATTAAACCTCCTGAATATAAATGTTTATTTTGTGTACATTACAACATATTAATTTTAAACTTATTATGATGAACCCTTTGAAGCTTGTATTCTCTGTTACTAGTATTAGTATTATTAGTATTATTAGTATTAGTAGTACATATCCATTGCTAATATATTGTATTTTAGATATTATAGAAATTACTTTCGTACAAAAAAATATTACAAGCTGATGGCTGATCGAAGACAACTTTACCATAGACTTTTAAATAATATAAATACAAGCCCTAGGACACAAACACATTTTTTTCTGTGCCACATGTTTTCTGTTCGCCAAGAAGTAGAGGGGATGAGTGAGCACAGACAGACAGTGGGCTTATCGAGTTTTTGTTGGGCCATTGGCGAAAACAGTAAGCAGCATTGTACTAGCGTTGTAGCAGTGCATTGTGTGAACAGCGCAAAGCAATAAGCTGCTCAAACTCTTGTCAATAGAAAGTTTACGTCAACAGACATCTACAGATTACGTAACCTTAACCCCAGCGACAGCGATGTCGGCTCTCTGATTGCATAACTTAGTGCTGTACATATAGCAGGCTTTTTTGCTTTAAATAATATCAGGGTTTTTTACTACTGGGAAAATTAATTGATTTGTAAATTTCACTGGGGAGGGGGGGGGGGCACTATAAATATCTACCACATAGTTAAACCAAGCACTAAATCATGCGAAATGCACATTTAAAAACTGAATGTTTGCATGGTATTGGCAGTCGTGCATGTTACGCATTCAGTACATCAGGAACTACTTGTTGTTGAAGTGATCGGACACATTTAAACTTGGTAAAGAAATGTTAGACGATATGGCTTCTTCACACATTATTCACCGGTTAAGTGAACATTGTGATAATTAACGACCTAATCAGTATTGACCCATGACTATTAATGATTCTAGTTTTAATTAATTATGGAAATGAACAATGAGATGAGAAGTTATATTTACTTATTTATAAAATGTTAGAATCTAGCATATATTATAATAATTTTCATCAGTGCCAATTATTAACCACTTAGGCTAAAAAAAACATTTCTGTTCAGCCCGGGTAAAATTTAAATGTAATGAATGAAATGAACAATGAGATGCGAATCGTAAGTTATATTTACTTATTGATAAATGTTTCATTCTAGCTATAAAATATATATTTTTATAATTTTCCTTATTGTTCATTATGTTTTTATAAGTTTTCCAATTGCCCATTATTGTTCACTTGGGCTAGAAAAACATTATTGTACAGCCCGGGTAAATATTTAAATTGTGAATTAATGAAAAGAAGACTGAGATGGGAATTCTAAGTTATATTAACTGTTTGTCTGATTATTGATAAACGTTTGATTCTATAAAATAAAAATATATATAAGATTATTGCCCATTATTGTCCACTTGGGCTAAAAAAAACATTATTATCCAGCCCGGGTTTTCCAAGGTTTTCCCACCCTGGGAAAACCCGGGTCGGGTAATATTGCCCACCACAGATGAGCAAAAACACAACTGGCTATTATTCGCCAACACTGAGAGCTCCAGGGCCGAGATAACCTCCTCTGAATATAAACACCATTATACGAATTGTCGCAGACTCTTACAAAAAATATTATTAAAACACTGAGTCAGATTTTACCCTGATAATCACTTTAGTTTTAACAGGGGAACGACTATAGCCAGACCCAGTCATAGACGGTGTCATCCCGATTAGGCGTTTCCCCACTAGACGAGGACATCCCCATCAGGTGTCAACCCGATCAGCTGGACGTACCCTAGAGTAAATGAGTGGATATGTGGGAGAGCATAGCGGCAGCATGGCGGCCAAGTCGCTTAAACAAGGCTTGCCCCGATAATTGTATTTGTTTAATAGACCTTAGACCTTAATATAGACCTTAATAGACCTTTATTTGCTTAATATAACTATTTCAAATCATCTTGTAAAGTTTGAAAGTAACTTTAAAGCAAGGAAATGCAATTCACTCTCACTGACCAATCAAATACATAAGACTATGATATTATCTTAGGCGCTGTAGATGTGCTATGGAAAAATATATAATATGGAATAATATATATGAAAATATCTACAAATATAGTAAGAAATGTTATTGAAAAATCCAGGCCCCTCGTTTAAAATAATTTTGACACTAGACATTAGGGAAATATGTGCGAAATTAACAATTTCAAATATTAATCATATTTGTGATCTATGGGTTGAATCGTCTACGGCTTGAATGCATATTAAACTATTTATTTACTTTATTTGATAGAATTTATTTTGTGTGCTGTATATTATATAACTATAACATATACATTATATTTTAAATAATTATAAATTAAACTTAATGATCAACAAATTATATCCATTCAATTTACATGTATAGCTCATATTTATAATACTCACTTACCATTTTCAAATGCTTATATATTTTTCAAATTTATATCATATTATACTTGGTGCCCTACCATTTAAACAGTCATATGGTCTTAATAAACGCACCCAAAACAGCATTCTTCGTCTTCTTCTTCATCAACTTCTTCTTCTCTTTCCTATTTTTCTCGGAGTATTACGTGGAATTCACTTGAAAAAAAAACTTAGTATAATAATTGAGTGAACTTGATTATGATAATAGCCACAAAGGTAAATGCGCGACACCGACGGCACGACATCTGGTGAGTGTTAAGTTTGGGTTAAAACTGTTGTCTTGTAAGGCAAATTTGACTAGTTTTCACCTTTTTTGGTATCACGTCTCCCCATAATACCCATCCCAGAGAAGATTGGAAGCGGAAATCACGTGACAAAATTAAAAAGTAAACAAACACACGTGCTTTTCCGCATGATTGTATCCCTCTTTTTTACAAGCCACGTAGCATTGCATTAAAGCTAATATACTGTAATGTGACAATATAGAATGATATTCCTTTTAAGTGCTGATTATATTTTGGTATATTTTACAGAGTGTGACTAATGTTTAAGATGCGTTTGACTAGGACACGGTTGCACAAATTCCTGTTGAACACCTGCCAAAAATCACACTTGGTGATTGCTAGATGCATTCACGTATTTAGATGAAAGACTGAATGTAATGGTCATTTTGTCACCGAAAAACCTCTATCTTCTTCGCGATATTTTTTGAAAATTCGAAGTTGACTATTTTTAGCAATGTTTTGTGTTTGTTTGTTTGTTTGTTTGTTTGTTTGTTTGGGATAGCTAGCCCTGAATGATGCTGCCCGGCCCTCTCGATATTGCTACCCTGGACCCAATCTGATGAGCTATGGCGAATCTAACATCATCTTGCTTATAATAAATATATTTACTTACATTTTTGTGATTCATAAGTTGATATGTGACATATGACATGAATTTAGGTGAAATACAACTACAATTCACTGCGATATATTTTGCATCAATCTTTGCGGGGTGATAGCGCCATCTATATGAGGAGAGTACGGGGTATATTCAGGGGTTTTATGACCGGGTCGGTTGATGATAATCAAGGAATTAAGTGAGCGATATTAAAGGGAAAACGACTAAAACTACTTTCATTAGATGTTAGCTGTTAATTATCTTGTGGAGGTTGTATCAGAAACTAGTACGTAATTATTTTATGCATACAACAATCTAATGATGGATATAGTGAAGTTTCAGACAAAATATGTCAGGAGAGGTTTCTCGTCTGCTGACGTTGTTTGGGACATCTCTATATCTATGGTTTGGGAATGATTCCCCAACTCGCCCGTCGATAATATGACACGAAAATGTGGTCACGTGACCTCGCTTCCAACCTCCTCTGTACCCGTCCCAAAGACTTACATGTAGTATGACCCCTACGCTCAGGCCTCCCAATACTCTTTAAGTGGAGAAATGTAAATAAACCCATATATTACTTTAACCATCAGTCTGTTTTTTTTCATTTAAAGGAATAAAAAAAGCTTGTTTGAAGAGCCTTGTTACTGCTAGCGCAGGGACTTCCTGTTGCTTTTTCTTTGTTCGGTTCGACGCTTTTGCAACACCAAATCATCACAGAATCGATTCAAATTAGTAGCAAAATGATATATAAGTAGTATTTACTACCGAAGCTGCTGTTTATCCTTTAACTTTATATCCGCGAATGAATTTGTGTGGCGAGACCTTAAGGGATGGAATCATTTGTATGCCATTGTTTTCGTGTGATGTATAAAACACATTCTATTCTGAACTCAAAAAATGTAACCCTTGTCCAATTCCGAAGTTAGGCTTGAAGTTCGGCTATGAATGAGGTGAGTTGTTCAGAACAATGATGCTCGGACATTATACACACAAGAAAAGAGTGATAAATACCAGAGGACAATAAAATGAATGCAATGAATGAGAAGTAGCTGAATCAAGTTGAACTAACAACTGTTTCACAGCCATATGAACGAATGCTTTGTAGGCCTACATGGCCCATGATTGAACATTGTCAGTGTGGTGAGGTTACATCATAATATTGTTTTTCATCTACTGTCATATTAAAAGAATGGAAGAGCCTACAAATCAGCGATCACGTGGGGCTGAACTACTGTTTTGTTTTGATATTGGGCCACCGCCTACGACGCTGAAATCAGCAATCGGTCAACTTCTTGTTTTACTGGGCAGTGAATACCGATCGGCATCCAGACCTGGGACCAACCATAACCCCACAGCGGAAATGAATTGAATCGGGTTTTAGGTCACTTTTGTGCCCATACAGGCTAAATTGGGCCAGGAGAACCTCCTCAGGATGGTGAGATGACACTGCCCTCCAGACACAGGATTCAAAATTCAAACCCTGGAGGTCTGAGGCCGATAACGCTACCTCTCGGTCACGGAGGCTCCCCACAATATTGAGTTTTACGAGCGGATGGGGCAAAAACATTTTTGTTTCTTTTAAACCGCCGAGACCGGGAAACGAACCCTGAACTCTAGCGTGAAAGGCAGCGGTGCTAACCACTACCACTAAGGGCCCCGCCCAAGTACGCAGCGGCAGTTGCAACATCTCCTGAAGGCATTGACAGCTGAACACGACAACAGCTGCAAGACACGGATCGAATGGGCCTAATGTTTGAATCTATGTCCACCAAAACTCAAATTATTAATTTGAAACTCGCCAAATTGCCGAACTTGGTGTAATCTTACAATATCTAGTTGATTAATTTATAGTCTGCTCGAAAGGGTAAAATTGGTTGGTAACCTGTTTTTGCCTAATCTGGATGTGCTGATTTCAAAGAGCTGGATAAAAGGCCTATATTTCAATTTAAAAATAAAAAGATTAGCCTCATATAAAGGTGGTGCATGCTTAATGTTTTCTTCTTATTCAAAAACAAATAACTATCTTAGAACTCTGCAAAAACAGCTTTGTGCAGTCTGTATGGTATAGGCCTATCAATGTGAGTGCAAAGGAGTTGGAGATTTTGTTAAACATTTATTTGGCGTGAAAGTGTTATTGTACGGTAACGTATTAAATAATGAGACAGTTTTAGTTTATCATTTTTGATGTAGAAGATTAGAAGACACAATAATTAGTTTAACATTAAACATAGTATATTACTGGTGTATATGCAGCTATGGGACAACTCAACCTAAAAATATATTTAATTTACCATTGACCTGTGTATAAGCACGGATTAAATCAATGTTAGTTTAATGGTGGGCCACTGTTTACGACACTCCCTCAATAAAAAACCCAATATCTCTTGTTTGCTGGGCTAAAAACAAAAGATCATTACCGAGTCAATTTAGATGTGGCGTTTCACCACTGGCAATCAATCAATCAATCAATCAATCAATCAATCAATCAATCAATCAATCAATCAATCAATCAATCAATCAATCAATCAATCAATCAATCAATCAATCAATCAATCAATCAATCAATCAATCAATCAATCAATCAATCAATCAATCAATCAATCAATCAATCAATCAATCAATCAATCAATCAATCAATCAATCAATCAATCAATCAATCAATCAATCAATCAATCAATCAATCAATCAATCAATCAATCAATCAATCAATCAATCAATCAATCAATCAATCAATCAATCAATTAATCAATCAAGCAAGCAAGCAATCAAACAAGCAAGCAATCAATTCGGTAACTTCTATAGCGCCTAAATCCTCGTCGGATCTCCGAGGAATTAGGGGGAGGGGGACCTGAATCGATTTTTTTTTAAATAAGGTGACTGTACTCGCAGTTCTCAAATTAACCGGCAATGAATTCCAAGTGGAGGGAGCTGCAACTGAAAAAGTCCTTGACCCTCATTCTGTCTGATAACGTGGAACAGTTAACATATTTATGCTGGGGGATTAAAGCAGTCTTGAATTTTGAAGTGGGACTAAATGATTAAAGAGATATGTCGGTTGGTGAAAAAGCAAGGCTTTAAAAGTGATGGTACAGAGTTTAAAACGTATGCAGTATTTTACTGGTAGCCAATGAAGAAAATTTAAGAGAGGCTCAGATCTGCTAAAACGAGACGCTTTACAGACTACACGTGCCAGTCAATTTGGTACCCGCTGCAATCTTTCAATGTCCCTATCAGGAAGATTGTACAAAAAGGAATTGCAATAGTCAAGATGACTAGTAGGCCTAACTAGAGCACATGCAACAGATTTTGCAGCTTCTACTTCCTAATACGGCGAAAGTCACTGATGTGATAGAAGCATATTTTGCAAGTCTGAGAGATTTGTCGTTTGAAGTTAAAATCACAATTATTAAAAATGAATCCCAAATTTCTAACGAATGCTTCAGGAAGTGTGTCATGGTCAAGTAATAAAATAGGGGATAGATTTTTAAACTTGTCTCTTTGTTTTTTAGAGCCGATGACGATAAACTCGTTTTTACTTGGATTTAGCTTTAGTTTCGAATTTTTCATCCAAGTTAAAACATCAGTAACACAGGATTTCAAATCAGTTATGGATTCTAAAGCTTCACAACCGGTTAGAGATATATAAATGTGCGTGTCGTCAGCATAGAGATGATGTTTTACATCATGCTCAGCGATGACCTGACTGAGGCGAGCAGTATATGATGTAAAACGTGTAGGTTCAGGGAGAGAGCCCTGGGGTAGGCCCTACACCAAAATATATATAAACCGCATCAGAAATATAATCCTGAATTTTTACCTGTTGACATCGGTCGCTCAAGTACGATCTAAACCAGTCAAGAGCTGTACCATAACTTCCATACCACGATGACAAGCGGTTGATTAGCGCAATTGAGGTGGTCAATTGTGTCGAAAGCAGCAGATAGGTCAATGAGGGTGAGTGCTGTCACTCTGCCCTTCTCCATATTGAGTAAAACATTGTTTTCGACCTTTGAAGAGCTGATTCAGTGGAGTGGATTTTTTTGTATGCTGATTGCAAATTATTAGACATCAAATTTGCTTCCATGTGGTAAAGTAGGCGAGATGCGACCACTTTCTCCAATATCTTTGATGTAAAACTGAGGTTTGAAACTAGACGGTAATTTTTTAGTTTATTTTTATCTGGAGTTTTAGCAGTGGTCTAATATATGCTTATTTGAACTGATCCGGAAAAAACACCCTCTCAGAGAGGTTTATTGATGATACTAGTAATTGGTTTAATTAGGATGTTGAGACAATACTTCAACAAGCTAGTAGGACTGGATCAATTTCACTTGAGGTGCTTTTTGATTTCATGATTAATTTCTTGAATAATTTTTTCTGTTGCCAAAATCAATAAAAACATCATGTCGAGCGAGGGATGCACGTTTTGGAGTTCATTATCTTAAGGAAATTTTGAGCAAATTATAGTAATTTTATCAGCAGAAAAGTCTGAGAATTTTTCACAAATTGTCCTGAATGATAGACTCTCAGGCAAGGAGGGAGCAGGAAATTTATAAAGGATGATTTTTTTATAGATTTCCAGAGCTTCTTTTGATCTTCAGAATTGTCTAATATGATGTTGGCATACAACTTTGCATTTGCTTTCTCCATAATTCTATTGCACAAATTGCACTGAACTCGGTAACGTGTCGCGCCTGTAACGGATTCTGCACCAAACTCTTTTCTAGCGACATCGTCGAACTTTTGCTTTTGAGATTTCATCCAAGGGGTAGGGGGTCTTTCCGAAACAGTTTTAGAGAGTAGTGGAGCATGTTTGTTTAAAATCGGTTGGAGAATGGTATCCTATTGTTTACAAAGTTTTGAAAGTTCTTTTTCAGGTTTAGTTTTTAAATCTGAGTTTAAAATGTCATTTTTTAGATTATCTAAATCAATTTTGTTATTCCGCCTAAAATAAAATAAAAATTAAACACACACTGGTCTAGGAAATTCTAGCTCTGAAAAAACTAAAAAATGATCAGATAGCCCATCACAGGCTGAGACTGATCTAACTAACTAGTGATAACTAAGTCAAGCCAGTGTTCATGTATGTGTGTCGGAAAATTAAAATGGTATTCGAGATCAAAAGATTCAAGAATATAGCAGAATTTAATAGTAGTGGGACCTTTGTTTTTTTGGCAAGATGAAGATTAAAATCACCGAGTAGGCCTATGTAAAACTCAGATGCTAGAGGTAGGAGTAATTTCAACAATTCCTGTAATTCCTAATAAAAAGTGTCAGAATGCGAAGGTTTGGGATGGTACATACAAAGTACTAAACCTTCAAATGAACCACCAGAAACCCTTAAACATATACATTCAAAAGTTGAAAAAGATTGAATAGTGTAGTCTGTTACCTTTAACTTATTTGAGATAAGAAAACCTACCCCACCCTTCTTTCACGAGGTCTAGGTTCATGTAAAAGATAAAATCCTGGCGGAGTAAGGTCAGATATGCATGAAAGAGTGTCAGACGGTTTTAACCATGGCTCTGTGATAGCGAGAATGTCAATTTCTCTACTGCTTACCATATCTAACCTACTAATGAGGCTGCAGCAGAGACATTGTACTTTTTGTGATGGAAACGCAATAGAAGGCGAAATTCATTTTTTGTGTACCTGTAATTTTTAGTAGTAAGTTAAGAGATGTACTTTTTCAGAATATTATTTCGATTGAACCCACTGTAGTAAATATTTCAGCCATCTCAGAATTCAAATTATTAACTTTTTAATGAATGCTAAATTTGTTAAATATGTAGCTGATTTTATTTCAAATGCCTGGTATAAACGACAACATGCCTTATTTAACTGGATACACATCACATTGTTTTGCTTTATATTATTTTTTTTGTCAAATTTATATTACACCTTTGTATATATTATATATTTATAGTGAATAATAAGTCCTCGAGAGCTGGGTACTTCATTTAACAATATTTTATGTTTCCGTGTATTTGTTGATAATGTACATGTCAATGAAATAAAAATATTTATCTATCTATGTACTGCACACTGTCATTATATTAGGTTAAATAGTCTATTTTTGCATTTGTGTTAATCCAAGCAAACACAACATATTTGTATAGCACTCGTACAATGTTGGGCCAACGTCGTAGGTGTTGGGCCGACGTTGTACAAATGTTATACTTTTGTTTAGTTTTCGCTGAAATAACACCCAAATTACGACCCAAAACATATCGCAGGAGCTTGTAATATGGTGTCTGTTCCATATATAATGCTAGTGCTGTGTGGGAGGTATATATTGAGTGGCCAGAAATATCAATGTGCGCAGGCCGAGCGATTGAGAAGTTTGAAAGTTTAAATTCCTTCGCATAAATTACCTGGGAAATGCTTGGTCTCTCTTTGGTAAATATTAATTGGGTACATACACGCCTTTCAGTTTTGGGGGATATCTGATATTGTTCTGTGAAGAATTAAAGTTGATTCAGAGAAATGAAATAAAATGAATGGGGATTTAGATCATCTCTGTGCATATGTAGGCTAAACTGTACCAGGAAAAGATCCTGATAGTGAGATGAATCAGACGACACTGCCCTCCAGACACTTAATTCGCTACCTCTCGGTCACGTAGGCTCCCCATAATAATAAATTTTTGAAACTTGAATGCCCCAGAGAGGGGTTCAAAACCGCGATCTCGGATTTTCCAAGCAGACAGCTTCAACCACTTGGCCAGGGCCCACATTCTTGATTCAGAGAAAGGGGGTATATAGCGCAGAGAATGCGAGAAATGATAAGAGCGTTCGAAGTACGGATTTTACTTGTCAATAGTTGTAAATACAATGTAGGGTCAATGTCCAACAATTATTATTTGTAAACTTAAGGTTAACGAAAATAGTAAAGCTCACCATACAAAAACCATTCTATCACAATTATAATATACATTGTTATTTAAACAGTAAATAAAGGCAATTATATTATTCTGGGTTTGGGTTAAAGCCAAACTAAGAGGGGGGGGGGGAGCACCATTTAATATCCAGGGTTGACTGGAGTTTTTGTCGCGAACAAAATATTTATATCAAACCGGCTCGGTGACGCGCTGAAAATTTTAAATTGTATTACATGTTCATATAGAACCGTTTTTGGAGTAAATTATTTATTTCATACAAAGTCTGCCCGAAATTATTTATTTCCAAAACACTCCAGCCCTCCCCCTGGAGATTGAATGGCGGCACCCTAAAAGGCTAACATGCCTTGTTATCTTGTTATGTAAACAGGTAGGCCTACACATGATAGGCTGGTGCGCGTTATATATAGTGGAGTGCCAGTAAAAGCTAGACACGTATCAGGAGAAAACTTTGGACCTTTGTTTACTATTTCGACCCACCCACGAAGTTCTCCAATACATGACAGTTAGCTAAGTACCGGGTGATTGTGACATTATCGTATTATGGTTAATGGGCGCTGATAATTTTGGATCTTGGCCATTTGATACTACATCTACAGACAGTCGTTATCGACGTTGAATCCACAGACCACCAGTCTGCTCAGCTGTGTTAGAGACTGTATCAGCCTGAATATTATATTTAAGTCAGTATTGACCATTCAGCATCATGCTGTTCTCTGTGGCTGCTGCAGGCATCCTCACTTTGATTATCTGCCTGATGTGGATGAAGAAGCATAAACCATTAGCTCTTCCTGGTCCTAAAGGTCTGCCTTTTGTTGGAAACCTTCTACAGCTTGACAGTAAGTCACCACACGCTCACTTGACAGAATGGGCCAAACAATATGGTGGAGTGTATTCTATCAATCTGATGGGAGACAACTGGGTGGTGGTGTCTAGTTATGAAGCTTTACATGAAGTACTGGTGAAAAGAGGACCTGAATTCGCTAACCGTCCACAGCTATTCCGCACTATTTATGGATCTTTTGGTGGGAATAGTCTTTTTTGGATTAATAATGACGATAAATACTATAACAAGGCCAAACAGCTAATGCATCAAAATTTGAAACAATACAGTGTTGGCATGGAAAAAATTGAAACTGTTGTCACAACAATGTTGAGAAATTTTAAAGGAAAACTGGACAACACAAAGGAAACGCCTTACAATCCGAAGAAAGATATATATGATTTTACTTTGCAGAGCCTGCTTTTCTTCTTAGTTGGCAAATTTATTGACGAAGACAGTGATATCTTTAAACAAAGTCAGGAAATGGAGCGTGCTTATATAACGTCATTTTCCATGACTGGACCGGGCAGTGAACTGGATGCTTTACCCTGGCTTAGATTCTTCAATAACAAGACATATGGACGCCTTACAAACGGAAGGGATCTCTTAACTTCAGTTTGGAACACTTTGAGACCAGGTGTCGAGGAATCACTAGATCCAAATGACATCCGTTGTCTCATGGAGTCCATGCTACTCACTGCCAAAGACCAAGAAGAAGAGGTCATTAAAGATATTAACTTCAAGGTGATTATAGGAGATGTAATAGTAGCAGGTACAACCACAACCTTCAACAGCTTGTCAGCTTTTGTGAATTTAATGGCACATTATCCAGAAGTACAAGAGAAGCTACAGAAAGAAGTGGATAACGTAGTGGGAAGTTCACGTGATGTAACTATATCGGATCGTCAAGATATGCATCACATACGTGCTACTATCTATGAACTGAACCGCTTTGTGTCCGTGGTGCCACTAGGTGTACCACATTCTACTGCTCGAGAATGCCAGCTTGAAGGAGCCAACTTGCCCAAAGGTACAAATATTCTACCCAACGTGTGGTCTCTGCACCACGATGAGAAGTTTTGGGGTGACCCATGGCAGTTTAGACCAGAGCGCTTCCTAGATGCCCAAGGAATGGTGTTGCCGGCCGACCATGAAAACAGGAAGCATTTGCTGCCTTTTGGAGCAGGATCCCGTGTCTGTGTAGGAGAGGTGTTCGCTATGACCCGTATGTTCCTCTACATAGCGTCTGTGTTACAACACTTCACAATCAAACCGGCTCCAGGAGAGAAAGTCACCTGTGACCCTCGTGATTACATATTGGGTATTGCACTTTCACCACCTGATTTTGAAGTATGTTTTTCTCCCAGAACTTAAACAATCAACAAAACTTAACAAAACAAGAAACAAAACGTGATAATATATAGGTACGAATTTCATAGAAATGTGGAGGCAAAGAGTAAAAGTTAGATATGACATAGTGTTATGTAAATAGGTATTAGTAATAAATTATACTCAACGCATTTATTTTGCAACGTGTGATATGGCTTTAAATATTACCTATATTATGTTGATATTGAAGTGAGTATTTTTCAATTAAATTTTAAAATGTATGGTAATACATATATTGCCTATGATTATGTAATGTAGACCTATGGTGATAACTTTAAAATACAGTGTCTTTAAATATAGTATTTCCGTTATAGTAAGAACCAGGATGTAAACAAGATATTTATAATAGCAGTAGATCATAATATTTTGAATTTTCTCAGTTTTTATTTAGCAATAACTCATTACAACGGCAGTGTATATAATTAAAGTAGTACTCCTTGTATTTCTTTCGATTAGTCACAAATCTTCTCGGAGACATACGTAATTTTTGGTTATAGCAAATAAAAAAAGTATTCTCAAAATATTCACCTTTTCCCATTGGCAATTTTGTGACAACAGTTATTATGTCTAAAAAAATGTTTCTTCCATGTGTCATACATTAGCACCGTCAGCCACTAAAGCTTAAGGTGTTGTTTCTTGGGCTTCACTTGGCTTTACGTGATAACCACTTTGTAGCTTTCAAAAAAAAATGTCAAAATCGTTTGCTGTTTCTTTTTGAGAAACAACGCAATGTAAGAGGAATATTGCAGCTGTTTTAGCTTGTAAAATGAAATATAAAATACAATTTGTTAAAATTGAATGAAATAGTCATGTTGATTATTACTTAACCGCCTAAGTGCCACGAGTAGAGCTTGCGCTCCGTAAACGCATCTTCCACAACAATGTATCTTACCCACAAGCATGCAGTGCGATACCTTGCTTTATCGAGCATAACGTCCAACTATTTTAATTGGCAAGATACCTTGAATGTCGTGCGTCTCTACACCGGCCAATCAGACAGCGCTTGACAGCTGGCTGACAGCAAAGCTTGCTTGTGTAGTGATAGATCAGATAGATATAAGCTCGGAATCTCACGCTGATGTCATTGTGTTTCTAGCTCTCTGAATGGCGGCCACTATATGCTTACTGGCCGCCATGACAAAATTCGGTACACCTCACTGTACAAAACGAGAAGTTCTCAACTTGTCTATATAATAATATACATCTAGCAACGGAAACAGGCAACTGTGCATGAGAGATGAACAAGAGGTCAATTATTCGTGACCTTTCATGAGCTATTTATAAATCTAAAACAACCAATGAGGTTTGCATCTCAGACACCCCCTCAAGATGACCACATAGACAGATATAACTGATTATAGTACTCGATACGGGCAGGTTCATATGGTAAGCCCTCGCGTGAGACTGGCCAAGGGAAGATGCGTAAACGTAGCAATCGAGCGGCCTGAATTTATGAAGGAAAATGCTTTTATGTCGCTGATATTTTCTATTTCCGATATTTTTGTTACTGCAATTTATTTGACTGGTAATTCTGGGACGATTGAATTCATAAGATGTATTTAAATAAAAGTTCTGGTATTAAAAAAATTAACATGAGTTATTCCCAGACATTCCAGAAAGAGGCCACTCCGACCACTGGGCCTTCAGTATCGCCGACCAGCATTGTCCCGTGCAGAGTTGTGTGTAAACCCGCAGTGTACATGTACATGTGTACTATCAACGGGGGATCTCTCTGCAGTAGATTTAGTATACCAAATCTACATATCTCTGCAGTAGACTGAGTATACTAGATTTAGTATACTAAATCTACTGCAGAAAGATCACCCCCGTTGATAGTACACGTGTACATGTACACTGCAGGTTTACACACAACTCTGCATGGGACAATGCTGGACAGCGATACTGTAGGCCCAGTGGTCGGAATGGCCTCTTTCTCATTCTGGAATGCCTGGGATTAGATTAGTATACTAAATCTACTGCAGAGAGATCACCCCTGTTGATAGTACACGTGTACATGTACACTACAGTTTTACACTTAATCGGTACCAAGTATAGTGTATAGCACTCTATTCAACCAATCACACACGTTTGTTGGATCAGTATCTGTCCACCCATACACATCTATCCTACTTCAGTGTATTTAGGAAAATATGGCTAACATCTTGACGGTAAACTATTTTTTGAACTGCTCAGGGAAGAGACCTGAGCTGTGTGGTGACGTGTTAATGGAATACCCTCTTGTCTGGCAGAGTTAGCACCGCTGCCTTTCACGCCAGAGTCCGGGGTTCGGTTCCCGGTCTCGGCGGTTTGAAAGAAACAAAATTGTTTCTTCCCCATCCACGTGTGAAAGTTAGTATTGTGAGGAGCTTCCGTGACCGAGAGGTAGCGTGCTCGACCTCAGACCGCCAGGGCTCGAATTTCGAATCCTGTGTCTGGAGGACAGTGTCATCTCAATCATCTCACCATCCTCAGGAGGTTCTCCTGGCCCAGTTTAGCCTATATGTGCACAAAGGTGGCCTAAAGCCCGATTCATTTCATTTGTATTTCTTGTCCACCTGACCAGCTAACAGTAACACGGGTTATTTGCCCATCGCTATTTCAAAAGCAGAGACAGCGCTGTAGATATTGTAAAGCGGTTCACATTGTCCCCGCAAACATTGATATAATGCCCTGTCAATGTTGCTCCACGGTCTAAGACGGTGGCTCAACATCGACCCATTATTGGGTAAATGTCTCCTAGGCCTACTTGTGGAACCAGTCCATAATAACAAACGATATAGAGTATCAGTGAGTATGTAAGTATTGCCATTCGTGTCGTTGTACGCTAAATATCTGGTTCGCGGACGATCGATTCCCAGCAATGCTGGGTTGCGCAATTAATTACTGCGTCATTGTTTGATCAATTATTTTGATATTATTTTATAATGACATATTTACATCTCATTGAAATGATGCCTTAATATTAACCTGGGGATTTAAACGCTGTCTTTATAGGTGAATTTATCATTTGGATAGGGTTAAAGAATATAACTATATACTTCACATTTTCATGAAATAGTTTATCTCAGCGCAGGCAACAGTCCCCCTGGTACAGACCAGACACTTGTCTAGGAATTTTAAAGGGGGGGGGGGCGGGTGTGGAATTTTGGACTACATGGGTATTTTTGAAATTAGTAAACTACACCCCCTGTAAAATAATGCTAGAATTGAATTTAGCGTTTCGCGAAGCGAGACACAGGTCCGGATTTTTGTTTATTTTTAGCTGTAGATTTGAGCAATATGGTTGATGATGTTGCCGGGGTAAAATTTCAGCTTTGTGGACAAAGGGAGGGGTAGGGGTGTTCTGCGACGCTCTCGAACCCTCCAAATGACGGGCCTGATACACTGTCCATACAAAACACACATATGTTGTCCATCTCTGACGCAACACGTCAACTCCTACTGCCTGTTAACTGCAATGTTGGGAAATGTTTGTACACACATGTCGATCTATGGTGGTAGGCTTCATCATTTACAACGCTAGCCCACATTTCTCCAACATTGGGTCAATATTTGCTAAGAATCAGGGGTAGACCACAAGCACACCAAGCCTCTTATATGGGTCAGGAATTTTATAATTTACGGCTTAAAATAGTGAATTCTAAAGCTTTTTCGCACACGAAAGGGGTACGATCAAGGAGGTTTACCCTTCTTTTGTGCGATAATGTAGCTCCTAGAAAATGGGTAGGCCTGCATAATATATAATTATCGCTCATTTCTTTCATTTACTTAACATTATTTTTTTCTATGTTAGTAGATTCAAGACGATTAAAAAATTTAAATCAAGTATTTTTTATAACATTTGTTTCCCGTTCATTTTCTTTGAGGCCTAAACTTGTATCACACTTTCGAATTTGGGAAATCAATCCTAGTGGGCTGAATCACACCGATGACGCACTCTCGCTATTAAAACTCCATTTAAAATATAAGGGATAATTACTTTGTACAGAGAAGGTTTTTTCACTCCACCTTAAGCTTAAAAACCTCTGAGATTATTGTATAGAGACCAACACAATCCAAAGACCTGAAACGACCAGTATAGATAGAAAATAATAATTTGACATTTCTTATTCAATTCTTTAAATTAACTTTTATGGACTAACAATAAAAATACCGGGAATAATAATGTATACAATATTCACCTGGCCATGTTTATGCAGGCCATCAGTAATTCTTCAATCTATTAATAACTGTGAAGAACGGTATAATATCTTTATTTACTAGTTATGTAATCCTAAATGCAAATGCAAAGCGCATGTTTTTAGAATTATTAACTGAAACAAGCAAGTTATGGCTTAGGCAATATTTAGTATATGTTATTGTGCAACCTTTTATCGTCATTGTTTTACCCGATACTGCACTATGATGCCAAATAAATTATATTGCGCAATACGTCCCAAACAAACGATTAAAACAATCAAGTATATATTGCGGCAAAAACGATTAACTTTGTCAAAATAAGGTACTAACGAACGCACTTATGTATAATTATATGGTCGTGAAACAAATACTAACTAATAATAATAATAAAAATCATAATAAATAATTACTTCTTAAGACCATACACCCGAACATTTAGTGGGATACATATCGCTCGCTCTCGACAGAAAAGTCAGATTGTAAACTTTCTAGGCTGACATGTTTTTTGTGCACATAGAATTAATAGCATAGTATTTACAATATTATGTACCTTTGGTATTGGAGATTCCATTTGGTACATCTGCATATCCCTGACTACCGGCACAGCAATGGTGTTTGGTGTGGATGATCCAATGGGAGGTTCCTTTTAAATAAACATTCAAACATTGCATGATTACCATGATTACTTGACTAGTCAATTGATAATGCATCCAAGATTGCTTGTAGATGCTCCCAGCACCATCTTGCTGCAATAATATCATCTGGGGTCCAATTTTAAATACACCCCTTGTACATTTCTAGTCTCCATCACCTCTGAACCTCTATAGATTTGTTTTGTGTCTCTTTTATTCAACCACATACACATCTGTCCTACATTGAACAGTCCGTCATACACATCTGTCCTCCTCAATAATTCACCTCATAAACATATGTATTATCCTATATATTTACCGAAGAAACATCTACATTTACCTTATTATGATTCAGCACAAACATATTTTATATTTCATTTTTTACTCTCACGTATTTTTTTCAAAGGAACCACGTATTTGTAATACACATCTGTCCTACAACTAAAAAACACATCTGTCCGACAGACAGTGCGAGCTGTTCATTTTGTACTGTTTTCTGTCAGAGCTAAATTTTAACCCTTAAATTTATGTGTTCTACATAAATGATAACCTTTTCAGCAGGTTGTATATTATGTTTTTATTCAGTCATAAATTGTCATAGCTCGATATATTGAGCTGACAACTCGATATATTGCGTTCACAATGCAATATATGAAGTTGTTAACTCAATATATCGAGTTGACAACTCAATATATTGATTTGAAATCTCAATATATTGAGTTGTGAACTCGATATATTAAGCCTATTTTCTGGACTTTTACATTTCGGGATTATAAATGTATGCTTAATTGAAATAAAGCTTGTTCCATGAAGATGCTGCTGATGTATAATAGGCCTAGATATCCATTTTGAACAATGATGTTTTAATGTGGGGCCAGCGTCGCAGACGTTGGGCCAACATTAAAACATCAGTGTTCCGACGTGTCGTGTTTTCTGGGATAGGCCATTTCCTCATTATGGCTCAGCTGAATAACAGTCGCACTTCCCTTTCATCCATGCAGCCGACATATATCACACTCACAGGTCTGGATCAGACCAAGGAGATTATATAATCTCCTTGATCTGATGTGTGATGTAAATCACACATACCAATCCGTAACAGCGCTCTACATAGGCCCTGTCACTTGTAAAAGTTGCATAATTTGTCTTTCATTCATCGAACCTCCTGGTGTTGTGTTTCTTCACACTTGTCTTTAATCTAGACCTGTAGATAACCGTGCACGATTGAATTGGAGCAACAACTTTATTGGGGATTTTAGATCATTATGACCCCCTGAACGCGTAACACGCATTTTTCACGAAAAACAACCAATGGCCCACCATTCAAATTACAACGGGGGGGGGGGGGGTGTCAGGTCCTATATCTATTAAACCTTACAAATATTTGCTCTACATAAACTAAACACCCTTTCTGCGCATTTTATGTTTATTTTCCATTCAGCCGTAGACACATCTGTCCTACATTAAATAATATTCTCTTATACACATTTGTCCTGCGGTTCACCCCCATACACATATGTCTTACTTTATATATTCATCCTACGATATATCTGTACTTACTTACATAAAAACTGTTCAATTTATTTTTGTTATCCGCATGCACTTCTGTTTAAAGTACATGGGTAGACCTACATCTAATACACATCTGTCCTACATTGAATATTCTCCTATACACATCTGTCCCACCCAGACAGACCCTCATACACATATATCATACTCTATATGTTCAGCCTACAATACATATGACCTTACTGAATATTAATCATTAGTTTTATTTGTTACCCCTTTTCTCTTCTGTTATAAACTAATTGTTTTATTAAGGCTACCTTTAATACACATCTGTCCTACATTTAAGAACACAACTGTCCGACAATCAATCCGAACGATGATTTCATTCTGTTTTACATCTGTCACATCATAAATATTAACCTTCACATGTATCTGCTCTGCATAAACCATACACCCTTTCTGTACATTTTATGTTTCTTTTTCATTCAGCCCTATACAAGACTGTCCTACATTAAATATTCTCTGCATCTGTTGGAGAGCAGTTATGCACCATACACATCTGGCCTACATTATGATATATACATCTATCATCTATCTTACAATCAATCCGAATATATTCGCGTCTGTCCGACTATAAATATTCCCGTTGTAAATTCCTAACCTTCATCACTAAGCCTCTATACATTTGTTTTGTTTCTCTCTAATTCAACACATACACATCTGTCCTACATTGAACAGTGTGCCATACACATCTGTCCTCCTCAACAATTCACCGCATAAATATATGTATGATCTAATATCTGATATAAAAAAACACATATGTCCGACAAGCAGTCCGAGCTGTTGATTTTGTACTGTCAGATCCTAAATGTTGTTAATCTGCAGCATCTCAGCATAAACTACAGCATAACATTTTATCCACATTATCAGATTATCGTTTGTTTATTATTCAGCCGTATACACATCTGTCCTACATTGAGTATTCACTCGACTTATACACTGACTTATGCCCCTAGCCCCCTATATCTACATCTGTCCTAACTAATGATACACCTCCGAGCACAAAGTATGTCACATTTCATATATTCAGCATACGAGACATGTATACATCTCTCAATATCCTAATAATAATCATTACAAACAAATGCTGGATTTTAAATCTGTGTCCCTAGCCCCCTATATCAACGCCTGGTTCAGAGCAGTTATGCACCATACACATCTGTCCTTCATTAACTATTTTCATATACACATCTATCCTACAATCAATCCGAACATACTTTTTCTACTGTTTTCATGTCAGTCTGACTAAAAAATATTCCCTTTGTACTTTTCTAACCTTCGTCTCCTCTAATTATCTATACATTTGTTTCATATTTCATGTTTTACTCCTACGTAATTATTTCTAAAGGGACTACGTTTTTTTTAATACACATCTGTCCAACATCTAAAAAGCACATCTGTCCAACAAGCAGTCCGAACTGTTGATTTTGTACTGTTGATTTTCTACTAAATGTTGTTAAACTGTAGCATATCTTTTCAGCATAAACTACAGTATAACATTTTATCCACATTATCAGATTATATGTTTTTATTATTATTCAGCCATATACACATCTGTCCTACATTGAGTATTCTCCCATATATATATACGCACATCTGTCCTTACAAAGATGAATCCCTATACACATAATATTAAGTCTAACCTCATATATTCAGCTTACGATACATTTGTCCTTACTTAAATAAAACATATGTTCTGTTTTATTTTTTACCCTCGTGCACTTGTTTAAACTACATGCAAACCTACCTCTAATACACATCTGTCCTACATTTACTATTCTTTTATACACATCTGTCATACCAAGAGATGTACCTTCCTACACAGATATCATTCCTTATATATTCAACCTACAATACCTATGTACGAAGACCCAGAGGGGACATAGGAAGAAAAAAATATAATGGCAATATCCCGTACGTACGCGATAATGATTCCGTACGTACGCAATCATTATCCCGTACGTACGCGATAATGATCCCGTACGTACGCAATAATGATCCCGTACGTACGCTATCATGATCTCGTACGTACGCAATGTATCCCGTACGTACGCAATAATGATCCCGTACGTACGCAATCATTATCCCGTACGTACGCGATAATGATACCGTACGTACGCAATAATGATCCCGTACGTACGCTATCATGATCTCGTACGTACGCAATGTATCCCGTACGTACGCAATAATGATCCCGTACGTACGCAATCATGATCTTGTACGTACGCAATCATTATCCCGTACGTACGCAATCATTATCCCGTACGTACGCAATCATGATCCCGTACGTACGCAATCATTATATGATACGTACGCATTTATCAGTTTATGTTATAGGCCTAAAATCATAATTAGTTTAATATCCTTGATTTGGCTACGCATAAGGTATCTCGGCTACACGTAGCCGAGATCTCGGCTACGCGTATGTGTCTCGGCTACGTGCAGCTGAGAAGGTGTCTGGGCTACGTGTAGCCGAGATTTCGGCAGGGCAATAATGAATAATTACTAATTAATTAAAATTAATTAAAAATGTCCAATTATTTAGAATAATAAAGATATGTCTACAATACTTTAACAAGGTGATCCCCAGCAAACACGAAATGTTGAGCTAATGTTGTTTTAATGTTGGGGCAGTGCACTAAGCCATGGGCCAACATTAATTAATGCTGTATTGGCTCAACGTTCCGTGTTTGTTGGGTCATGATATAATTATTATTATACATGATATATCCTGTTTTTCCCAGCAAACAACAGTAATTGAAACAATGTTGTTTGAATGTTGGTCCACTGTCTGCGACGATGGCTCAACATTGACACAATATTGGGTCAACAACTCTTATTTACTGGGTTTTGTTTTCTAGTTCAATATCATTTGTTGTTGCTTGAAGTAGTTCAAATGAAGGCGTAATTGTTCGTCTAATGTCTAGACGCCGTTTAGCCCTGCAGCATGTATACAACGTTGTGTAAACGTCATGTTTACCATTAGTATGGAGAGGGGTATCTAAACCAACCTGCGGAGACAATGGGTATAAGCTACGACGTAACAGACAGGGGCAGTGGACGTCACAGACAAGGAGGGTCGCACACATAAATTGGTTGAAAAGGTGGGTGGATTCTGGTAAGTAGGAGTAGATCCTGGGAGAGTCGCATAATATTATAGTTGTTGAAAAGAGGGTATATTCTGGGAGGGAGGGGTAGATTCTGCGAGGGTCGCACATACATTTGTTGAAAAGGGGATATATTCTGGAAAGGAGGGGTAGATTCTGGGAGGGTCGCATATAGTTGTTGAAAAGGGGGGTATATTCTTGGAGGGAGGGATAGATTCTGGGAGGGTCGCACATAGACATTTATTGAAAAGGGGGGTAGGCCTATATTCTGGGAGGGAGGGGTAGATTTTGGGAAGGTCGCATACAGTTGTTGAAAAACGGGTATATTCTGGGGGGAGGGGTGGGAGGGTCGCATATAGTTGTTGTCGCACACATAAATTGATTGAAAAGGGGGGTAGATTCTGGGTGGGAGGGGTAGATTCTGGGAGGGTCGCATAATATTATAGTTGTTGAAAAGGGGATATGTTCTAGGGGGGGGGGGAGATTTTAGGAGGGTAGGGTCGCACATACATTTGTTGGAAAGGGGGTATATTCTGGGAGGAAGGGGTATATTCTGGGAGGGTCGCATATAGTTGTTGAAAAAGGGGGTATATTCTGGGAGGGAGGGGTAGATTCTGGGAGCCGAATACACTTCACATGATCACAATAAAAGGGGGTAGATCCTGGGAGGGAGGGGTAGATTCTGGGAGCCACCATAATCTACCCCGGGGGTATAGTTCAGGATCTATCCCGGCGTAGATTCTGGGGCGCTCACAATCTACCCGGGTATAATCAGGGGGCGGGTATTTTTTCAGACTTTACACTGGTATTCGTTTCTACTCCAAACCACGCCCACCCCACATTTCCTCAGTAGGTAACGTGACTGAATGACGCGTCTGATTGGTTTAGAGTCCGGAGTTCAATGATAATTGGGTCCATATGATGATATTATAAACTGGTGACTCTTCTCTGATATATAGGCCAGTTTCAACAAGCAGTACACTGTGGTACAACGCTGACTGGCTCGATGTTTTTCAAATGTTGGCAACGTTGGCCCAATATTAACTCATAGTAGGGCAGATATATCGGGTCATGTGATGCCCCTGTTACGCTCTAGGGAGGAGGTTCATGAATATTCATCTAGTGTGACGTCAGAATTATCAACTATAGGATTTGATTGGTAGTTTCCCAATTGCCCCGTCCAATCACGTGTCAATCACTGCATAAATAACGTGATTGGCTAAAACATCTCGTAGTTTCTCTCAACATCCGCGTGAAAACAAGAGAGTTTGTTTCAAATTGTTTGGTGGTTGCCGAATTACTCATACGTTGGCCAAACATTTGCAAATCATTGGCTGAATAAGTAACTGCAGCAGTTTATTTGCTGTGAAGTATTCCCAGTAATGTTTATTTACATACTTTCCTGTCCTTGTGACTGTAGGTCCGAAAAGGTTAATGCAATACAACATCTTATTCACAGAGAACGGTGTGAAGAAAACTTTTTGCTATATTAAATTCTTGCTCGCTTTCATTATGTTTCATCACAGAGAAAATGAAATGAATCGGGCTTTAGGCCACCTGTGTGCACATATAGGCTAAACTGGGCCAGGAGAACCTCCTTAGGATGGTGAGATGAATGAGATGACACTGTCCTCCAGACACAGGATTCGAAATTCGCGCCCTGGCGGTCTGAGGCCGAGCACGCTACCTCTCGGTCACAGAGGCTCCCCACAATACTGACTTTCACACGTGGATGGGGAAGAAACATTTTTGTTTCTTTGAAACCACCGAGACCGGGAACCGAACCCCGAACTCTGGCGTGAAAGGCAGCGGTGCTAACCACTACCCTAGGGCCCCCGCCCTCATCACAGAGATGGGTGTGAAGAAGCCATAATTATCACATTTTCGAAGCTCTATTTTTGCTCCACAGCGTTAATGTTTTGTGCTTTGTCGCACCTGGTGTCGCACCTGCATCTGCTCGAAGTACATAGCATAGCCCGATAATGCATATAATAACTAGGAACCCTTTGATACCAGGCGATCAAGCTGTAGTGTAAATTTATGTATACAATTTTAAATAAGTCCATTAAACATGTTAAATCTTTGTTATATTCCATGATGTCGAATGTTTTAAAATCAAGTATGGAAATTACTTAGATTTATTGGGATGTTTGAAAACAGTATAAATAATATCGTGGTCACTTGATGAGCATGGTATAACGCCCGAACAGACATATAGTTCAGGCATATAGATGTATATATATGGTCAATCGTAGACATACTACTTAAAGTAGATCGAGTGTAATCTGTTATCAGCTGTGTACAGTTTAGTAAACGTTTAATGTGGTGAGCTGGGTTCATGGCCAGAGTTTCATCATCGGGTACTCGTAAGATGTGGGATTTATGTCACACACGGCTTGCCATAATTAAAACACACCACTACATTATTTTCTTTGTCCGACCACTACATTCTAAGCCGGGAATGGAGAAATATTGTTTACCAAGTACAGACCAATTATCATGGTAGACATATGGCATTATAATAAGTCAGGTGTGGCCGAGTTATGAGGGATCCTCATTATGGTCAGATGTGTTTTAAGTCAGTTAAAATCTTCCGAGCTCTACATTATTAGCTGTGAAAAAGGTCTCGGGCTTTATCCTATACAGAAGTGCGCTACAGAAGTTGAATACATGTATTAGGCCTATGCTAACAGATACTGTCTGTCACATATCTTGCAGCACAAATTTCAAGTCACAACATACTGGTTTCCAGACATCGTGCTAATAAGTTTTTTAAGCTAGCTGGCATAGAAATCAAATTTTTACACGGAGATTTAAGTGTTTCACATCTTCATCTATCCAGTTGTCTGCTACCGGTGGTCTGACTGTCAGACCTGATGGGGCAAGGTGGTGTTTCAAAACTTTGCACAAACAATTTTTTACGTTAGTTTCCATAGGAGTCAAAGGGTTATATGAAAATTAAAGTGTTTCCAGACCTCGCGCTAACAATTTTTCTCGTTAGTTGACATAAAGATTAAAGGGTTTTATGCTCTTGTTATCATATATTTTTTCGTTAGTTGCCCGCGAGATCAAAGAGTTATACTTATAAAGATTAAAGTGTCTCTAATAAGTGTCCCAAGGCCATGTGATGAAAATATGAAATATAATTTATTGTTATCATTGAAAGTTAACCGGTAAAATTGAGGGGGTAATTTGAACTAGAGGGTGTAACTTGAAACTAGTTTCAGATTACCCAAGGGGGTAACCTGAACAGAGGGGTAATCTGAAACTATTTCATCGGCCGGTGTCAGCGGATTTGTTTTGGAGGGGGGGGGGGGGGGGGTGGTGCGGGAAACGTAGAGTCGCCCGGCCGTACGGAAAAATGATTGCGTACGTACGGAATAATGATTGCGTACGTACGAGATAATGATTGCGTACGTACGAAATCATGATTGCGTACGTACGGGATAATAATTGCGTACGTACGGGATAATGATTGCGTACGTACGGGATAATGATTGCGTACGTACGGGATAATGATTGCGTACGTACGGGATCATTATTGCGTACGTACGTGATAATGATTGCGTACGTACGGGATCATTATTGCGTACGTACGGGATAATGATTGCGTACGTACGGGATACATTGCGTACGTACGAGATAATGATTACGTACGTACGGGATCATTATTGCGTACGTACGGGATAATGATTGCGTACGTACGGGATCATTATCGCGTACGTACGGGATATTGCCATTATTTTTTTTTCTTCCTATGTCCCCTCTGGGTCTTCGTACCTATGACCTTACTGGAATATGAATCATTACAAAAATGTGTTCAGTTTTAATTCTTACCCGTATTTTCGGCTGTTGCTGTTCTACATTACATGTGTAAGCTAACCTTTAATACACATATGTCCTACATTTAAAAACACATCTGTCCGACATCTCAGCATAAACTACAGCATAACATTTTATCCACATTATCAGATTATCGTTTGTTTATTATTCAGCCGTATACACATCTGTCCTACATTGAGTATTCACTCGACTTATACACATCTGTCCTAACTGATAATACACCCCCGAACACAATGTATGTCACATTGCATATATTCAGCATACGAGACATGTATACATCTCTCAATATCTTAATAATAATCATTACAAACAACTGCTGGTTTTTAAATCTGTGCCCCTAGCCCCCTATATCTACATCTGATTCAGAGCAGTTATGCACCATACACATCTGTCCTTCATTAAATATTGTCATATATACACATGTATCCTACAATCAATCCGAACATACTATTTCTATTGTTTTCATGTCAGCCTGACTAATAAATATTCCTCTTGTACTTTTCTAACCTTCGTCTCCTCTAAATATCGATTCATTTGTTTTGTTTCTATTTTATTAAACCACATACACATCTGTCCCACATTGAACAGTCTGCCATACACATCTGTCCTCCTCAACAATTCACCGCATATATATCTGTATATATCTGTATACATATCTTATATATTTAGCCCAAGAAACATATAGGTACATGTACTTAATTATGTTTCAGCACATCTTCACCCCTACGTAATTATTTCTTAAGGAACTACGTATTTTAATACACATCTGTCCTACATTGAAAAAACACATCCGTCCGACAATTAAGCAGTCCGAAATGTTGATTTATAATGTTTTCACACCTGTAAGAATTGTAAATATGTATCCTAATTGAAAAAAATACTATTATGTATCTACGCATGTCTCACATTTAATATTTCATCAATAGCCATGCCTACCTGTCTCTCCTTTTCTTTATGCAGTGTAATTGATGTGATGGCCCGCACCAGAACACATACTGATTTTTTATTAATGGAGACTTTATATTTTTGATAATTTAAAGGGTGTAGCCTTTTGTCAGATCATTGACGAGATATAACGCTTATCCTGCGTGATAGTGGGTCAAGTCAAAAAAAGATATTTTGAACACGAAAGTCAAGTTTGTGCGTCCGCTGTGCACCCAGACATGATGTATAATTCAATCATGATAATTATTCTGAAAAGGAAAAACAAAAAATAGAGCTTAGCATGGGTCAGATTTGGAATCAGCATATCCCAATTGTGTAAAAACAACTGCATGACAACTTCTATTAAAAAATGCCTTGCCAACTTTAAGAATGCCTTTTTTGAAAAATGGGCCCTGGCTATAACTGTTTATCCACACTTTAAATTTTACTCATCAATGTACCACACTCTAGTCTTTTATACTATTGTTATTTTGATTTTTATTATGTGTTTTTAATAACTGTTATATTTATATAACACTTGTGCTTATTTACTATATTTTATTTATATCTACATCTTTTATCTTGTATTATTACGCTTATATCATTGTTTTCTGTTATTTCACTTCGTTTCAAGTTAAAAAGACATTATTTTAGATGACATTCTTTATATATTGTATATCTATGCATATGCAATCGTTATGTACATATAATCATATAAGCTGTAACTTACATATACTTTTCCATTAACTACACAGCCTATTTTTAGTGCACTGTACCAGTTGTTATATTATTTATCGCGTGTGTCATCTAAGTCAACAAATAATTAATACCGTTTTATTGCTGCTCCATAACACATTTTATACTTTTTATATGTTCCTATTTGTTATTGATTCTACATAGTAATCAATATTTAAGGATACATAGGAGTTTAATCTTCACGAAACATATTTTTATGAATCTACCGTCATAAAATATTTGCCACCCTGTATTGTCATGTTGTAAGTCTGACAAATGAGTCTATTAGACTTTTCAATATCAATAAAATTGTTACTACTACTACTACTACCGGCAATCTAGGCTCGTCCCACGGTCCAGGCGATAATTTCTTTGATGTGTGGCTATCTGTCATGTCCGTATGTATACATAGAAAGTCATTGGTGTGTCAGTTGATTACACTGATAAAAAAATGTTTTTTCCCATATGATGTGCACGGCATATCATTCCTTTTAAAATTATCTTACCAAAACCTATTTCTAACTCATATGTTTAAAATATTCACAAACTTGATACTAAGTTTAAGACTAGATGCAATACACGCTGTTAACTAACTAATAACAATACTTAATGAAATTATTGATGTAACAAAAGGCTCCGAATCATATATTTTGTGCCAATAGTCAGTCAATGACTTGATCTTTTTCACAATAGCTATTCCTAAACTTTTCGCAATAATTGCCAGTTAAAACATAATTTGCCACACCTTTTATTTGGACGTGTCCTGTAGGGGGGGGGGGGGGGGGTGGGTGGCTGGTGGGTGGTATGTGAGATAAACAGGAATAGCACTCCTCTCACGCTCAAATTGACCTACCTCCTGCCATCATCCCTCATGTTATCCAAATGACAGCTTATGGTTTATCATGCTGTCAGCACAATTATGCTGTCTGCATGATTACATCGTTACAGCCGTCCAAGCTACTGTGTATGATTTTACATTAATTACATGTATCCATAAATTCACAAGTTTATTTATGCCTCTCATTCTTCCTTTTACTTGATAACTCACATAATGTTAAACAGCTTCACAAGTATGTTTTCACCGCACGTATGATTGTTATTGACATATTGTCATATTGTCATATTGTTGACATATTGTTCAATATCAACGACGAAAGCACACGATATGAAGTGTACAGCGTATTTGTGTCTTTTCTCTGTTGTCACCTTTTTTGTATATCGATATACATCCATTTGTGTAAATAACATAATCACTTTACAGCCCTCAGTCGATATTCCTCCCCTATATCTCACCTAACAACTATCCCAGATAAGATCAAAGTCACGATGTGATGACAAACGAAATAGGCAACTGGCCACTGTGAGTTGTTGGTCTTTTATTATACTAATAGGCTGACTTTTAATCAATCAATAAATTGAATGTTATTTTACATTATTGTACTATGCATGTAGGTCTATACAATTATTATACGATGTTGCACATGCTTGTGAAATATATTATTATAATTATATCGGTTGCCGGGGAGAGGTGGGACAACAAAAAGCAAGCTTATATAAAGTTATATTATTATCAAAATTATACCACATGTACCATATACACTACTTGAGTAGTATCCGCTCATTTTTATTGATAATATATCTAAAAAATATCAATGACATCTGCATCATCGCGAAAATAATCATTAAAATTATTTCTCAGATTTTTTAGTAATTAAAGAATGATTTTTTATCAACACGTTAAGGTACATGGTATGACAAATGCATGCTCACCATGAGCATAGGAAGCCTGGGTATGTTTCTGCTTGTATATAATATAATCACCAGCGTCACTAAACATGCGAAAGTGGGTGAGAGGTAATAAGGCTCATACGGTAATGAACTTGGAGATTGCAGATAAATGTTTATTATTACCCCAATAAACATTGAGTTTGTAAGATATTTTCTGGTACTGAGTATAGTGCTGAATATAGTGAATGTGTAAAAATATGCCCGCGATGTGCAAGAACTACCTGCGGTCGGTTGTTTGTCTGTTTTAAGTGTAAACAAAACAAGTGATTCTCCCTAGTCACAACCCAAATTAAAAAAAAAGAAATTACACATTAAGGCGGGACACCTTCATCTAGACCCCCTTTCTAAGCATCAGCTCGTGATGTTTGCTCTTATTCGATCGGGGGAGCCACTGGTTCAGTGACATGTATATCTACCGTAAAAGTTAATTAAATCACAGTCAGTAGGACAGATGTGTATGGGCTGACAGATGCTGATCCTACACACGTCATTCAGTCAAGTTACCTATAATAAAGTAGGACTTGTACGTTCTTTGTCCCACGTGATTTTATGTTTGAAACATATCTCGGTAAATATCCCGTCATGTGTGTCGCATGCGTACGAATGCTCAGTCGTTGAAAATATGCTTCATTTTCCTCAATTTTAGCCTCGATAGGTCATGTATCAATTCACAAATCGCGAATGTGTAACTGAAATGTATTTAGTATAATCATAAAGATAAAATACCTCTATGGTGAACTCGACACGGTATAAGATAGGTCATTGCTCATCATACTAAGTTCAGATTAGCTATGTAAATTACGACAAACAATAATTTTTAAACGATCGCAGAGACGCTGTACACTCGACTAGCTTAAAGCAGCTCTTTGGGATGACATCAATTTTCAGTTTTAGATTTGTAATTAAGTAGTGTATCCCCCAGATCATTATTTTTTTTTAAAGTTTTTAGATTTTTAAAAATATTCTTTATCTGCATTTCTATGAATCCGCGTACAACTCAAACCAACTTTTTGTATATCTAAACACTTGCTAAAGGACGGTTGGATGTTCCTACAGAATTGGGTCACATTTTGATGCCGTCGGCCCAGCGTTGGGCAGACAATCAGTGTTGCAGGTGTATCCCCCATGTCCTGACTATAAGACACTGATCAGTGGCGATTGCTTTGATCTCACCGTCCAAGACGTGGGAATATGTGGTGTAAAGTGCTGTTAATTATGACTTGTTTTGTTTACATCACATAACAGAAGTTAGTAGTGAGAAGTCCCTTCCAGGCGTTCGTAGTGTTCAATGTGCAGATGTACGAATATCTGTACTTTCACCTATGATATTCATCGTGGGTGGCTATAGGGAGGTTATGGGGCTTTTCAATCCATTGTATCACACACACGACAACTATGAATAGTCCTCCTAACAGCTGTATACTTCCCACAACAGCGAATGAGATATCATAACTATTTCCAAGCTCATGCAGCCAACCTGTCAACAATAAAATCGTATTTCAGCAGAACATGCGCAGCAGGCTGGTTAAACGTGTTTGAGTCTATCACTTTAAATATTCAGGACCTGTATTCTGACAGCAACTGAACCAGATCTTAGGGATGTACTTGGTCGAGATCGCCATCTCGACCAAAACATGCCGACGTGGATAGGTTGCTTTGAGAATACATATCCTGTATTAGTGGATATCATGTTTATTATCATTTATGTGTTATTTATTTAAAGATTTGATGACACAAAAAAATCGTTTTTTTATTAGTAAAACTATCACGTTGAGCTTTGAGTGGTTTAAAATATTTAATGCATTAATCTCTTATTTCTATACAGTATTTCAAAATACAGTTTCACCCATATTGAAATCTAACTTCAAATCGATCTTATCGTCATTGATAGGTCAAGGCTCAATCTGATAAGCGATATCGAGACTGACCTGAATCTTATCATAATAATTATGATGATACAAATAAATGAATGAATGAATGAATGAATGAATGAATGAATGAATGAATGAAGAATGAATGAATTAATTAATTAATGAAGGGGACTTTCTTGCACATAAAGGCTAAACTGACCAAGGAGAACCTCCCCAGCTAACACTGAAGTTGTGTCTCGCTGACGCGATCCACAACTTCAAGTGAGTGAAAATTATTCAGATATGACAAAATAGAGGTAAAAAAACGAATATGGACGGCACCGGCGGTTAAAGGGTTAATATATCATGTTTTCTGGGTCCTGAGGATGGTGAGATGACCTCCAGACACACGATTTTGACTTCAGGCCCTCTCAGTGACAGAGGTACCCCACAACACTGAATCTTTATCAGTGGAGAGCGAAGAAACAATTTGTCTTTTTGAAACCTGAACAGCAGGGAGGATGACGAGAGAGCTCCGGCGTGACAGGCATTCTGTATAACCACTACCCCAGGTATCCCGCCCATTATGTTGATAACATTATGTCAATAAGTCAGTTGGGATATGCTATTTTCTACTTCAAATACACAGTGTATTTGAAGTAGAAAATAGCATATCCCAACTGACTTATTGACATAATGTTATATCTAAATACATTGTTTGATAAAATGAATAAACATAAACATATAATTCCCATATAGATATAGGTACTCTTTCATCAGTGACCCATCGCTCTTGTCTTGGATAATTAGCGACGCCAACACGGGGTCAGTGAGGAATCCCTTACCACCAAAACCATGGCACCAATTTTCATATCTTGAAGAAACTGAATGCTGAGTGGAGCTGGGTGAACCTGGTAACGTGCCAACACTTCGACTCCTTGGATATGAAAGGGTGTTTCTGTCATTTTGCAAAGTGGCAGATAACCCTTTCATATCCAAGAAGACGACGTGGGTTGGCACGTTGTCATTATTCAGAGACGCTGCTAACAAACCCATGGCCAGTGCAATAACGCATACTGTAGATCTGGTGATATTCGCGAGGTTTTAATTTTCGCGATTTTCCCGAGGAGGACAAATTCAAGAATTCAAAAATCACGTGGAAATTATTATTATAATTGCACTACCAAAAAATGAAAATTCGCGAATTCTAAACTTCGTGAAAAAGCACAAAATCAAAAATTCGCGAAAATTTACACACGCTAAAATCACCAGATCTACAGTATGTATTACGATGTTGAGAGAACATAAGATTTTTAACATCCATCCCCTATCATACATTGTAATTTATATTGATGACATTCACGTCGTAAAATATCGGTATCCATTATTTTTCTATTAGTATAATAACGTTTGATGGGAATTTAATTTGTGATTGATTAGCTAGACTAATTATTGTAATTAGGTAAATTGAAAGTAATAATACATTTGTACCCACTAAGAACTATGCGTCGCAGCAGGGAGACACAACCTAAAGTGAGATCAAATTTAAATTATTTAAGTTGGCGCTTAACCCTTTAACCGCCGGTGCCGCAAATATTTGGGTTTTCATTTTTTATTAATACATTATGTACCACCTTTTGAACATGTTGAAGATAAAATGTGACATCAATCAGCAAAAGTTGAAAACAATTGACCTCCATTTTGTCAAATCTGAATAATTATCACTCACTTGAAGTTGTGGATTGCGTCAGCGGGAGACAACTTCAAGTGGGTGAAAATTCAGATTGCATAATTTGGCGGTTAAAGGGTTAAAGGGGTAGTGGAAAACAAAAATTATTATATTCTTCAAAAAAGACAAATGTGTTTCTCACATGACATGCCTTGTATCATGTGAACCGTATACATACATCGTTGTGCAGTTCTAGCTGGAGACATGTAGTGTCACGTGTAAAACCCTTTCCCAGAAAACAAGGTTCTTGATCCTATGTTGGCTCAATATTAGTACAGTGTCGCTGACGGAGGCCCAGTATTGAGCCAACAAAGAATTAACCCTTTAAGCCCTTACGGTGCATTAAGCCATCATTTTACATCCCCGAAACACACTTAATTTTCCTACAAACATGGGTTTTAGAATGAAAATTTCGATGAAACTGATTTACCAATACATGGTAATTTTCTTCATTTTTTAAACCACATCAAGTCATCTTCATCCACTACAAGTTGGGAATTGCGACAGCAATTCGCGGCTTGTAGTGGATGAAGATAACTATGATAAATTCAGGCTTGAAAGGGTTAATGCAACGTGTGCTGGGCTAACATGGTGAACACTCATAACAATCATGTCTGTCACACCAACAAACACAGGTCATAATTATGTACGTCGTCTCGAAAATAATAAGAACAAAACTATTAAATAATATGAATGTCCATTAGCTGCATTCCTTGCATCATCTTACCGTAGCCTATAACTATTGTTTTGTTTTGTTTTTTTAAGTTTAAGTTTATATTAGGCCTACCACTTAATCATGTTATTATATACTATATCATGATGTTAAGGAAAACATGCGTGTTTCAAAATTGTTTCCATGCATACATTTCATGCAATATGGTTAATATCATTAATAAATTCGTTTCAGGAGACCTCACACTTAAAAATGACCGTTTTGTCCACAGAATTGTCAAGGATGAATGATTTTTCGATTATAATTTCATGCATTTACAGGGCTATGGACAGGACAGATACATGTACGATTTTAAATTAGGCTTTGTTTCGAAAAACAACACTCCAAACTCCATGGTTGATGATGTTGTTCTGGAGTATTATAAAAACACATATTGAACACATAAAATAAATCAATCATTCATCAGTCAGCTAGACCAGCAAATAGAAGTGATTCATTAAACGGATTTATTCAAAAATATTATTCATGCTGGTTAACAAATTGGTGTTGAAAATTGCATTTTTATGACAATCCATCTAACCTCAGCTTTATTTTATGGCTCCAGATGTAAAACTAAATTAAAGGATATCATATGAAGATATACGATACGTTTAATGTAATAAAGATCCATTTAAAATATATAGTATTTGTACATTTAATCAAAATATTCCTACCAGAAAAGGGGAGTGTCACCAGCATTATGACACCAACTCCTGTAAGCATGAACCCAGATGATCGTGTTAGATTGTGTAAGCCAACCAAGTCTCTCAAAGCTGTGATCTGTACGCTTACCCAAATACCTGGAATACACACATTTTAAAAATGATAAAAGTAGTGTAAACGTCGTAGCTTTCCTATTCTGTTAGACCATGGACATATAGTGACATTGTTTTGGAGCTATAGTTAAGTAGGCGCGTTAGTGATTGACTCAGGTGAATTAATACTTACAGCGCGAGAATCGATTTAAGACGTCAGAATCCGACGTCTGTAGACGTCAGATTCTGACGTCTAAAGTAGATCCGCGCACTGTAAGAGTACAAATATGTATAATGGCCGTAAACCTATAACATAGGTACATGTATTCAAATGAATCGGAAAGAGCTGACGAAGACATTTCTGATGATTTCAAATTGACAAAAACCCTTTGGTTTCCATGATTCATAGAAAAATAATTTAGCGTTCTGAAGCCCTTTAACCGCCAAATTATTCTATTTGAATTTTCACCCAGTTGAAGTTGTGTCTCGCTGACGCGACACACAACTTCAAGTGAGTGAAAATTATTCAGATTTGACAAAATGGAGTTCAACTATTTTCAAATCACGCTGGTTGATGTCACATTTTATTTTTAACATATTTAAAATGTGGTACGTAATGTGCTAATAAAAAATGAAAACCCGCATATATGCGACACCGGCGGTTAAAGGGTTAAGACTATATCCCTGTATATCCACCATAAAGCCAACCATGTGGAACTGAGCTGTGAATGGCTGTACAAAATACATGTAAATACAAACTGAAGTCTAGAGTCTATAACGTCTTTTGATATTTAAGATATTTTATTATTTTATTTATAACTGTGATTAACCATGTCAGATAATGTAATGTTTGCTATAGGCTCTATGGATATTATTATTTTATATATATATTATTATTAAGTATTTTTCAGTCTAGCATTTGTGTTGTTCGAAGGTTGAAGAAAACGCTAAAAACAGCTATAGCAGCGACTAAAACTTTAAGGGTAAACATAATAATATTAGAATGTTGATTTGTAACTAATACGTACCATATGACGCCCCATAGAGTGTTGTGATGAGACAGCTTCCGGTGAAGGATTTCACGCATATTAGGCTGATCAGGAGAATGCCTCCTAAGATGAAACCACACGTGTATGCCAGCATCAGGTTTAGTCTGGATGTGCTCAGAGGGATCAGCATGAATAGTCTACAGACAACACCACCAATACCAATACAGGATCCCACCAAAGATGCTGAGCTTCCATTCAGTCCTATCTCAGATGATCTGGCCACTATCTGTCCAGTTATAGCTGATGTACCAACGTTAGCCAGGAAAGTGCCAATTAAATATAAACATAACTTGTGATTGCGAAGCAGAGACATGTCAAACATTTGTCTAATCTCGAAAATAAACCTATCGACTGTGACCTGGGGACGAGTATCTTTCATAACGTTTTCCTCATTCTGTTCATTTAAGCTTTCATATTCACTAAACACTTCTCCCTCTATCGGCACGTTCGCTGATTTCAGCAATGTTACAATAGGTAGAAGCTGAAGATTAAATGCCGACAATATAACTAGGGTACCTCTCCACCCATAATTTTCCAGTAGGAGCTGTGTTAAAGGGGCGAAAATGAACTGCCCCAGACTCCAGCCTGTGGTGGCTAATCCTCCTGCTAAAGCACGCTTCTCTAAGAAATATTGTTGTGGTATTAAGATTGACGAGAGTGTGCACATACCACAACCTATACCTGAAGACAAGCAGCTAGACATTAATAACACATTCGCAGTCACATATTACGTTCTTATAAAATCGATTTTAAATTATCCTGATCCGTTTTGACAGTGGATAATCATATAAATATTATTTGATAAACAAATCTCAAAAATGGAGGTAGAGCTGTGCATTTTGGGCTGATTTACTGACATAGGCCTTTTACCGACCGAGCGACCGACGACCGACCGACCGACCAATTGAATGACCGACCTACCGACTGCCCAACTCTGAAAAGTTAACATGACTAAACAAGGATATTTTTAATACAAAAAAATAGTGTTGATCACCAAATCAGCTACTAATATATGCTGGTATGCAACATAAATAGCTCATTCTTTGAACGCTACCATAATAAGTAAAACAATGACTTTGGAAACCCAGATTTAATTATTTTTTGAAATTATATAACATAACATAATATACCGAGATAATAGGCCCAATTATAGTACATGTATATTATGTACTCAGCCACCTAGCAGAGTCTTAGGTGAGGATAAAAGAAATGCATACTTACCAAAACTATCGTGATAAATAATATTTTGTTATTCTAATGCAACTGAAAGAATATTATCAAGTCGTTTCACAAATAATTTTGTATGATCTGTGTTTCTTAGTTCTATTATAATTTTCTTTAATTTCTATTCCTGAGGCTGAAACCTTATATCTTGACTTAGCCCTTTCAGCGTCTTTAGATGTTAAAGACGTGTAAATTAAAATATTTATAATGGCCGTAGACCCATAACATAGGTACTCAAATTAAGTCGAAAGAGCTGACTAAGACATTTATGATTATTTCAAATTGAAATAAACCCTTTGTTTCCATGGTTTATACAAAAATATTTCAGCATTGCAAGAGTTAATGGGAAAAGAGAAATCTTTATAAAAGTGACAGCTCTGAATAATATTCCGTATTATGTTTAACCCTTTAACCGCCAGTGCCGCATATATTCGGGTTTTCATTTTTTATAATATTTTATTATATCTCACCTTTTAAACATATTAAAGATCAAATGTGACATCAATCAGTAAGATATAAAAACAGTTGGCCTCCATTTTGTCAAATCTGAATAATTTTCACTCACATGAAGTTGTGGATCGCGTCAGCGAGACACAACTTCAAGTGGGTGAAAATTCAGATTGAATAATTTGGCGGTTAAAAGGTCAACGGGGCTATAGAGAGTGTCTTTTTAGTCGTGTGAAGCTTACCTGCTACCAAACCATACGTTAAGCACAATGAGCCCACGCCGGTGGCCGCAGAGGCGGTGAAAGTGCCCAGAAAATTGATCAGCACTCCAGCTATTGCCACTCGTCGAATTCCATATTTGTCTATCAAAGGACTTAATAATGCTGCTGTAACATATAAATTATACACAACGACACACGTGACAGCTCTGTATTAGAATGCTGTAATTAAACTGCTAGTCGGATATTGATGGCATTTTGCTACCATGCTGACATAAATTTTAACAAATACATAATAAATACATCGACGTTGATGATAACTGTAGACCTATATATAACCACGGAATTCTTCGATATTATCATTATATTTACTTTTCAAATAATTGTGCATATTAATATTTATAGTTCGTCAAAGGAGCACCGCATTTTATGCTTACGCTCACAATATAATAGTGTTCTCCTGTGGACCAGAAACATTACATAGTGAATTATTTAAACTAAAAGGGCATTGAAGGGGACAAGCCCTCTAACCCTAATCTCGCTAAGGTACTTTATTTAATTTTCACCCACTTGAAGTTGTGTCTCGCTACCGCGACCCACAACATCAAGTGGGTGAAAATATTACTCATATTTTTTAATTGTGAGAACAAACATTTTTAATTCTTGATGTTTAAACGGTTATTCCGTCCCGATATCAGTAACTTGATCAGCAAACAAAACATATTAAAGAAACGCCTATAGTCGCGCTTAGCGGTCTAAGGGTTAACCCTTTGCCCGCCGGTGTCGCATATATTCAGGTTTTCATGTTTTTATTAGCACATTAAGTACCACATTTTAAATTGGTTATTAAGATACAATGTGACATCAACTAGCAAGATTTGGAAAGAGTTGACCTCCATTTTGTCAAATATGAATAATTTGCACTACACCAGTGAGATAATATAGACTACCACTGTAATTCTTTTATCTCTGAAGATTCCTGATAAAAATGGCAAACGTCTTGGATTTTAGGCCCTAGAGAATTGCACCCACATTTTATGTAACCAGTTTAGTTCTGTTTACCAAGAAACAGTCATGAAATATTTCTCTGCTACATGATCAGGGGTATATTGACTTGTCCTCTACTAAGCGCACTTTGAACATATAGGCCTACGTTAATTAGAAATTAAAAATGCCTATCATGTTCTCACCTAGCGTAAAGCACGAGAACTGTCCTATGGACATGACCCATCCCACTGTTGAAGGACGTGAGTCAAACTGGACGATAAACGAATTGTAGAGAACTGAAAAGCTGGCGAGCATAGTCCCTGATAGGACGGTGAGAGTGATGAAAGAAGCGGCGACAATCACCCAGCCCCAGTATGAATCCTGCCGCGTATAGTCCATCCTAGTATGCCTAGGTATAATAAGACGGATCTCCTCATCCACTCTTATTTACTGACGTGCAGTAGCTGATTCTTTGAAGTATGTAGCTGCTCATTTAACCCTTTAACCGCTGGTCCCGAGTATATTCGTTTTTTACATTTTTATTAGCACATCACATATCAGCTTTCGAACATGTTAAAGTTCTAACGTGACATCAATCAGCAAAATTTCTTAATTGTTCGCCTCCATTTTGTCAAATCCTAATAATTTTCACTCACTTGAAGTTGTGGATCGCATCAGCGAGACGCAACTTGAAGTGGGTGGAAATGCCAATTGAATAATTTGGCGGTTAAAGTGTTAGCATAGCTGCTAACACAGGACACACGATACAATAAATCAACATAGGATTAATGTATCCTGTTAATTGAGTATCTTGCAAATGAAAACCATGGTATGCATTGACCCATTGTTGGCTCAATGTTGGGCCAGCGTCGCAGACGGTGGGTTACCATTGATCCAACAGTGGCGTTCGCGGGGATAGCTAGTTATTCTTTCGAATACAAACAGCAGTAGCTGCTAACTTGGCAAATAAGTAGCTACTGCTGTTTGACTTTGTTCGCCAGTACTACGCACGCGGCCCTTATCATGAAAACAATTTGCAGTTTTTATGTTATTTAGTGGCTAATAAGGGTGATATGATTACTTTATTCATTTAATGTGTCACATTCACGCTGCCGCAGGCACGATTTAAAGCATGCGTCAATATTTTTTCTCCTATTATTTCTCCTATTTTTTCTCCTATTATTTCTCTTATAATTTGTTTATGTTTAAAAAACTGATGAATACTTCATTTTCCTAATTAATATAGTAAAAATAGAGACATTTGAAATAAGATTCATGCGACGTTCATCAAAACGTAATTAACATTTGGGAATAAAACATGACACGACCATGTCATAACGATCGTTACAGCTTTACAACCAGGAATAGTGCTAAAATATATTGTTTGTGAGTGGAATTGGTCGGAGAATGATTGTGTAAAGAATGTAGTCTTGCAGCCAAAAGACGTCCCCATGCACCCCCCCCCCCCTGAAACTAAATTACAAAACCAGTTTTAGTACCCCTAAGATGTCTATTTTGACATTTCAGTAAAAGAAATGTCCCATGGAGTTCAATTTAGCCTATTTCCAAGATGGCCGCCATTCGTATTAGTTCACGTTTTGTGCGTCATAATTCGATAAAGACTTGGCCTATTTACATGATTTTGTTGTCGATTTTATGTATTTATGTACTGTTGAATCGCTTTCCACTGTTTTAAAAATGATTCTATGTCAACGGTATGTAATGCGGATGAATATACTGATACTTATGTTAAAAAAGTGTTCCAATATGTGGCGTAACACCCTCAAATTAGAAGAATAGTGGCAAAAGTGAAGCATGGGAAAATGATATATATATTGTTGAACTATGAACGCTTAAGTAACCTGGCTGACAACACAAACTCACTATTACTAGATATAACCCGTATTTGTATTCTTCATCTCTATTATGTTGCTGTTAGCTCGGGGCTGGTTAGTTGCAAATGAATTTGCTTTGCTGATGTCCATTATTTTTTTATGTCCATTTTAATATGGCTAAAATTAACAAATGTCAAGACGTCGAAAAGGCATGCATGATTTGAGATATAAAAATGCAAAATTATATGATAGCATAGTGATATTATATGAAAACAAGTAGGTTACCAATGTTTTTGTCTAGACAAGTAAAGATTTTAAAGCTTATATACCCACCAAGACATTCAGGAAAATATACTTGTTTGGAAACATCCTATATAACAATATAGGCCTAAATAATGTTTCTGTTTGGAGTATATTTCACATGCATGATTGCGATAAAAAGTAATTTAAAAGCAAGCACCAGAGTATTTTATAATGGCCTGAACATACCACCCCCAATGCACATGTAGACCATTGTGATATGATGTTATATTGTACATTGTATTATTGTCTGGCCTGGATGTGTCATTATTAAGCATCCCTGATAATCGTGGGATGCATGTAATGTATGCACATTGGAGACCCGGTATTGGACCATCTCACAAACGGACTCTCCTGCAATACGGACCACCCTTTTCAGTATCAAATTGTGACAGGACTCGCTAAGAGGACCGACCCAAAAATAACCATCATCTACAGTCTATACGTCATTTACGTCAGCTGCATCCACTAGCGGGACCTGCTGTGGCTGGATTCACTAATAGCATCAGCGCTATCTAGATCCACTAAGGAGACCAGAGTTCACTGGATCCACTAAGGGTTTCAGCGATGAAGACCAGTACGCTATCTATATCCACTAAGTGAATCTGCTCTGGCTGAGTTCAATAAAGGCACCAGCGCTACCTGGGTCAACTAAGGGGACCAGCACTGATTGGATCAATAAAGGGATCAGCGCTGACTAGATCCACTTGGCGGATCAGGGCCAGTGCTGACTGAAAGGCCCAGCACTAGCTGGATCCAATAAGTGGGCCAGCACTGACAGGATCCACTAAGGGGACCAGCACTGGCTGGATCCACTAAGTGGTTCAGCACTGGCTGGATCCACTAAGGGGACCCGCACTGGCTGGATCCACTAAATGGACCAGCACTGGCTGTATCCACTAAGTGGTTCAGCACTGTCTGGACCCACTAAGGGGACCAGCACTGGCTGGATCCACTAAGTGGACCAGCACTGGCTGGATCCACTAAGTGGTTCAGCACTGGCTGGATCCACTAAATGGGGCCATCACTGGCTGGATCCACTAAGTGGACCAGCACTGGCTGGATCCACTAAGTTGTTCAGCACTGGCTGGATCCACTAAGGGGGTCATCACTGGCTGGATCCACTAAGTGGACCAGCACTGGCTCGATCCACTAAGTGGACCAGCACTGACTGGATTCACTAAGATAACACAGCGTTAACTATACTACATCACGTCTCCGCCTATGGTGGATATTAAAGTAGGGACTGTTTTAGAGCTCTGAGAGCGGTTGTATTGTAATCCTTGACCACAGAAATATTGGATTACATATATTACTTTATTCCATACGACCTTTAGAAATTTTAGAAAATATAAATTATAGTAATGGCGACACATCCGAACCTGGGAATAAATGACGTTGTCCAACGTTAGAATATTGCTAAAACACTTTTAATTATGCCGCCATATTTTGCTGAAAGTAATATGATATATAAAAAGTCATTATATTTCGTGTTTGCATTAATTTAAAATTAGTGAATGTTGCCACTGGTTAATTCAAGCCATTCCTATATAACTATATAGACATATAAGACAATGGAAATTATCGGTATCCATGGTGACGAAGATAACTTCGCAAACTATCAAAAAGTTTATTACGGAGCACTAGTAACTGCACTAGTTGTCAAAAACACATTACTATTACATTTATACTAAATAAAGTTGAAATTATTCCAATTGCCTTTGAGACTAAAATTTGTATGGTGTGACCTTTTTTGACCTATTATGTTGCATATTTGCCAAAATGGGTTATCATCGAAACAGCGTCATAAATATATTTTTCCAAAATAATAAACTTTAACAAAATATAACAAGATCATGGATACATTTCTTTTTAAAATTTTTGCCAAAAAACAATTATTTTGTAGAAAAGTCACTTAAACTAAAATAAAAAATGATCTGTTTTTTTACTTTGTTGTGAACAAGTCTTCATTTCCCCTTGCTTCTCTTTTGCCACATTTCTTCTGCTTTGGGGGTGTTACGTCACCTATTGGAGCACTTTTTTCAACATAATTATCAGTGTTTTTATTAGAATCACATGACGTTGACATAGAATCAGTGTTAAAACCGTGGAAATCGATTCAACAGCACATAAGCACATAAAATCGACAACAGAATCATTTATATAGGCAAATTATTTATTGAATTATGACGCACAAAACGTGAACTAATACGGATGGCGGCCATTGTGGAAATAGGCTAAACTGGACCCCGTGGGACATTTTTTTACTGGTAACACCTGAAATGTCAAAATAGATATCTCAGGGGTACCAAAACTGGTTTTGGAATTTAGTTTTAAGTGGGGATGCATGGGAACCTATTCTGGCTGCAAGACTATTGTGATAATAATCAGTGAAGTGTTCCTATCGGTCGTAATGAACAGTCGTAAGGACATTAATTATTTTAGATCGGATTATAACTTATCACATGATTTAAAATCCGTGGTGATCAAGATCGAAAATACTGACCTTTTGTATTCAAATGACGTATTAACCGGTGGTCCGAGGTTTTTAGAATTTAAATGTACTCACCGTTAACAAAAGCCCATAATTAAGGCTTGTTATTTCAGCAAGTATTCACCAGAAGGTGAAGCACATAAATTTCGGAATATAGGCTAGTCAGCCATTTCTGTATAAGAATTTGTTCATGGACAAAGATTTCTTTAATGTAGGTATAAATTAAGATGTCACAAATAAAATGTCACAACAATAGGATGTCTTTACCGTAGTTATAATACATTTTATGTAAATTTTGTACTGTAAATTAATACCCATCGAAAGAGGTCGTTATACAAGGATTCCAAGAAATGAAAAGGCATGTAAAATGTGTAATAGTGGTCAACTGGGGGAAAATTACACGTTTGTATGGAATACCCTGCCTTAAAAAATCAATAATTAAGTTTTTTCCCGCAAATATTAGAAGAGACCAAATGTGATCAATTTCAGACGCATACTTCACAAGAAGAGTAATATTACACTTTCTATTGTACATGTAGTTAAATTTAATTAATGTGGACTTGGTATGTATACTCATTAGACATTTTTATTTGCAGTCATTATTTGCTCGACACTCTGTGCTGTAGGCCTACATAAGGTTTGGATAAATACATAATATATTGTATCTTCTTATATCTATCTTGACAATAAATAACACTATTACACACTAGACTAATGCTTGTCATAATATCCTATACGCATGCATATTTAAAATAGTAAAAATAGCAAAAATAAATATTTGTAGAAATGTATATATATTTTTGAAAATGACACACATATATATGACTAAACCCTTTAATCGCCGGTGCCGCATATATTCGGGTTTTTACTTTTTATTAGCGCATTAAGTACCACCTTTTAAACATGTTAAAGATAAAATGTGACATCATCCAGCAAGATTTGAAAAGAGTTGACCTCCATTTTGTCAAATCTGAATAATTTTCACTCACTTGAAGTTGTGGATCGCGTCAGCGAGACACAACTTCAAGTGGGTGAAAATTCAAATTGAATAATCGCGGAAATGACAATGTGACGATATGGCGGTGCTCAGATTGACGTAAACTGGTATGAGTAAGGTGTATGCAGATTTATGTGAGCAGGTCTGTTTATTTTAGTTCTTTTTAAATCACAACTCATTTGGATTCACGCATAATGGATAGGATATTCATTACACAACCGTCTTGCAGAAAATGCGACAAATGCACAGGTGTGAAATCTAGTTTGGCCGTGGTCCGTCCGACATGTGGCAATTAACTTTATAGATGAGATACCGTTGTGATCTAGTGATTCTTTTAACAATGGTGAAGCATAATCCGTTTAAAGATAATTTAGGACTGCCCCTCTATCAATGAGATAAATAACTTTTGAATAAAAGTGTTATGCTTGTCAATTCTTGAATGACTTGTTTATCATATTGCTGGAAAATAATACATTTAATTATTTACTTGCAATCATTCCATAACAGGTACGTAACCTCGGAAAGACATTTATCATAATGTGAAGTGTATTATTCAGTATGATAAATAAAAAATGTGATTATTGTTTATTACGACGACGTCAGATTAATTGACCGTATTCGTCACACCTCTTTGATCAACCGAAAAACCCCACCTTTCCCAGTGACTCTTACTGATATGTATCAATATGAATTGAAGACATTATATCAGCTTTCATTGAGTGTACATGATTGGTGACCCATGCCCCCCTTATGACACGCCCCGTAGACCTCCCCCCTAGGACCCCTCTTCCCTTGAACCCCTCCCCTTGACCCCTTGCCCCTTGGTCCTCCTCTCTTTGCCCCCCCCCCCCTACCTCGTTGACCCCTAGGGCCCCCTTCCATTTGGATCCCCTCTTGACCCCCTGCCCCTTGGACTTCCTCTCTTTGCCTCCCTTTCCCGTGGACCCTTCCTGTGAATATGACTGTGTTTATAATGACGTATGAATTTGAATACCATAGGGCTGATGGTATTTTTTATTGTGTGAGGAGCGCGCAGCGCGGGGCCCTGTACGAAATTAACGTCGATACACTGGTCTAAACCTTAATTCGACGAGGTCGCCATTAACGTGATCGCCTAGCCACATTGAGAAGGGAGAAACAATGATACTTCTCTGAAAACTCCACATGAGAACAGTGGGGTTCGAAACCGGGACGCATGCATGACTGGCGGGGCAGTCAGGCGCTCTAGCCATTGCGCCACTTCCCCTTCTCTTTTTTATTGTAAAACTGCATGACAATGTATATTAGTGTGACATTGTAATTTGTCTGAGCAGTAGAGACGTCCCTTCTCTATTGTGTCTTCTATTATATTATCTAAGCAGTAACTCTACTGCGTCATATATCTTCGATTCGTCAGAACGACGTTTGTTGCATTTTTAGGTCTTTAAGGGACCGTCGCATAAGTTCACAAATTTGAGAAATACATAATAGCATTTCGCATGGATAGTTTGCACATCATTACGTTTGGCAATTAATAAAAAAATGCAGACGTCAGATTCTAACATCTGAAGTTGACCCCCGCGCTGTTTTACAAGTCGGTTGCAGTCTCAAAGCTCGACATCTGACTATATATAAATCTCTTCATTTACCTTGAATAATACACTTTTTACTCTTGGATTGATACGATGATTTCATTTGTGTGAAAACACATTAGCGCCATGCGCAACATAATATCGATGTAGCCGACATAATAAACATAAAACACTTTCCCACTCAACTGTAAGATAAATGGACTCGTATTGGACGTGTACTGAGATCGTACAGTTTTATTTACAGTTATAAATATCACTAAGACAATACCACATCATGTTTTTCCAATGTGTTTGTATTTTCTGCTGCTGACGTTATATTATGACGTCTAAAGTCAACCCCCACACTGAAAAAGTAAAATATGTATAATGGCATCCTCCTCCCCATCCTCCTCCTCCTCCTCCTCCTCCTCCTCCTCCTCCTCCTCCTCCTCCTCCTCCTCCTCCTCCTCCTCCTCCTCCTCCTCCTCCTTCTTCTCCTCTTCCTCCTCCTCCTATTTCCCTCCTCTCCCCCTTCTTTTTCCTCCTCCTCCTCCTCCTCCTCCTCCTCCTCCACCTCCTCCAACTCCTCCTCCTCCTCCTCCTCCTCCTCCTCCTCCTCCTCCTCCTCCTCCTCCTCCTCCTCCTCCTTCTCCTCCTCCTCCTCCTCCTCCTCCTCCTCCTCCTCCTCCTCCTCCACCTCCTCTTCCCCCTCCTCTTTTCCCTCCTCCTTTTAAATATTTCAATTAGAAAATATACTCTGTATTCCTCCTCCTCCTCCTCCTCTTCGTCATCCTCCTCCTCCCATCCTGCTCTTCCTTCTAAAATAAATCCATAAATTACCGGCCAAGCATTTGTAATGAAATACTGTGTTTATTGTCACTTAGTAGAGCCATACGACAAAATAGATTTATTCAGAAACTGTCTGGCAAATGACACTGATGTGTTGTAACAACAGACTCAGGCGCAAACAAATATCGGAAAGAAGACCCCCCTATTGAATTATTAGCACCTATATCACTTCTAGACTTGTTAACTATACAATCAAGTCGGCTCCAGTGGCAGCAGAGGTCAGAAAGGCTTAGCTCTCCATCCAGTTTACAGAAAATGAAGTCATTTGCTTGCCGGATTTTGCTTTGTTGGGGGTTAGTGCATTTAGGAATACCAGAAACTGCACATATGAGAAACAAGAAGCAAACCCCTATTTGACTTTGCCAGCCACTGTGACCTACACTCATGCAGGGGTCATAACCTCACAAACTGAATGTGCCACTGAATGCTGTTATCGCGAGGTTTCTTGCGCTGGATTTACTTACGAAATGGGAAGCAAAACTTGTTTGATGGCAGTGAAGGTAATAATGTCCATGTTTGACATGAGCTTGTACGATCTGATGCGGCTCTTGACATTTTTTATTCTCTTGTTTTGTAGGATTCATTATTTATTCATTATTGCTGCAATTGTCATCACAAAAAATACACTAGACTAATCAACAATAATGTTGGCACGAATGAGCATATTTTTGGTTAGCCAGCCATAATTTTGGTTTTCGACCTCTGGACCCGCTACTGGTTCTATAGATTCAGCATTGACTTCTGATTCATCTGCCTTTAGATGTGTTTAGTAAACAGGTGGATAAAAGGTATATAATAATCATAATATTATTTTTGTTATAAAAAGTCTATGAAATTATGGTGGGCGGACAGAATGTAATAAGCTCATTTTTTAGTCCAGACAATAGTTGAAGCTTTATTTCGGAAATTTCGGGCCGTTTGCTTCATGTGAGAAAGGTTATATCACATACATTGCATTGTATAGGCTTATCATTGAATCAAATGCTTGAAATGTTGTTGAAATGTTTGCAAACAATTTAATTGTTATTGAACAGTACTCACAATTTAATGTTATTGTATTTATTTATTTGCAGTATTTAAAAAACACACGCACAAATCCAGCACAGCTGATCATGGCGCTTACAAAATAACATCATAAATGACATCATTAAATATAAAGTTATGAAAAAAAAAATATTTAATGAGTTTGCGGCCTTGATATCATGTGGAAGTTTATTGCACAGGACAGGCCCTTGTACATTACAAAAGGTAAAAACGTCTAGCCCTGCCTATGCAGTTTATGTGAAAAGATATTCTCTTGCATAGATAGTTAACACACTGCTATAACGGTCCATATAAAATCCCAAGTTACGCACTGTAGGGCTAGGTTGAATCACAGCTTCACCAGCTTTAATCTGAAATTTGCCATGCTTTTTAAAGTGATGTTTAGCTACATTTACACCATTGCTTTACATTCATTGAGCTCTTAAAAATGAAGAACAACATACTTATATAATGGAATATTTTTAAAGTTGAGCCAACTTTTATGCAGCTTCATTCAAGCCAAGTTATTGCTCTGCATAGTTTTCACATACAGTTTGTGTTCAAACCACATCGATGGAGGTTGATATAAAATACCTTATGTATCATGTTAAGTCAGTTGGTGAGCTATATATACTCATCAAACAAGCAAAGCTATTTTATCATTATTTATCCACCTTACAGGGGTATCTAGCCCACAATGTATAACACACCAGTAACATGAACATCTATCTATTTCAGAATACATATGGCATACAGCCGGGAGATCTGGAGATAAATTACCCTACAGACCTTTATATTGATGTGAAGAAAGCGATCTACCCCAGAAATGGTAAAATATTTGATCCCAAAAATAATATTCTTGATACTACTTTATTTGTTTCAATGGGATATGCATGTATGTCGGTTATAATTTACATAGCGCCTTATATCTCGACGATATGTTGTTCAGTTCACTAGTCATCTATGTTTAGTGTCCATGCAAACACAAACTGGGCTGGCGAGTAGATGGCCTTGTTGCGAATAACCCTTGTAACACTGAAAATGTGTTTGTATAAACCATGGGAACCATTTTTTTTTAAATTTGAAATCATCATAAATGTCTTAGATCTTTCCGATTTATTTGAATACCTAATGTTATAGGTCTATGGCCATTATAATGTGTTTTTTTCAATGCTGGGACCGTCTTTATAAGTCCGACGTACAAAGAGGGTCCCCACGCTGAAAGTGTTAATTTATACGCCCCAACAGTTAGTTTGGAAGCGTAGTCACTAATCTAATTGTAAAGAAGACAGACAGACAGACAGACAGACAGACAGCTAAAACGTGTTTTTTCAATTTAAAGGGCTTTCAATTACAATTAAAATACACCACTACATTATTTTCTTTGCCCGACCACGACATTCTAAGACGGGAATGGAGAGTTATTGTTCATCAAGTACATACCAATTATTATGGCATAGGCCTATAGTACGATAATCAGTCAGGCGCGACCGAACTATTGATTATGAGGGATTTTCATTATGGCCGGATGTGTTTAAGTCAGTAAAACTATTGGAGCTCTATATTCTCAGCTATGAAGAAGGCATTGGTCTTCGGCCTCGGCGTTCTTCAAAGCTAAGAATGTAGAGGTCCTCGGGTTTTCTCCTATATAATACGCAGGTCATGGATCGGTCAGTGTGAACACAATTTGAGTTTTTTTTCCAGTAGGGGTCATACCGCGAAAAACTTGGTCCAACGTGGCTTTTATCAGTTTCAAACCCTGGTGTGTTTAGATCATTATTCACTCTGAAGTAATTGACATGTGAAGCCATCTTTTGCGGGAAAAGAGCGTACGTCTGTTTATATTTGACCAATATACCACTCTTATTCTTATGATGACATGTTCTACTCCAGTCACGCTCACGCCGTCATCTCAATAGAAGGTAATTTGACGAAAAAAATACTAGCATTGTGCCCTTTTATTTACAGATGGAGATTGTTCAGGAGGCTGGAAGTATCGCTCTGAGTCAGACACCTATTACTGTTACCACACGGACATGACCAAAACATACGACCAAGCCACATCTCTCTGTGATACATTGTATCCTGGTGCATATCTGGTTGCCATAGAAACATCAGCAGAACAAATATTTCTGGAGTATAGTCCACTTGTTTTACCCTGTAAGCAATCATTAAATCGATTTATTTAAAATTGTAATACATTTAATATCTGTCATAATCTTTTTTATCATTTTCAAGTTTATAAATAGATGCCTACTAGTAGATGAAACGTAAATATTTGTATGTGTCAAATACATTTTAAACACGCAGCACATTAATTAGCATATATATTTCCTAGTATATCTCTCAGTTTCCTCTGTACACAGAAGTGGGGACATATTGCTTTACCCCTGTCCGCTCAGTCTGTCTCAGTCTGTGCAAGGATTCATTTCTCTCCAGCACTTTCTATTGTGCAGACGGTCAAACACGAGACGTTGACCCAATGTTGGGCTAATGTTGGCCCATCGTTTACGACGCTGAGCCAACATTAGCCCAGTATTGGGTTACTGTGTCATGTTTAGCGCCACGCTGAATGTGGGCCAGTTTGACCAGGGACGGGCCAACATTAACCCAGCTTTGATTCAAAGCATCGTGCCCATGCATTCAGGTACCGGCAGCATGAAATACTGACTAGGACTGAATGGATACTGGCTAGCACCGGCGACACTGGCCAAACATTTAACAGACATTGGGTCGGTGTCTCCTTGTAATCGCTGCCAGCAGTAAGCTATGCCAGATCAGCTGCTATTCCCAGCAAACACAAAACATTTGTATACCACGACATCGGCCCAAAGTCTTCGACGTTGGTTCAAATATACAAATGTTGTGATTTTACCGAAATAATCCTGCTGTATATAGTCATGTACATATGATCATTTTAATGACGCATAAATCTGCCATGACTTACCGTCCTCAATAATTATCTATCTATCTATCTATCTACAAATGTTTTGTGTTTACTGGGTTGAACGCGGCCAACCAAACACGAGGCGTTGAACCAGTGTTGAGCTCATGCTGGGCCAGCGTCGCAGAGGGTGGGCCAACATTGGACCAGCATTGGTTCAACATCGTGTTTTCTGGGAGTGTTGACAAGTGTTTCGCACCAAAACAGAATAATAAATTCCAATTAATAAATAGTCTCTGCTGTCCACAGGAGCCATTTAATAAAATTCATTGCAAAAGCTAAAACATGACACTACATCTTTTAGCTATCAACCTTTCTGGTTATGCTGCTGGGAAGAGACATCTCCAGTTTTCTGTTCACAAAAAACTAGACCCTTCTAGTTTATTTTGCTTTTTGTTCAAGTTGGTACGTACAAGGATAATTCTTAAGCTATTAAATCTTATCCAACATATTTTGTATCTAAACTATCACAACATACATGTATTATCATATTATTGCAAGTTGTTCATGTTGGTACGTACAAGAATATTTCTCACTTTTAATGGTTTTGCCAAGCTAATAAATATCATCCAACATGTTTTATATCTAATCGATCACACCATGTATTATCAGATTATTGCATCAGATTATATTATAGTATCAACGTGAACTGTGGTCACCTGTGTGACATTATATCATACTTAAATGACATTACATGTCTGCTGTAGATGGTGGAAGCACAGATTGTTATCACACGTCAGGTCGACAGGACTCAACCGGAAATTATATGTGGATGTCAACAGGAAATGATTTGACTTATGAGGTTTTCTGTTTTCCTGGTCTCACCGGTGAATGTATCTCCATGGATCATGGATGCTGGCTGTACTGGGAACCAGGATCATGTTCTAAACTGTGTGCAGCTCTCTGCGAAGTGCCTCCTGCTTGATGTGGAATTCTTTATAGAAAAACCTGCTTTTAGATAAAAGCGTACAGACTTTAGTAATGACCTAAATTCAATAGATACTAGTGGCAAATTTTCCAAATAGTTAGGTTATGATGCATTACATACACGTTGTAACTTGAAAAAAATCAGTTTCCAACATTTCATATAAAACAATTCAAATGCAAGTGTAAGCCATTGATTACTAATTAATATTTTTGATTATTTTAATGTGAAAATGTTGCATGTACTTGAGTAGTGATAAAATGTTGTTTTTTGGTGATCGAAGTCAATGTCGATATCGATGAATATAATAGTGTTCACCATTTTGTTCTGTTATTATCTTTTGCCATTAGACTTAAAACTGGGTTACTTTAGATAGCTGGCTTCAATGCAAGATCGAAATAAAGTTCACTAGTTATGATAGTATGCAAGGTTTGAGACAGAATAGGCTTTGAGAGTAAGTTATACCACACACACCAATTTTATATTTTATAAACGCACTTAATGGCCAAGAATAAATATTTTATTCAGATGATGATGGGAGTTTTTGGAAATGTGGTAATCCAGAATATCCCGGATATGAGAGCCACCGTCTCAACCCTTTAAACCCCCACGATGCATTAAAGCATCGTTTTATATCACTGTATACAGACTTAATTTTCCTACAAATAAGATCTTTAGAAAGAAAATTTTCATGAAACTGGCTTACCAATACATGACAATTTTCTTTAATTTCCCACCCACATCACAATTCTCGACTTGTAGTGGATGAAGATAAATATGGTAAATTCGGGCTTGAGATGGTTAACCCTCATCCTGCTGATTATTGTCAATTATAGTCGTTTTAATATGTTATTAAATTTATTTATGTGTCATTGGTAATAAAAGGACTGTTTAAATATCAAAATTGGTAAATATTTGGACCCAAATTAAACAAATAATATATGTAATTTTCAACCACTTGAGGTTGTGGATCGCGGTAGCGAGACACAACCTCAAGTGGTTGAAAATTTAAATAAAATAACTTAACAGGTTAAGGGCTAACTGTTTCCCTATAAGGCGACGAGTCACTAGATTAAAATAGTGATCAGGAATATTTTTCACCAATTTGAAATTGTCCGACATCTTTAGCTGTGTGCACTCCTGTGATGCTCACCTTCTTAGAAGGATATGATGTTGGTGAAAGCAGAAGAGATAACAAAATGCAAAGCCGGGAGAAATAGTAACTTTCTGAGCGTGTGTCCTACTCGCAGGACAACCCAAACTAGACTAATTTAATTCCCACCCTTCCGTTTGTGTGGTTATCAAAGCTAAAAAGAAGCAGATGGTGGTTTCCACTATGAGACGTATACTGGTATCAGCCCATATCGCACTCTTGCTGTACCGACAATGGCGTATGGCTGTTATGTCATGTGAGACTTGACCATGTGCGATGACTGACAGGGACCAGTGATGATGGTCTACTGTAAGGTACAGCTGATCAGATCTTGAATAACCTAGGCTTAACCAGGGATGTGTTATAGCCACCTGGTCTAACATATTGTAACTGTAGTCTTGCTAGCACTTGAAGGGTTAACATATGTAAAAAGCCCACTTGTTGACTTTCGGCTCCTTCCAATTGTGACTGTTATTTTTGTTCACGCATGCATGCACTGAAAATTGGCGTGTTGACCTAATTTTCTCCAGTATGACCATACAAATACTCATAAATATATACTGTAGGTGCTATGCGCAGTACATATCATATTTGGAAGCAGTGCCCCTGTCATTTACGCCATTCCGAATGAAATTGCATCATTATACTGGACGATATTTGATATCATATTCAAGTAGATTTAATATATAATACATATCCTTTATGATTTTATTTATTGTGATGTCCCGTGAGTCAAGATGTGAATAAATACCCTGGTAGCTGAATATTTAAAATGACGTCTCACACTTTGCAAAGCTGTACTCAATTGGCTATTATCATATTAATAATTTGCTGATTGTATCAAATATACAAACGTGGGGTATTTTTCATTAATTTGAACATGATGATAGTTTCAACAATTCCAGCTTCAAATGAATGGCAGATATCTAAGAGCGACCTGACATTTAATGAGTTGTTAATTGTGTTGTAGGTGTATGCGTAATCAGTGCATATCCTCCGAAACAGCATTGTCATCGAGGGAAGATGATTGAGTGACCACTAGGCGTTTAGCCACGGGTTCAATACCGTGACCATCTAACTGATCTATATTAAGTGGTGACAGGTGCGATCATCCATCCGTGCTTAACCCCTTGTAAATTATGGTCAATATTATGGATATAATTTATATTTCCTTGCTTAAAAATATGTCAGATGACAAGTTTTGAAAAATGCGATTATAATTAATCAATTGATCGTAGAACTGGTATGTTTTGTTTCATTATAATGTTGTATAAGAATTTGTATGAAGGCCTACCATCTGCTATCCGGAGTCATGCATGCTTGACAACATTTACACTGAGCATGTTTAGAGGTGTCGGTTATAGCAACTAGGTGTTTCAGTTTTTAACACTACACACATGGCATGTACCCCGTTCATTCTAATTACTGAACTCTTTATTTCTGTTAAAAATTGATAAAAAAAATATATTTTACAATACATGTATATTGATATTTATTAATAAACAATATTAATGTGCGTAACAATTACGCCTGCATCTACAACATTGACATAAAATAATACTTTGCTAGTTAATGTATTGAAGCTATAAGTACTAGAAATTGCCTATGTTTCTTGTTTCATCAAAAATAGTTGTACACATATTGTACACATCTTGTTTATTTGATTGCATTGACGTATCAAGTCCAGTATACTTTTATTAATTGTGTCCGGATAACACACTAAATATATCAATCACAGTTCTATTGTATTAATATTGAATGATACTGCTAAATGGAATAAATACCCTGTTACATGCATAATAAAAGAGGATGCATTGTGTTCATAATATTTGTGATTCGCCCCTCATATGTCTCTGAAAGGTATGGTTCATGTTCATACTTTTCACAACACGCATATGAAAAAATATTCTTAAAGACAACTGATGTTTTAGTTACAACATACACTACACAATTTATTTATGGTGATGTTTTAATTCAGAAAAAGATTACATGCACCTTGAGCAATTAATAATAAATAATCCATTGACAAACACATGGGAATTCACCTTAAATGACACTAAACAAACATTATTCAATCATTAAGTTTAATTTATTTCAATATTTATTGGTTATTGAACCAGAAGGACTGTCTACACAGTTTGTATTGTTAAAAAAAGGAGAGTAATGCATGTGTCAGATGACGCTAATTAAATATCCATGGTTGCGACCTGTTTCCTTCGCACACTGGCGTCACATAACGCAACGCTTTTTACACAAATTAAGCCAGAAACATGTGATAAATAAATATTTGGGTTATTTTTACAGTGGTAAATATATTTTTTGTAAATCATTTTAACATTAAGGGAACATCTGGACTTTCTAATCTAATATTATGTACACATATACTATGTTTTATACAGACTACGCTAAAAAATGCTGTGATACATTCGTTTGGCTACTTCCCTTGTCCCTATTGTCTATTGTCTATTGCCTTATGTGGGAAGCCTATTTCTGGACATATTGTTAGGCTGATTTGCTATATTTTGTCGTATTGGCTGACTTTTGAACATAAAACTGTGAATTATATAATAAAAGTAGGTCACCATTTGCAGGTACTAATTCTTTCAAACCAGCAGTAAGATGGTGACAAATGCAATACAGTCTTCTTATTTGTGATTTTTCGGCCAACTATTGTGAGAAAATCTCAACTTTCACCAGGTGTCATTTTAATATTAATTATAGTATCAATTTTTCCTAATTTTTTCTCAGAAATGAAACAAACATTATACTGAGTGTATTGTCCGAAAATAATTTATATTATCAAAATGTACAATGTTCGAGGACAACAGTGAGAGCGAAGCTGAGTCCCTGGGTGTAAATTTACCGGGACCGTGCTCAATTCATGTTGTATATATTATTGGTAATTATTGAAATATTATGTAGACATTTCACTAAATCACCTAGTATTAACATTTCCCTGTTTATCTGAACATCAAATAACTACAATGAACCACCAATTCTATTCAGTTTATTATCAATGCATTCAGTATTTTATATTGACTTTTCCAACATTTAAATGTACATACATATTGTTTTGTGAAAAATTAGCAGATCGCTACGTATGATACTTCAAAATAAAATATGTAACGTTCCACATTCTTCAAAAATGTTCACTATATAGACACATAGTTTATTGTTAAAAAATGAATAATGACGTAATTTCATTTTAATTCAAATATAAAAGAAAAAACGAAAACAGTATTTTACTTTTTATAGAGTTTTGACACAAATATGTCAGTTTCCTTACAGCCACGCAATGGATATTTTAATGAACATTTTGATGATTCCGTCCCTATGCAAATAATTTACTGGTATTACAAATACTTTTTACAAATAATAAAATATGTTTTGTCATTATTTCTTTTGGACCCAAAGTCCAAACTAATTCCTAATTTATTTCTCATTCTGATCATCGTTCTCTACAATAAGCTGAACTATAGTCTTTGGGCTCTGCCAGTCTTCACAAGCCATGCAAGCACAAGTTTCGGTGTATGGGAGTTTATTCTTTTTATACGCGACGTCTCTCCTACTTCACAAAGACTTTTTGCTTTTACACAATGTCATTTTTACAAGTCCACTTGGTGCTGGGTCTTCAGTCATTAACACTGGTGTCTGGAAGTCATCTGTGCACATCCAACCATGTTTCTCTGGTGGTGGCAAGTCTTGGACTGGATTGAGAGCTTGCTTCCATACCAGGGCCTGGTAGTTGGCTCTCTTGGTGTGATGGAGTAGGCTATCTGATGTGGGAGTGAGGCATCATCCCTCTAGCATCTCTGATAGAATTGAAAAGCCAGTATCTAATGTCATTGGCTTTCGTCTCAGCTTTCTGCTCCTTGGTCCTTGGAGTGAAGGCTGCACAACAGCTAATTCCTGGACTAAAACTGTAGAGATGGAATAAACAAACAAAAGGTTGAAAGTGCTAGGGTGAAACACAGATTCATACCCATCCTGTGGAGACCCACTGGATGCGTTCAGGAGCATCATGAAGAAGTAGAGTTCATTTATTGCCAAGCAACAGTAATTTGCTATTTCTATTTCTGCCACTATATGTATCCATGAAGGTTTATATGAGAACAGGCAATGAGTCATTGGTATATATGCTGGCTGAGCATGGGGTAAGCATCCCCTTTTACTGCTTGCGTCGTCTGAGTACATATTTGGTCAACCCAGTCATCACTTTCTGGTAGTAGGCTTACCCACCCAAGCCACAAGAGAAAAGTTCGCCACAACAGGGATAGATAACAACCCCTCGATAACAACAGTAGCACCACATTTTGTGTTTCAAGGTACTAGCATCAGTAAGCTACATCACTTTACATATGATCAGGACAATACACCTAAATCTAATGTCTTTGATAAAAAATGGGAAAGAATACAGTAACTGTTAAGCCCTTGCCAACATCACTTGACCCACCGCATGGGGATGGTCGCAGGAGGAACGAAGTCATGTCCCAAGACATGTTTACATCATCAGCACTCCCACATCACTCAAACTGTCTGTACGTTCCCAATGCGGCTGCAGAAGAAACTGTAAGTCTCACCTCAAATGTTTTATTGAAGCTCTTCCTTTACCAATTTCGCATTTATGCGAAAACTACCTTCCTTTACCAATTTCGCATTTATGCGAATTCCACATGTGTACATGCATTAATTTCAATGGAGATATTTCAATACGTGCGTGGTTGTGAATCACCAACCAGGATGACATGGACGCAATATTCTCTTGCATTTTTAATTTGTACGATGTGCGCATGCGCATAGCTATGACCTGTATTGTGCCCAGGGGCTGCCTCAGGGGGTCCTCTTTAAAAAAGTCGGTTTCTGGGAGTAGTTTTATCAGGGGGAAGTCGGTAAAGGAAGAGGTAAATTTGGTGAAGGTCTTCTTGCTACTGCAAAGTCATATATGACTAGGGCCTATGTATTTGTTTACATTTAGTCCAGTATAGTAAAACATCTGCAATATACTTTCCAATGTTATAATACATTTTTTATTTTTTATATATGGCAGTAATAACATTGAATGACCATCCTAGTCATTAAATATAGCCTAAAATATATTTCTCACTTAAAATATATGTGAGAAACATGTATATAGTTGCATCGCTTCCAAATTTGTAATCTTTAGAACATTGAAGATGGTGGCAATTCAGTCGCCATCTTGGATTTTTAGATCATGATGGTCACTAAATCATGAAGTAACATCACAAATGAGTCTCCTGTCCTCAAATTAGTAAAATGGTGATGTTATTTGTGTTTCCTTGTGAACTCAGAAATAGATTCCCCAGTGACAAAATATCCCAAATCCATACTTCATTCATGTTTTTCAGTGAATTGCTAGAAAAGTATGACATCTCAATTTTTCAGCAATTAGCGTAATTTATGCTAATTAAGGCTAGTTAGATATGTATACAACTTGTGTTTTTGGATAAAAAGTTATGTTTGGACCTAAGGATCATTCATACCAAATGGCATGCTTGTCCTAAAAAGTGCAGTGGTTAGCCATTTTAAAGCCCTTAGCATGTCTACTAGAAGTGCGTTTCACAGCGTCCTATGCTGACATCATATTGTTTTTGAAATCTGCCTACTTTAATTGCCGTAATTATGGGGCTGGGTTTACATGCAATGTCACACAAATATAGCATTATAAACACAATCATAGTCCATAGGCAGGGGGTCAAGGGGAGGGGATCTAAGGGGAGGGGGTCCCAGGGAAGGAATCGAGGAGGCGAGTCCCAAGGAAGGGAGAGGGGGGAGGGGTCACGTGGAGGGCCCTCTACCAATCACAATCAAGGCACGGTTCATACCCTACTACTTATAGATCAGCGCATGATCTCGTTTAAATTTTTGGTTTCCACACGTCTCTTCTATAAATGCGTTCTTCAGTTGGGATAAACCGATCTGGGAAATAAGATATTACCGTAGATTATGTAAATTGTATACAACATCTATGGCAGTCAATGTGTGATTTGAACTATGCTATATTTCTACCAGGTTTATTCAGTGACGAATGTTTCCTTCGTTTATATTAGTGTCATCTGCACCGCCCACATAAATGTTTTTTAATGCATAATTGTGCACTAGTTTTGTCTGATATTTATAATTATAATTATTGCTTGCTTATTGGTATTATTACTAACCATTTTTGCAAACATGAAAAAGTATAGTTATATCACAATGGATGACTAATTGTGTCTTCTACCCTCTTCTGTCTTCTGTGAATGTAACAAAGGTAATATAAGGAGGAGCCAATTAATGATCGTCACAATCACCATGCTCCCTTCTTTATTCAAGAAACACCCCACGAAGTAACTATTAGTGTGGTATGGGTGGCCACCTAGTGAATATTTTCTCAAGGCGAGACATCTGGTGTGTTACCACTTTAAGCCACCAGGATCCATCAAGTCATAATTTTGCATCTCTGAAGAATAACTGAATTTCCTAAACCCTTGGGGGTTCAGAACGAATATTTTCACGGAACTCTTTTAATATTAACAATGCCTTTTTTCATTCTCCACCCACTTTAAGTCATCTTCATCCACTACAAGGCGAGAATTGCGACAGCAATTCGCGGCTTGCAGTGGATGAAGATGACAATGGTGAATTCAGGGTTGAAAGGGTTAAAACGGTTTTCAAATGCGCTACTCTGAGAGTGTATATTTCAGAATTATCCCTAAGGTAAATTATACTCAGACGAAAATTGCAACTGTTTTATTTATATTATTCAAACTGCTAAACCTCTTGTAGATTTTATAATGCTGTATCTTTCAATTTACATTTTGAGAAGACGCAACTTACACCATCAAAAAGCGAACAAGGCCTATAATAGAATGTTGTTGTATATCATATGGTAAACTTGATGCTCAAACCATAATGTATACGGCACCATTGAGTACTCCTAGTGGTCTATTAGATTATAGTTGTGTGTCGAGTACTACCATTAATCCCACAGCTCCACAATACATGGATAAACTACCATCAGGATGAAATCACACACATATGTAGGCGTCACTATACCTTTAGATTTTAATTGGAATTCATAATTGACATTATTATAACAGCTTATTTAATCAGGTTATCATCACAGAGCAAAATATATAGATAGATCAGACCAATCTTGAAGGGTTATTTTTCATTAATGCCAAAAACATAATTTTTGACGGAGGAAAATTTGGGAGATCATTTAAACAAATTAGGAGAATTATTAAACCTATTGCAGAACTCGTTTGAATTGTTTGATAAATACAAACTACCCAAAGCTTATAGTGGTAAGAGAATAGTATTTTATGGCAAGACTTCCAGGTAAGGGCTATCAGATATTTTACATTTTCACACAGTTATGTCTACTGCGCCCCACAAATTCTAGTGAGTGAGAATTTATATATGCGATTATATTAGGATATGATATTACCATCTCAATAAGAGAAGTAAATTTCGTAAGATAGCATTACAATGACATGATTATAGTGGCAGTAAAATTTTCATCTCCACCTACACGCCCTCTGGAATTTTCAAATATAGGCTCTGGACAGCAATATTTCGCAAAGAAAAAAGCTATATGCCACAAATCCAGGTACAGTACTCCTTGTGCAGTACTCGTATCGATCCTGGTGATACATGACAAAGACACAAAAATCTTAGAAAGCAGTTTGTTTGAAAAAAACTGGCTACAAAAGCATGTTTGCACGGTTTCCCAGAGTTCCATCATTTGTTATAGCTTTGGTTAAGGTCCCCCTAAGCCGTATTATAGCCAGGATTAGTTTTCATAATAAACACTATTTTTAAACATCATGAAGCTGGACTACCTGGGAGAATGTCTACTCCAGATGAGATTTTAACTGTAACAGAAAATTGACCCTCCAGTATTACTTTTTGGGCTCTTTATGATAATAAAAAAATATGCAGCCTAGTGTGCAACCTCTACTGCTGTAGTAGTGATATGTACAGTAGGCCTATAATATCAGTTTGCCTACTATTACCAAAATTCTTGTGTCATATAATTTTATTGTGTTTCTCAATAGCTTCGTGTCTACATCCCCGATTTAATTCAAAATAATATTTTAACTAAATTAACAGACTATGAGCAAAAGAAGCCACAGTCATGTGTTTAATCTAACCTAGTTTCAATATAGCCTGATACTCCAACTTCAAGAGGTCAGATATCAACAACCGAAACTATGAGCAATCATAACTTGGTTTGACTATAGAAAGATTACAATGACTTATTTAGCAAATATGTTTATGTTGACTCAATCTGTGCCGTTTTACTTTTACCAAGCTGTGCATTGTGGTGCTTGTCCCGGCTGAAACACCGAATTGGTGATAACGATATACCTCGTAAGCGAGAATAAAAGTGATTCGAGAGACTTGTGCAGTGATGTGTTAAAATCAGGAGAGAAATATTATTAATACGAGTGAACAATTGCAATATTACAGCTATTTATGGCTTGGAATACTACTGATCATGGCGAAAACAGTTTCGTTGATAACATGAGATTGTATTTATTTTTGACGTCGTTTCGGATGGCTGCTATAGATTGGTGGTTCAGTCTATTGTTGAAGACTAAGACCACTTACTGACAAGAGGACATAGAAATAGGCTACAAAATTTATAGTGACTGTTGGAATCTTCTTGAATATTCTTTAATTGGGATTGTTAGTCACAAAAAAAAGTGCAGTTTCAAGTGATATTCAAATATCAATATAATTTTATTTATTTCAAAACATGTTTCTGTACACACTTCGCGACAAAGTTATGGAAGAAGTTTATTGCGAACGACAATAAATGGCTCAGTCCACCTCAGTGTAACCATCAGCCTTAACCTAATCTCAACCCTTCAAGCACTAAGGTATCAAATGTATTTCTCGACCCACCTGAAGTTGTGCGTCGTTACCGCGACCCACTTTTTCAAGTGGGTAAAAAGTCCTGATATTTGTTTAACTTGATACCCGATATTTCCACATCCTCCTGCTTAACCCTTTAACCGCCGGTGTCGCATATATTCGGGTTTTCATTTTTTTATTAGCTCATTAAGTACCACATTTTAAGTATGTTAAAGATAAAATGTGACATCAACAAGCAAGATTTGAAAAGAGTTGACCTCCATTTAGTCAAATCTGCATAATTTTCACTCACTTGAAGTTGTGGATCGCGTCAGCGGGACACAACTTCAAGTGGGTGAAAATTCAAAGTAAATAATTTGGCGGTTAAAGGGTTAAGCACACATTTGGTTACTAATAACAGTGTCCTAACCCTTACAGTGCGTCTTATGTATCCTTGCTGGTAAATAATTTAACCCTTACAGCACGGGGATCGACTTTAGTCGTCAGAATCTATAGACGTCAGATTCTGACGACTAAAGTCAATCCCCGCACTGTAGGAGTAAACATATTTATAATGGCCGCTAAGACCCATAACACAGGTATTCAAAAGAATCGGAAAGAGCTAACTAAGACATTTATGGTGATTTCAAATTGAATAAAAACCTTTGATCTTCACGATTTATACATTTTTTAGCGCTCTAAGGGTTGGTGGCTAATAAAATGGACTAGTGTCGTGCTTAGCACTTCAATGGCTTATCACCATTTACACTCAAAGCGTTGAAATAAACAATTTAAGGTTCAATTTTCACCCACTGGAAGTTGTGTCTTGCCGCCGCGGCCCACAACTCCAAGTGGGTGAAAATTACCCATATGTATTGAATTCGAGACCAAATATTTGCAAATCTTGATGTTTAAACACGCATTTGATTTCCAATGACTGTGGTTTAATCTGCTAGTAAAACAAATTTAAAACGACTTAAGTCAGTTTAAACAAATTCAAGTCGTCTTCAGCGTTTTAAGAATTAAAACATACGTAGGCTATGTATTGTCCCTTTAGATATGAAAGGGTGTATCTGCCACTTTGTAAAGTGCAGATACACCCTTTCATATCCAAGGGGACGATATGCGCCACATGGCATAGTTTCAATAAAGGATAGAAAATGGTGCAATATATCAAAGTTAGAAAGCTCTAAGCATTAGTTGGTATATTACACTTTAATCATTTATTAAATTGGTTATTTCACTGTGAGCTAGGAATTGCACTAGCAATAATTCTTAGCTAACAGCGAATACAAATATTTCTAAAATCACGGATAGTAAACGCGTTAATGGCAGCAATCTCAGCTCTTCTCTGCATCATGATCATATAATTCAGCCTTCATTATTATAAGAAACAAGTATTTGAAATACACTTAATAAATGCTTTATTCAAATCTGGCACAAATTAATCATGACTTTCTGATAAATTGCTGGGAAATTATATCATCAGCACAAGTTATTTAAAATACTATTAATCTCGTTGCATTCTTTAAAAATACGATTTTAAAATAGAATTTAAAGTTTAAAGTCATACAATTTTAAATGCAGGGTATGCTGCAAGAACACAGTTTTATACTATTTGATTTTGTACTTAATGATTAATTTGTAGCAAATAAATGATAATAAACATTTCAACTCACAGTTCAATTAAATCCGTGATTTATAGTGGAAATTATCTTATGTGATTATTTTAATGAATCTAGTTGTGTGAACTATACTGAGATAAATGGTAATTTAAAATCTCAATAAATGGAAATGAATGAAACTGGAACCAGCTTCATTGATATAAAATCACGAGTGACATTAAGGATTGTTACGTGGTTCAAAAAGTCGCTTATTTCACCGTGCTCATCAATGAAACGTCAACAATATATCATGAACTTCTTAACCCTTTAACCGCCGGTGCCGCATATATTCGGGTTTTAATTTTTTATTAGCACAATAATTATCACATTTTTAATATGTTAAAGATAAAATGTGACATCAACCAGAAAGATTTGACCTCCATTTTGTCAAATCTGAATAATTTTCACTCACTTGAAGTTGTGGATCGCGTCAGCGAGACACAACTTCAAGGGGCAGAAAATTCAAATTGAACAATTTGGCGGTTAAAGGGTTAAGCCAGATCTACATCTACTTCTGATTAGTTATGAATGCTCAATGCCATAATGGAAGCGTGCGTGTCGTTGACACAAAAATAGATGACGATCAAAGCAAGCGAGAAGTGATCCACAGTTTGTAGTCAGTGAGTGAGTGTCGGAGTGAGTGAATGCCCATGTTTCTGGTGACTCTGAAATTAGGAGTTACATATATTTGTCTAAGATTATCATTTATTTGGGCATGGATTAACAAATCAGTATTGTAATGACTATACAGTTTTGTTCATAAAGTGCATTGGTGTAGCCTTCTAAGTATTTTAGGCAGAATAGAATTTACTTTTTTTCACGATCTTTCTTTAAGAGAACAAAGCAAATTTTATTGCTGAACTAAAATTAGATCTCCACTTGACAAATATTATTCTCAGTTTGCACACCAATTTAGGTCATGATTCAGTTTTTTAACATATTAAAAATTATATTAAAAATTATACTCAGTTCCAGTGTAATATTTCAAGTGAAAATTGCAGAAAGTTTAAGCGTATTTAAAAGAGTGCTACAATTGTATCAGAATTAGGCAGTATACCATGATAAGTTTTTGGTGCTTGAGGCGACATTCAATTTGCTAGTTCAGGCACATTGAACTAAGAGCGATAATATAACTCACGTAAATGAGCCACCACAGAAGATATAAATAGCAAAAAACACTGATCAGTAAATGCTTTCTAGATTATTGCCATTGCTGTACTTGTTCAAGGCGAGTGGTTTGTTTGTCGTCTTTCGGTGTGGACATTGTGTCAGCGTCAGGTCGAAAGCAATGTCAGACTTGACTTACATTATGTCATACCACACTGTGTCCATACCCTGTGGTCTGGTGATGCCGCGGCGTTCACATTCTACCCGGCAAGTACAAGAGGTTCACCACCCAGTGTTGATTTAATGTTGGGCCAGCGTCGAAGACAATGGGCCAGCATTAAACAAACACTGTTTTACCTGGGTAGCTCCTGTGTTCACATTCTAGCTCATGCGTTCACATTCTAGCTCCTTTTTCCACTCACTCATTTTCGTAAAATCTTGGATCAATGTTGCACCATATGGTCTTGTAACGACTGTGAGGCACTTCTCATTCCTCTCACAACTTTGCCATTGATGGAGAGGAAGACATATTATATGGTCTTCTTCAGTTCGAGTATAATTCTCATTGCATTACACCTAATGCAAATTGAAGACCTCTTAATCCAGTGATTATATGCTATCCACCATTTATTCCCCTCTCTTATCATGCATATTACAGGAGTCTATCATTATCACTATTGCTCCAGCTTCCAACATCAAGCGTTCAATCAGATCATTATTCCACTTACTGTTTTCAAGTATGATGTCATATTCAGTTGGTAATTAACGTACATTTTCACACATATTTTATCATATAAATTCAAAGTGTTCACTCCAATTACCTCCATTGGACTGCGTGTAGTCATATTCTATCATAAGGCTCGAACATAACACTTCTAATACAATTTAGAAAGGTACCGTGCATAACTTCAAAGATTCGATCACAAGCCATCGAGACGATGTTGGGCCAGCGTCTTTTGACGCTGACCCAACATCGTGTCGACATCTTGAGTTAACTGGGTTTGTAGCACCTGTTCGCTTAGACTGCCCGCGGTTTGTTGCCAATTAATTTGCTTGGTAACCATCACCTGGGTGGCACCAAGAACCCGTCCATAGCCTGATAACCGCCTTCTGCCACGAATGTCACATAGTCGTTTCTGAAGACGCTGGAGTAGGAAGGAGGAGCAATCTGGGTGGTGGTCTCCCTCGCGGGAGCCGGACCACCGGCCGTCTCGCCCGGTGCCCCCGTGGGTGACACGGCACCGGGGTTGGTGAATACGGTGGCGGGGCAGGGCCTCGAGCCCCCCGGGGGTGCAAGTCTGGAGTGCGTGGAACCTGCGGCGTCGCACGACACCACCACGGCGGAGTAGGAAGGCGGCATCGCCCGTACCAGTACCAGGGTGGGTTCTGTGGTGGAGGGGGTGGTCTGGGTACCCGCCGTGTTGGTGGCTGTACCTCCTCCTCCTCCACCTCCTGCCGGGGACCCTCTCAGGGATACCATCTCTGTCTGGTGGTAGCGACACGCCTTGTTCACACAGTTACACCAGTATTTGTACACGTGTACCACACAGTCCACGATGGTCCCTAGTACACAGCACAGGATCACGATCCCCACAATACCTCCTATCACAATGGCCGCTATCAGTGCTCCCGTCAACTCAAAATGAGACCCTAAAACAAAAACATGTAATCATAATATAATTACGATGCAGTGTAATTTCACAGAACACTCTACTTTAAAAAACGCGAGGCGTTGAAGCACTGTTGCTTGAAGTTCGGCCCAGAGTCACATACGATGGGCCATCCTTAAGCAATCATTGCTTCAACATCTCGTCTCCGTATAATGCATTGCACTGATAAACAGCATTAATGCTTACTTGTCGATAATTATTAACCTTTGATAAAAAAAAGAAAGGCTATTTTGTTAATTATATAAGCCGTCAATTCACAATAATATAAAACAATTGTGCAGTGAGACCTTGGCTTTGTAGACAAAACGTCTAAATATGTATGATTACATCATTTGTAATCAAATAAAGAGATAATATGAACAGTTCTAAGCAATACCTGTTTTTGCAAGCCCAGCAATGTATGAAAACGTTAACATTATTTAATAATGCATTTAACTGAAGTCAAATGCCAATAAAATACAAGGAATTTTGTAATATAAGTAACCATCCAAGCAAACACAAAACATTTGTAAACATTTAGACAACGTCGGCCCAACGTGTTTGACGCTGGTCCAACATTGTATAAATGTTATACAAATGCTTTGTGTTTGCTGGGATGACCAGCTAATTAAGATTTTGTATCTGCATGAGTAATATATAATTTTTCAGCTCGAAGTGGACGATAATAACCGTTGTGCTGCTGAAATGTTTCTTTCTATTAAGGCAAATTCCGGGTTCAAATGACGAGAAATATGTCTATTTCAGAAAATATACATCTTTAAAATTGGATGATCTCATCAATTGAGCATCTTTCCATAACTATTTCATCAGATTGTAGTAGTTTTATTCAGTTTCAAATTAGCTAAAAACCGTATACGGTTCCTCCGTTACTTAATGAACTTTTTAGGTGGTGCCAACCACTAGAACAAATATCTTTATCCAAACTAAAGATGTGGAATTTTAAACATTTCAAAATAAAAAATTCATAAAAAAGTCACATTCATCAAAATGATTATTTAATTTCCCAATTTTTTACTATGTTAAACAAATCGCGAAACGTTAGCATAAACCATTTAAATGCCAATTTACATTACTTTACTATACAATGGAACAAATGCATTTTTTTGTATCTTGTCTTATTTTTGTTACTGACCGTCACATGCCGCCAGCGTAGGATCCTCGTCTGTGTTGTCCCCACAGTTATTGTGACCGTTACAGAGCAGGGAGCGATTCACACAGTTCAGATTGACACACGTGAAGTGCGTGGTCGTGTTGCACACCATGGTCATAACTGAAAACACACACAATTCACAGATTGTCAGCCTGGATATACAGTGCGTAACACCAAGGAATATTCCTTGGTGACACGAACGGATACACATCAGAATAGAGTACCCTATCTATTGCGCGTCCCGTGATTTTATCCCACATTCTAGATATAGTTATACTGCAACGCATAGGCAAACACCAGCAACTGCTTACTTTTGAAGTAAGCAGTTACTGCTGTTTGCCATTTGCGTGACGGCGTGACCACAATCATGTATATTTTATGCGCATGTCCATTGCGCATGCGCACTGCAAACATATTTATATTTCAAGGATTTGCGGATACCACTCGTGCATAATGTACGATTAACCAGTTAACAGCCCAACATAATTTACAAAGCTGACATTTTAAGCGTCATAAGCTACAAAATAGCATATATTTCAAAAAAACACAATAAGGGCTGATAAAGCCCAAGATCTCTGAGCAAAAAAATTATTCACTTGAAATTGTGTCTCGTTAACGATATCCACAACTTCAAATGAAAAAATTAGTTGAATTTGGTAAATTTAGGTCGAAATGTATATGATTATCGCAGATTTGAGACATATTTAACTTTGAAAAGCTTGTTATACAAGACCATTGAAACGAACAAAAACCATACTATGGTTGACTATGATCGATACAGTGATCTAAGGGTTAACACGAAGCTACAGTATGTGTCACCAGATCGTGGTGAAACATACTGTAGCAAACATTTTGGGGATGAAATTCAACCCATCCAAATGTTCTGTCCTCCGAGTGAAAGACCCCGGGCGAAAGCGATAGCTTCAGACTATCAGCTCAAAAGGGTCACACCCGAAAAAGTATCAAATTCACCTTACTTGGGAGTCAGCATCAGTGAGAACCTGGAAATTGCGAGTAAGGCTAATTCCACACTGGGTAATGAGGAGGAATTTAAAGGAATGTCCCTCCAAATTAAAAGAGATTGCATATTTTCAAATGGTTCGTAACAAACAACTACCAGCGTAAATCAAGTGTAACAGCTCTGATCGAAGATCTAGGCTGGACTGACTTACAAACCGGAAGAATGAACTTCAGGCTGACAAGCCTGTCACAATTTTAAACGGATTATTCGCTGTACCTGTCAGTGAACTTTTAACCCCAGCAGACGAAAGAACTCGTGGTGCGAACAAAAAATCATTCAAACACATTAGAGCTAACACCACGCTGGGACAAAAATTCCTTTTTGTACAAAACCATACCCGATTGGGATCATCTTCTACCAGATGCTATTGAATCCAGATCAATAGCAGCTTTCAAGAGCCAACTGAGCGATTAGTCTTGTCGGCCGCTCAGCACCATCCCTTCGCCTGATACTCCGTGAGGAGGACTGCGAAGTTCAAACTTTTAAAATTAAAGTGGGAGTTGACTTTTTCCAATGTACTCAGGTGCTATTCAAAATTTTTGTGTGATTTTTTTTATCATTTTTGTTCATCTTCCCCCAGCATTGCTGAAAATTTTGTGTAATTTGTAAGTTGTGTATTTTGTAGGCTAGACCGTTTGGCATGTCAAAAAATTCTTATTTCACGGTGAAATGAGAGCTGTAATTTTGTAACTTATCACATGCCAAATTGTCTAAATTTCATAATACACAACAAAATTCCACCACATTTTCAGGGGGAAATGACAAAATTATCCTATTAAAATTTTCCTCAAAAATTTTAAATAGCGACCGAGCAAATTGAAAAAAGGCTACTCCCAGTATCTAGTAGTTCCCTGTTTATCATGTTTATATGTATGCGATTTGAAGACACTAGTGAGCTTACATATTCAGACAGAAACTGAGGGATATAACCCTTTAACCACCGTCCCAGTTATATTCATTCTTTACATTTGCACATTACATATCAGCTTTTAGACATGTTAAAGATATAACGTGACATCAATCAGCAAGATTGAAAAAGATTATGCCCTCTATTTTGTGTAATCTGAATAATTTTCACTCACTTGAAGATGTGAATCGCGTCAGCGAGACACAACTTCAAGTGGGTGAAAATTCCATTTGAAGAACTTGGTAATTAAAGGGTTAGATTTGTAAGTGAGGTTGAACAAATGGTACAAAAATGAAGTTTGATGCCATCTCTACTGGTATCATGTTTAGCTTCCTGTCTTCCCTCTCAGCTGTTCAAAAACGTGTCAATTAGGAAAAAATACTTAGCGTCATGAAAGCACGCGTGATTAGGACAATGGATGATTCTGCTTTTATAGTATCCACGTCAATTAACTCCCAGTGAAAAAGCAACAATGATGGTGTAAAACTCCACGAATATACATATATTATATCATTTTATTGCGGAGTGCAATGACGCGAAACGTGACACTGTAAAATAAGCTCTCCGTCAAAGTGAACATGAATTATTCATATGCTGATGATTGCAATTATTACCGGGACGTTAATATGGTCTATAAAGCTCGCCGCTTAATAGAAACATTAATGAGAAATAGACAGTATATGATAGGGAAGTATAAGTGACGGAATCATACTTGTTTATTCTACAATCATTCAGAGCTAATTACCTCATGGCGCAATCACTATTTTAATGATGTCCATACACTGTGGATTATTATAGGTGCCGTTATAATTATGCCCTATTTTCATGATTTTCATGCAAAAATAGTGCATTTAGTTATATACGTAACCCGTAAACCGCCAAATTATTCAATTGTAATTTTCATTCACTTGAAAGTGTTTTTCGCTGACGCGACCCACAACTTCAAGTGAGTACAAACTATACAAATTTGACAAAATGGAGGTAAACTGTTTTCAAATCTTGCTGATTGATAGGACGTTTTAGCTGTAACATGTTTAAAAGCTGATATGACTGTAATGTGCTAATAAAATGTAAAGAACAAATATAATCGAGCCCAAAGGTTTAAGGGTTAATGACTGGTGTGAAAAGAGCTCTGACTGATCTTTCTGCAGTTTCATATCGAATTTAATGTATGCGGGATAGTTAGTGTTTGTTATAAAATGATAAATTTCAACAAAGTGTCGTAAGTGCTACTTAAATGAGTGGCACTTACGACACTTTGGTTGCTAGAGTTGGATATGGTGTGGAGATCTTCGTACACACACCCCGATGATGCATAATTGTATTTTAATTAGTATTTGCTTAAAAATATTTAATTTCTCGTCAAATCTGATCACGTGTCCTTTTTTAGTCGCCTCATGAGAACCTCTTGTTTACCATAGTTTCTGTGGGCATACATTTCTATACCGAGAAACAATAACGATTTTACATGTACATACTTATGTCAATTATTTCACGTTGAATTCAAGATTTATATCTGACGAGTTGGGGAATATTGACAAAAATAAAAAATAAAATGTGATTATATGTAACTGTTACAGGTACAGACTTTTACTGTGCCCAAAAGTAGACAGAAAGAAAAACTTTGCAAAAATAATAATTGGATTCTCAGCAAACACAAAACATTTGTATAATATTTGCTCAACCTTGGCATAACGTCTTCGCCGTTGGTCCAATAGCGTACAAATGTTATACAAATGTTTTGTATTCATTAAAATAAGTGGAAGTTGCAGATTCTGGGGATGGGCAATAAATACTTAACGCTTGAGTATTCGACAATCAAATACCAAGGTCGATGTGCGCACATACATCACCTTGTTTCTGGGGTCGTCCTACACGACCCAGTTATGATTTATCCCCAGTCAACACAAAACATTTGTATAACAATTTTACAATGTTGGACCAACGTCGAAGACGTTGGGCCGACGTTGTACAAATGTTATACAAATGTTTTGTGTTTGCTCAGATTAAATCATAATTTAGTAAACACACGACGGCAGGACGACAAAGTAACGGCGTCATAAGATTTAATGAATAATGTTCACCCATTGTTTGTTTAATGTTCGGCCAACGTTGCCTGCGGTGAGCCAAACTTAACCCTTTAACCGCCAAATTATTCAATTTGAGTGAAAATTCAAGTGAGTGAAAATTATTCCCATTTGACAAAATGGAAATGGACTATTTTCAAATCATGCTGATTGATGTCACATTTTATCTTTAACTTGTTTAAAAGGTGGTACTTAATGTGCTAATAAAAAATGAAAACCCGAAGATATGCGGCACCGGCGGTTAAAGGGTTAAAAAAAAACCCATTGCCTTAACCTCTCGTGTTTTCTGGGATTTATGCCTTGGCTATAGTGGGTCATATCTGCCACTTTACAAAGTGGTAGATATGCTCCTTTATGACCAAGATGACGCTGTTACTATCTAGGGTGGTTATTGTATTCGGATATGAAATAAAGACATGCGATTCCAGGATATTAGTCTCGTTACTGCGAGTGATAGTCCCGAAGTTATTATTAAGTTTTTGGAATGTGTGACAATATGCAACACAATATTGCTGTGCAAAGACAATCAGCAGTAACTGATCGCGTGAAAAGTAAGCAGTTACTGTTGTTTTCTTTAGCTAGTCAGAATTCATGTTATCTCCTGTAGAAAAAATATTAGAAATCCCACTTAAAGGGACTGGCCCACGCTAAAAAAAAACAAAAAATCGGTGATTTTATTTTGGCTTCTCAATATGACCATATGATGTAAACATGTCCATAGACTAGAACTGCAAAAGTTTTTTAATTTTTCAGCTGCACATTCACCAGTTAAACTAGATATAGCGACGAAATTCCCGTATTTCTAATTTTTGACATGGTTGTCAATAATTAGAAAAGAGGAATTTTGTCTCTATATCTAGCCTAACTGGTGAATGCGCAGCACAAAAAATAAAAACTTTTGCTGTTCTAGTCTATGGACATGTTTACATCATATGGTCCTATTAAGAAGCCAAAATAAAATCACCGATTTTTGATTATCTCAGCGTGGGCCAGTCCCTTTAAAGGTGATCTATCACCCCTTATATAGTATGAATAATTTTGTGACAAGTGATTGGCTATCATGTGACCCTCTGATAGGGTCACATGATGGCCAATCACCCCATATAAGAACATAATTATTCATACCATATAAGGGGTGATAGATCACCTTTAAAATAATGGAGTATCAAGCACACTAAAACGATTGCAATGGTACGTGTATATGTCCAGTCTACATTGGTCGATGAATCGAGGAGTGGTGGTTTCCGCGGAAATCCGTCATTTAGATTGCTCCCGCGGGGTCTCTTAGCTTCCGCTCAATGCGAAGACTATCTGATCTACTCAACATGGCGTCAGGTCGGCCATTTTTCCTGTTGCTCCTGTCACGATATAACACCCCGGCCGGACACCCACGATGTCCGCAGTGGAACACTCACAGACTAAACCACTTCAAACTAATAGACGGCGCCAGAATTAGGATGGGATTATAGCTGGGAGTCATCCGGTACATTCACCAATCCACGGATGAGAGGATTGTGTCCACACTGCCCCACACACAGACACATGCAAGCGAATTGGGGACAATATTATATTATATTAGGATCTAGTCTCACTTATTCACCAGATAAAATTCGCGTATTTCTTAACCCTTACAACGTTGAAATATTTTTTGTAAAAACCATGGAAGCCAAAGGGTTTTTCTCTCAATTTTTTAAATCATTATGAACGGCTTGTTCAGCTCTGTCTGCTTCATTTGAATACCTATGGTATGGGTTTACGGTCATTAGAAAGATTTGTTATTCTTTCAGTGCGTCTTTATACGTCAGAATCTGACGTCTGACGTATAAAGACGGTTCCCGCGCTGAAAGGGTTAAGGTAATTTATTAGTAAATAATATTATTATCCAATATGTTAGTAAAAACATAACATGTTGAGTAACATGTTATGCGAAAACGGTTATTGGGCAACATATTTCGCTGTGAATAGCCGGCTTAACAGTGAATGACAGGGTAACCTCGTTTCGCTTTTACGCATTATTTCTTACAGCAAGGCTTGGCTGCGCGGGGATCTAAGCTTGTCTTACTGGGGGAAGATGAGAATATCAAGGGTAACACAAATCAAAGGTTTTCGAATCTCCAAAGTTATGTTTTACCAGCTGTAGATCATTGTTGAAATTGGGCAATTCCTTATTGGTGCATGTCTTCACCACTTATAGACGTGGATGCTTCCAAACTAAATATGAACACCATACCGTCTTAATAAAAGGACTTTAAAACCATATAACCAGTGGTGAATAGAGCTGATCAGATGTTTAAAACCATATTGACTGGGAGGCAGGGCACGGTTATGAAACACTTAAGTGTCATTGCAGAGGAAAGCGGCTTTCAATTTGAAAAGGTCAATCTTAGGACACCCAAGTCAGGAGAGCCCTGTCTGAAGGACTAACGCCACTCAGCAAACACACACGTTGACCCATTGTTGGTGTAATGCTGGGCCAGCGTCATCTAACGTTGAGTCAAACATATCGTGTTTATTGGGCATAAAAAAACGATTTCTCAGCTCTCCGCTGGGAGATTTTGTGTCGCCAGCCTCGCTTCCGTAATGGGGTCGCGACTCTGACCTTACTGTGGCAGCACCTCTGTCGCCGAAATCGCACTAAGGGCCATCCTGATACTCAGTTAGATTATTTGTAAAAAAAAGCATGTCACTTCTTGTTAAAATGGCGGCATCATATTGCAGAATAACATAAAACACCCCCTTGCAGTTCCAGCTATAGCTTAGTTGCAACACAAGCTAAAGTAACATGCTTAGCAGTGGTCGTAAGGTGAAAGAATGGCAGACTCTGTCACATGAAGAGATCACCCAATGAACGCCGTCATTTAGTTTTTATTTAGAATAGAGGACACATACTTTAGCAACACAGTTATGAGTTAGATTATGTGTTTTGACAGTTCGGGGCAATGATTAGACGGACGTTTTAATATGCTAAATCTTGTGTATGCACCGAAAAATACGCAGCTAAATATAAAACAAAACACTGACATTGAACTTATGTTATTCGACCCGGCAATTTAAATGCCAACTAAATGACGGCGGTGATTGGCCAATCTCATCATGTGACAGACTGAGCAACTTTTGCATTGGTCGAGGGTAGAATACTATAGACTCAGTTCAATTTCTCCCATTTTAATCTATACCCGTCGAAATTGATCAACATCTAGAGCATTCTGCAATTCTAGCAGCTGTCACGCCACTCCGATCGAAAAGGACGAACATTATTTACGTAGCCAACCACAACAGGATATTGCGTCATAGCGATGTGCACACATCGTCGCCTCGGAGCTAAAGGATCCTATCTGACACTCGTTAGAGTGGCAGATAGGATCCTTTAGCTCCGAGGCGACGACATTGCCTTCGTAATGGGACAGGGGGTGGAAATGTAATATCTAAAGATATCAAGTTCCGCAGCATTAATCGAAGCTGCATTCTTCCTGGTGCGGTATCTAAAAATGACAGCTATGCGTTGTAATTAGATCTGGCTCATCGACAAATTAAACAGGGTGGCAGAGTTCGGCAAATTTGATTTGTATTTTAAGAAAAGAATCAAGAGTTTCTGTCAGAGACTCAGACGTGACGTATAGTTGCACTTCAGATGCCAATCTAGCGCAATTGTGCCACTGTTTGGCCTGCAAACATGGCGAGTCAACATCATTAGCAGACACAGGCAGCCTTGCGTTTTCCTTCCTTCTTTCCGGCCGCCATAGAAGTTGGCGTGGAAATAATCCCTGGGACATGTATAAGACGTTCCTTGAACGCCAGCCCAACGTCTACCGACGTTGGGCAGGGAACGTCTTACGTTTCTGGGGAGTTAGATACGTGCCGCAATTCCTCAACTCGGTAAATACAGAGGGATGAAAAACCTGATCATGCGAGATTTAAGACGGGTTCCGCGGCGAAAGAAGCGTGTTTGGGGTTGGAGGCTATAATATGTTATGGCGGGGGCGCGAGGCTATCTACAGGGGCGCGAGGCCTGCCCAAATTTGGACCATAAAGATACATATCTGCGCTGCGATCAGCCTCCAGAGACCCAGGCTGACAGCTGAATTACAACATCAAGACCTCCGGGGGATATCTTCCCGTAATGTCCTAAAACAGAAGAAGGTGGATAAAAAACTGGCCATGGGTCCAAAACATTAACCCTACACAGAGATATAGGCAGCCATTTTATGGCGGGACACGTTAATCATCTCTGAACCTTTACAGCGCGGGGATAGACTTTAGACGTCAGAATCTGACGTCTGTGGATGTCAGCTTATGACGACTAAAGTCGATCCCCGCACTGTAAGAGAAGAAATATTTCTACTGGCCGTAGACACCTAATATAGGTATTCAAATGAATCGGAAAAAGCTAACGAAGACATTTATGATGATTTCAAATTGAAAATAACCCTTTGGTCTCCATCGGTTTTACAAAAAGAATACAGCGCTTTAAGGGGTAATCATCTCTCAATTTTTTACCCGCTAAGCGCGACTGTAATCGTTTTATTCCGTTATATCAGCTGATCAAATCACTGATTATTGGGAATGAGATATGTGTTCAAACATCAAAATTTGCATTTGTTTGGTATCAAATTAAACAAATATGAGTAATTTTCACCTGTTTGAAGTTGTGGCTCGCGTCAGCGAGACACAACTTCAAGTGGGTGAAAATTCAATTAAAATAACTAGCGGGTACAGGGTTAAAAAGACAAACTATTAGAGGGCTGGGTGGCTGATGTTCGACACGTTATTAATGACGGTGGGACCCCTTCAAACATACGAGTAGGATTATGGCGGATCTATGAGGGATCCGTCTATTTCTAGGAAGCACACGGAGCCATTAATTCGCCCCATATACCATGTATAGCGCTATGCTCAGTCACGGTACGTCCGGGTGGAGGGTCAGAAAGTGGGGTCCACGATAAGTGAGATGCTGCTTCAAGAAGTTACACCGGTTCTGGTTCAACGTCTCGTGTTTTCTAATCATTCAGCTGGTTGGGTGTGGTTAAATACGAAAATCACACACGCCCCCATAACGTCTCATAGGGACTCTATTCAATAATGTGGGGAGCCTCCGTGACTGAGAGGTATAGTTCTCGGCCTCACACCACCAGGGCTCCAATTTTGGATCCAGTGTCTGAAGGGCAGTTTAGTTGCATTCTTCTCACCAACCCCAGGGGGTTCTTCTGGCCCAGTTAATCCTATATGTGCACCAAAGTGAGTGGCATAAGACCACATTTATTTCATCTACATTTTATTTCATATCAGCTACAATGTCGTGTGCTTTACACTCTAAACAATATAGGTTCTTTAAAAAGAACCCTTCAGTACTATTACCATGCAACCCCTGGGGTTGCATGGTAATAGTACTTAAGGGTTCTTTTTAAAGAACGTATATTGTTTAGAGTTATACTCGTGTGAGTGGCACACATGACATTCTGGACGCTAGGATCCTTTGCCCTTACAACGCTGAAATATATTTATATAATCCATGAGACCAAAGGGTTTTTTCACTTTGAAATCATCATAAATGTCTTAGTTAGCTCTGTTTGCTTCATTTAAACACCTGTGTTATGGGTCTACGGCCATTATAATTTGTTAAATTCTTTCAGTGCGGGGACCGTCTTTAGACGTCAGAATCTGACGTCTGTAGACGTCAGATTGTGACGTCTAAAGACGGTCCCCGATGCACGCACCTTCGTCAGGCATGCGTGTTATCTTTATGTAATACACCACAGTATAGAATAGCTCTACAGGCGATTATTTATCATTTTACAGAGAAAACACATTTTAATGACTTAAGTCAGAGAACACAACTACTTGACGTATCTTGCTCGAATTTTGGGCTAACATAGTAGACGGTGGAGCAACATTAAAGCGCCATTGTGTCAAGTATTGTTTATGCAGGCATGTGCGAATTACATCTCCGATCAAGGAATATAGAAAATCCTTCTATAATCTTTGCTCCGACCAAGTATTGGAGTATTCCGTCAGAAGTGTGGATTTTAAATTGAATCTGCACATAATCTATTTAAATCTGTTTGATGTAAGTTTATTACCTATGCATCTACCAGGTTTATGTTTCACTCGGTTACCAAGGCAATTCAGTATTAAAATCATTGATAATGTTTAATTTGTTCAATTAATTCGGTATTTGCTGAACATTCTCAATTGGTGTATGCAGTATGTAGAGGAGTACTGTTACAATGCTGGCTGAACATTAAAGCAGCGTTGGACCACGATTTCGTTTTAGATGGGTGTGAACGATCTGGCTGTCGAACAGTGGAGACACTAAGTGACCACAAGATGAACGATCTCGTCTTTCAACAGTGGAGGCGCCTAGTGACCACAAGATGAACGAGCTATTGCGCATCCTGTGTGCCGCCTGTGCTCCGCCATCTTGAGAATGAAACATCTTCTTAGGAATGACCAACATTCTCATTATGACAGTTAACATCGCATATTGTATACGGGGCACGGTTTGATTAAGCAACATGCCTACGATGTGTGATGTCTGAAAGGGGTCGCCATTTTGACAAACGAGGTGAACTCGGTCAGGAGAGTGTGGTTAATTTAGGGTTGATGTACGCGCTACATGTTAGGCTCAGTCACCGCACCAAGTGGTGCGTCCTGCATTCTAATTCCACACAATGACCATTTCTTACCCCCAGATTCCATGTCCCTTTCCCCCGAACTGATATTATCTTCCAGCAAAGCACACAGTCGCCACTGTCTTTATATCGTCAATCCTCGTTACCTCTGTCATTTGCGCGCTGCTTGCTTTTTCGAAATGACCTCCTTCAGACAGAGCTCCATGAAAATGCCAGCAGTGAGAACTGCTAACCGATACGTAGGCAGTTCCTGCTAGTTTATTTATGCATGACAGAGCTCCAATATCATGATTATAGGACATTTATGTTTTTCTCTCATTAGGCATACATGTTTTGCAATTGCTTTCAGTGGCGAAAAGAAATATAATTTACAGTATGCATGTGGTGAATATTCTCACCTCCTTGTCATAAAACACGTTTACACGTACTAGTTATCGCTTTGAGATGGAAAAAAATAAACATAAAATTCACCATTTGTAAAATATCAAAATAGTTCACCTTAAATCCGGTTATTTCACGTAAAACGGATCATAAACATAAACAATTATAGTTCTCATTGGCGGGTAAGTGATTTTAATGACTGAGGTTAATGTAGAATTTCACAATTTCTTCATATTTATCCATAAACTTATTCCCAAATTGTGAATCAACACAATGCAATCGCAGAGCAAACTAAAACGGGTGCGGCATGAGTTAAAACCATGATAGGATGACCTATTATACAATGATGCTATTCTCGAAAAATCACCCAGTAAAAATGTGACTTTATTGCTGACTAAGCTCATTTCTGCCCCAGCGGCTAGTTGAGATGGCTATTATGACCATGCAAGCTGATGTGTAGGCGGTCATTTGTAAAGGTCGAGATGCTGGTATCCAGAAAAAGCCCATGAAGTATGAGAGTATTAACACAGTGAGACTGTCCTTAACCTTGACATTTATCTGACCAAAGTGGTGATTAACTTCAATAAGACGGCTATTTACTATTTGGTATTTTGATACCTTTGATTCATTGCTTTTGTTGTGGAAGGGGAAATATCTATTTGCATATAATCTATACACACGCAGCCATACCCAGCAAACACTAAATATTTGCATAACATTTGTACAATGTTGGACCAACGTCGAAGACGTTGGGCCGACGTTGTACAAATGTTATACAAACGTTTTGTGTTTTCTGGGTACTCGTTTACAGGATGTATCCGAAATTGGATGTATTTGAATTAATACCGGATTAGCGTGAATTAACATGTTTCATCCCTGCCCAATCGTAACAAATCAGTATATCGGTACAGCGTGCTCGAATTTCGAATTAGTATGTGCCTACAGGGCAACTAGTGTTGATTCATCTCACCACCGTCAGAAGGCTCGCCTGGCGCAGTTTAGTCTGCATGTGCACATGGTGGAATACATTCATTCATTCATTCATTCATTCATTCATTCATTCATTCATTCATTCATTCATTCATTCATTCATTCATTCATTCATTCATTCATTTATTCGTTCGTTCGTTCATTCATTTATTCATTCATTCATTCATTCATTCATTCGTTCATTCATTCATTCGTTCATTCATTCATTCATTCATTCATTCATTCATTCATTCATTCATTCATTCGTTCGTTCGTTCGTTCGTTCGTTCGTTCGTTCGTTCGTTCGTTCGTTCGTTCGTTCGTTCGTTCGTTCGTTCGTTCGTTCGTTCGTTCGTACGTTCGTTCGTTCGTTCGCTAGCTCGTTCGCTCGCTCACTCACTCACTCACTCACTCACTCACTCACTCACTCACTCACTCACTCACTCACTCACTCACTCACTCACTCACTCACTCACTCACTCACTCACTCACTCACTCACTCACTCACTCACTCACTCACTCACTCACTCACTCACTCACTCACTCACTCACTCACTCACTCACTCACTCACTCACTCACTCACTCACTCACTCACTCACTCACTCACTCACTCACTCACTCACTCACTCACTCACTCACTCACTCACTCACTCACTCACTCACTCACTCACTCACTCACTCACTCACTCACTCACTCACTCACTCACTCACTCACTCACTCACTCACTCACTCACTCACTCACTCACTCACTCACTCACTCACTCACTCACTCACTCACTCACTCACTCACTCACTCACTCACTCACTCACTCACTCACTCACTCACTCACTCACTCACTCACTCACTCACTCACTCACTCACTCACTCACTCACTCACTCACTCACTCACTCACTCACTCACTCACTCACTCACTCACTCACTCACTCACTCACTCACTCACTCACTCGCTCGCTCGCTCGCTCGCTCGCTCGCTCACTCACTCACTCACTCACTCACTCACTCACTCACAAGTGGAGTTCGGTGATTATCAAAGTGATCAACTTATGAATTGTATCCATGTCAGTTGAATTTTGCACCGTTACAAGAGGACTCGAACACCCTGGTAGTTCACGTGATTACTGAATGTCACGTGTTTATGAGGTGATTACGAATCTGCATAAATAATGTATGTGCGCCATCTGGTGACGCAATTTCTCTACTAAAACACATTCTCATACGAATGGAAACATGCAGTATTGAAATTAGAAAATATTAGAGGAAATAAGACGAACGAATTGAATATGTATACCTTGTCGGGCAGGCATGGTAATAAATTCTAAACACCGCGGCCAATCCTGAATAATAGGCTCAAATATCACTGTGTAGACGCAAAAAATGCTTATGTAATAAATATTTAAAACATACCAGATGGAGATCCGTCCATTTTCCTCTTATTTATACCAACAACACAGGTAACAATGTATGCGGGCCGGTTATTGACCGATTTATAACGAAATGATGACGGTTATAAACATTCCACCGTCTTGAACTTTTGTCTCTTTGTATCTCACTTGAAGAGTTTATATATGGTCACCTCAGAACTAAAGCGACCTATCTGCAACTCAAATGAGTTGCAGATAGGACGCTTTAGTTACGAGAAGACTATGATCGAGAATAACTTCCACGCCGATTGAATACTTTTTTTCTAGAAATATTTTACTTATTAACCATTTAACCGCCGGTGCCGCTTATATTCGGGTTTTCATTTTTATTAGCACATTAAGTACCACCTTTTAAACATGTTAAAGATAAAATGAGACAGCAATCAGCAATATTTAAAAACAGTTGACCTGCATTTTGTCAAATCTGAATAATTTTCATTCACTTGAAGTTGTGGATCGCGTCAGCGAGACACAACTTCAAGTGGGTGAAAATTCAGATTGAATAATTTGGCGGTTAAAGGGTTAAAACAATGTTCAATCTACGTTATGGCACTAACCATAAACCATTTCTAAAAGTCTGTGTTCCTTTTCAGTAATGAAAGAGATAAACGATTGGTCGAACATATAATCCCCTGTTACGTGAATCTCAACCAAGCACGCCACTCTCTCATAGCTGTTGTTGGCAGGACGTTGACGCCAAAGTAGAAAAACCAACAGATGGGTGATCTTTGGCTATGAAATATTGAAGGGGCGGCAAAATAGCATACTCTTTCAGATGGCTGAACGTCACGAAAGGGGGAGATGGTTACGGCGGCGCAACACGGAAGAAAAATATCATCGCATAACATGCACAATAATAAATACAGATATATATACTGTAGATAGGTTGTTTTTCGTGAATATTTGCGTGACGTCAATACCCCAGCAATCACAAAACATTTGTATTACATTTATACAATGTTGGACCAACGACGAAGACGTTGGGCCGGCGTTGTATAAATGTCATACAACTGTTTTGTGTTTGCTGGGACCAGGTCTGGTATTCTATCCTCCAATTTAAATAACAACTGTTACAACGGTGACTGGCCGATTTCGTCATGTGACAGGCTGGATCACTTTTTGGATTGGTCGAGGGTAGAACACTTGACTAATCCCATTTCTTCATAATTAACCATTCTAATTTATTCTGGCAAATCTGTCAAATCTAATGCTCTAACTACATAAATCCCAAATAAAACCAACTGTATCTGATGGTAATTTTATATCATTTTCACCTATATAATTATTATCATTCTATACTATTGCTCTTTGCTTCATATAACCTGTGTTCTGCTGATTTGCTTACTTCTCTTGTTCTTTCATTCAATGTTGTAATTGCTAACGCAATTTCCAGTTTCAAATGATTAATAAAATGTTACTATAATATGTACTTATTTATAATAAACATCAGCGAACGTAAATTATTTATTCAACTGACCATTTATCACAAACTATTTTATAGATTTCATGCTTTCATCAGTCTTAATGACTCAGAGTGGATCTTGTGTTTGAAATTAACCCTTTCAATTCCTTTAACCCTTTAACCGCCAAATTATTCAATCTGAATTTCCACCCACTTGAAGTTGTGTCTCGCTGACGCGATCCACAACTACAAGTGAGTGAAAATTATTCAGATTTGACAAAATGGAGGTCAACTGTTTTCAAATATTGCTGATTGATGTCACATTTAATCTTTAACATGTTTAAAAGGTGGTACTTAATGTGCTAATAAAAAATGAAAACCCGATTATATGCGACACCGGCGGTTGAAGGGTTAAGTTAATTTATTTAAATTCCAACTCACTTGAAGTGATTTGCTTGTGACCAAACATTTGCAAATCCTGTTGCTTAAACACACACTTTGCTCTCAATAGCAGTGATTTGATCGCCCAATGAAACATATTAAAATGGCAATAGTCGTCATCAGCGGTGAAAGGGTTAAATAGACTACCTGAGCATTTGAGCTTCTGAATTGATGAATTGAAGACACAATAGGCCCATCTCAAGTACCAACTTGAATTACAGCATTTTATTCGCAGAGCATTCGCCGCAAAATATTTTATCAATATCAGTGATAAACATGAAATGAATAAGGCTTCAGGCCACCTTTGTGCACCTATAGGCTAAATCGGGCCAGGAGAACCTCCTGAGGATGATGAGATGGGTGAGAGGACACAGCCCTCCAGACACAGTATTTAGTGATATTTATATGGCTTTAAAGTTACGATAACCCTTTTAAGTCTGAATTTATCATTGTAATCTTCATCCACTACAAGCCGCGAATTGCTATCGCAATTCTCGACTTATAGTGGATGAAGAATACGTAAAGTGGAAAGATAAATGAAAAACAAATACTGACAGATCCATGTAAACTGTCGTTCTCAAGCCCCTAGGCGTAGGAATCATTCTTCAAACATGCAAAATGATGCCTTAATGTATCGTGAGGGCTTAAAGGGTTATTAATTTAACACGAACCTAGCCAGACCAGTGTTAAAGAAAAATCTGATCGAAAAATGTCACTTTAATATCTTGTTTTTTTGCCATAATCCTAGTATTGTTATGTCACATTGAAACTGTACTGGACATAGCAGTTTTGTGGTAATTTTGTAAACTTTCAGCTGTACACGGACTGGGTTTATGTCCACTCATCTGTTTTGTTATGGTTGCCATTGGGGAGAGGGTATTGCCATCAGTATCAGATGCTATGCCACATAACAGGCTGGACCGAATAGATCCCAGAGGAGAGATGTAAATGGTGGCATTATCATGTATGGAGTATTGCGAGATGAGTACCAGGTTTTAGCAGTTGTAAAACCGTCTATCATAACAAACTAAAATTTGGTTTGAATTAATGTGATGAAAATCAAGGATTCATAATTATCAATTTGTGCAGTTTCACATTTAAACTTTTTCTTCAATTAATAAATTGCATGCATTATTGGCAAAATGTATATACAAAGTCATGTTCTTTTCCATTGAATTTGCGATATTGTGCACACTTAAGACGTGTTTACCACGGTATCCTATTGGGACGCAATCGTTGAAACCGACAAAAAACCCAGAAAGTCAATGATGTGTCTGGTCCTGTGAAAAGAACCACCTTGAGGTGGCTCGCAAACAAGAAAAAACCTGGCTTATGTGCGGTGAAGGTTCTACATACGGTGTTGTGGGTGTCATTTGAGACGATCCAATGACGACCAGCGGACATTCCATCAAACACGCGGCATTGAGCCATTGAGTCAATGTTTGGCTGACGTCGTAGACGGCGGGCCAACAGAATCTCGGCACACACAATACGTTGACCCAAAGTTGTGTTAATGCTGGGCCAGCGTCGAAGACAATGGCCCAACATTAAACCAACATTGGGTCACTGTCTTGTGTTTGCTGAGATACCTGGTCCTGAAAAAACACCGTCTCGAAGGTTGATTCGGCATTTTAGCCTCCATAAATTGACCTACAGACGTTTGCCCAATGTTACAATCATGTAGGTGAGACACTGAGTGTGTTTTTTGGGGCTGACAAGCACCTAAATTAATCCTGCGACGTAAGACTTTTTATGACACAAAAAAATATCGAATGATACCTCTGCGTGGTTGATGTAAGATTTACAATGTTCTGTTGGATATAATTGTGTAAATGCCATATAATTCCCCCGAATATCACTCAAGTTAACAATAATTGTCTGTTACTTTGCAGGTTCAATGATGAGCGATGCGTTTTTGTCTATTTGTGTGCATTTTCGATATTTTCACTGAGTTGTAACTGCCATAAAACATAACGTGAATTTTATTTTTAAAACGCCTTTTTCGGCAATTTTTGAGTCTCGTAGCCAGACCCTTAGACTAGATTAGACCCTTCTTGACCCTTACGAGAAGTTAGCAATTTATGAATAGAAAAATAACCTATTATAATTCACGTTGTAAAATGTACAGACTTAGTATTACATCCATCACAACCCAGCACACATGAACTAAACTACCACAGTTGTTGGGGTCACTGAACTGCCTCTCTCCAACAAACAACAGACAGCAATTCTATGTTAGGTTAATGCTGGACCATCGTATGTGACGCTGCCCAAAATTAGGCCAACATTGGGTCAACGTCTCGTGTTTGTTTGATCATGGCCTTGAATTGACCGCACCATAGAAATTCAGAGGATGCAAATAATAATTAGTTGAAAACCAGGCAATATCTACGTCATCGTCTACAGGATTCCCACGAGACGGGAATCCCCGAATAATTCTTGGTTGCCCACATGATGCCTGCCAATCAGTCTGGATTAAGACCAGAGCGTGTAATTGAAGTTGATTGGCGTTTCGAGGTCATTTTTGAGTAGTTTTCTCGCAGATAATTTGCGTAATAGAGTTCAGGAGACGTGAGGTCATTCTGGGAGCCTTCCACCGTGCATAGATCAAGTGGGGGGAGGAGGGCAGGCAGGTAGAGATGCCCCGACCTCTATAAATGAGGTCACCGGTTGTCCCAGCAAGCATGAGACGCGAAACCAATGTCGATTGCATGTTGGGCCAGCGTCGTAGACGCTGGACCAACATTCAATCAACATTGGGCCAAGGTCTCATGTTCACAGGATTAGTGTTATGTTCACCTAATCGTTTGCAATCAACCACGAAAACCTACACACGCTGACCAGATGCTGCTCGTTGGAATACAAAAAAATCTAAATTCATGTCTATATTTAGATTTCTCAACTCCCAGAGCCGACTATTCATAAGACTATTCGTAAAAATGAAAAAAAAAGTATCGGGATGCAAAGAAGGGCAAATAATAACTGTTTTATTTGACATGTACTAAAAATCAGATGCAATAAGATATTAAATTAATTATTGATAAAGGCTGAAAAAGAACAGTAAATATAAGCTGATTGGCAATACTGAATCACGATTGACTAGTGTTAAGGGTAAAAATACATATTAGCAGAAATGCACAAAAGATCATTTCACTAAATTAAGGTTGATTTTTTGCAATATATTTGAACACCGTTGAAAATAACCACAGTAAATATATTTTCACACAGCGTGTTAAATATTGCTTTGAATTGGAACGTATACATTATTGCGTGCTCTATTAGTAGTACATGTACCTTTAAAACAAGTGTCGGTTTCCATGACTACCACCTGATATGTTATGTGATTTTTATAGCTCACAGAAGACATTGTGTCAGAGGGTAGACTTTGTGTCTGACAGCTTCAGACGTGTTGAATGAAGTCCAGACCTACACGTGGATTCCTGAGCGGCATATTTTCACCGGTTTGATGTCGTGGCGCTGTGAAGTGGCTATTGATCTCACGACAAAGACGAAGCTGCCGGAAACGGAGAGGTCTATTCACCAGAATCGGCATGTTGGCGCATCGCCGGCTCAACGCCGGGCCAGCGTCAATGACGCTGGCCCGGCGTTGAGCCAGCGATCCGTGTTTCTATTCAGTGTTACTCCTCAGGGTCATCCAAAGCCAACACTCTCAGACAGACTCAAGTGCGCGCTAATGACACAGACCACACTGAGTCAAGACATACTTAATTACCATCTGTTTTACACTGACCCACGTGATTTATGTCCACTTCCTGTTATTGTCTCGGGAGACCTCTAGCGAGCTTGAAAGCTTCAAGCTACAGGTGGAGCAAGAGGACATTTTGTTTTCATCGATCAGAGACTTGCATCGCTATGAACGCCGATATTCTTATAAATTAGCTGCATTGCTTATGCTCATTTTTTTCAAATAATTGTCTTCAGATTGTCCTATTACTGTGTGACATGACTTGAAAGCGAATGAATATGAGATTGTTGATGCAGTAGAGCCTGCGAGTAGAGACGACTGATACAATTAATCAATTAACGGGAAGCAGCCGATTTACAATCCAGCCAGAAAAAACGATTGCTAAGTCTTAATGCTGACTACGACGTTGCTTCTTCATTAACCCTTTGAAGTCTGAATTTATCATTGTCATCTTCATCCACTACAAACCGCGAATTGCTGTCGCAATTCTCGACTTGTAGTAGATGGAGATGATTTGATGTGGTTTAAAAATTAAAGAAAATTGCCATGTATTGGTAAACCAGTTTCATGAATATTTTCGTTCTAAAACCCTTAGTTATAGGAAAATGAGGTCTGTTTTCAGGGATGTAAAATTATGCTTTAATGCATCATGAGGGCTTAAAGGTTTAATAAACTCATAAACACATTGGACGTGCTTTTCAGTGGCGAAGCAACCTGGTCTCTGACGTTGGTCTACTATTTTATACACGTTTTGAAGTTTCAATGACAGGATATTTCTGGTTTTACACTCGGATAATCACCAGTATCTTATCAGAGATTTGCGGGTCTTACATTCCCCCAACCAGATTATAGCCCTATTCTGGGCTTATGGGCCATAGCGAAAATTGAAAACCTAACACAAAGTAATATGTATTAGTTTTGACCACCACTCCACCGCCAAATACGTGTGTAATATATCAGACAAGTGAAGTAGGCCTAGCACAACATGTTCAACTTCATAATAGATTTTATGAGGTGGATAATTAAGTTGTAAATTGTATAAATGTTACATCAGTAACATGTAGTTGTTCTCTGCTTGTATTATATGGGCGAAAATCTACCACAGGCCAATGCGAAATGATATTCGTAGCTTCAGTCTTTGCGAACTTTTGCGATGAACTCCTTAGCGCGTGGGCCGAAGTCTTTTATTCACAACCAGATAGTCCCAGCGTTTAACAATGCCAAATGGCACTTAAAATGGAAACGATGGATAACAGTCACAGCCCCTCGTTTCCATATCGCATCCGCACATGACGTGGGGAATCCCCTTCTTATCGACTTCCTGCCAAGGCCAATCATTTATTAGTTCAGCCTAAGAGATAGGACTACCATGCTGAGCTAATAAAAATAGACAAAACGATTATATATCGTGATTGGAGATCAAAGGGTTAAGTCACATACACTTGACACGGTGACATAATTAAAGCAGTAATCCAAAATGAACAAATATCGGGCCAAATTTGTACCCAATAAACACCACACGGATTACAGAGATAGCTGGATATTAACTATGACCAGGAACAGACATTGAGTGGTCTGGGCTTTAATATATCGTTGAAAATGCAAAGTAAAAAACGTATCGTCTGTGAATAAAACTGGGTATATATGATTTAAAGCTACACATTTATATTGTGCCTTATCGTATTGTATTATTTGTCATCGTATCGTGTCATACCGTATCGTACCGCATCGTATGGTACTGTATTATTATGCATCGTATCGTATCGTATCGTATCGTATCATATTATATTGTATCGTATTGTATTCTTATGCATCGTATCGTGTGATATCATATTAGATAGTGTAGCATCGTATTGCATTGACTGTATCGTATCTTGTTTTTATAATTGTCCTAGCAAGATATGTATGATAATATGCATTGCCTATTTTAGCGTCGATTAGAAATAAAACTACATTTCAAAGGTAAAACAATCCTGCTATCGGGGAATAAATGATACTAACGCTACTATTATGCATACGCCGTTTCCCTGTTTCATCCGCTGACGTATAACAATATGCAAATCGTATTGGCCTTTACCAATAAATAAATTATTAATGCGCGATAATGTAATTTCAGAGAAATAACGACTGCAACAGATATGACAGGACACATCCCTGCCTCTCTGCAAACACAAAATACAGTAGCTGCTTACTTGAAAAGCAAGCAGTTACTGCATTTTGCATTCGCACGTCAGAATACTGGAGTATCAATCTCCTGGAATAACAGAAAACTCGACGTGTGTCAAATGGATTAGGGATCTGATTATCCTCTGTGATCCATGTTTTGAAAATGATCCCGGTAAATTGTGAAAAGAACACATGTTGTGAGGACAGCGTTCGGATCGAGTGGCTAATTAAGCTAATATTTACCTGGGTGTCGCGCACGATTTATTTGGTCAGTCCACGTCGATGGGAGGAGCGTTGGTGCTGCATGTCCGATTAATGACAATTGATTTTTCGGATATTAACTCAAGTACTCATTACGTGCATTTATTGATATTTTTCACTCATATGAGTCTGGCACTGCTTACGCAATTGCCAGACTCATATGAGTGAAAAATATCACCCACGTAAAAACTTGAACTCTTTTTTTTTACAATAATAAATGTTTCTTTTCGATTACGTTTGGAGTTTCTTACAAACAAAATAGTGAATATATTTTGTTGTAAAAAGTGAAATTGAAGACAACTGAGCTGAACAGGTAAAAAGGTGCACAGAGTCTCATCAATATATAGTAGTATTCTTACTGCCATACAAAAGTAAATAGCAGTAACTGCCTACTTTACAAATAATCTGTTACTGGTGGTTGCATTTGCACGGCAGTATCATAGATGTAGGTCATTGTTAGCATGCATTTTGAATCTGAAGCCTGGGGTTGTAATTCCGTTGCGGACTTCGGTGCACATATAATATACAAACAATGACTCAAATTGTTCAAATAAAATAATAAGAAAACCAGATAAACACATAAACGATCCCTAGTGCAAAACATATAAGTATAGTACAAAAATGACCATTATTCTCACGGAGCTGATATTTAAATGGTCTATGTACCTCGAACATCAATGTAGTGTTTTTACAGAGTGGACAAACAATCCCCCCAAACACATGAGGCTAATTTAATTTTCAATTGTAAAATGTTTGTGATCGTTCAATGTTGGATATGTTGAACACATACACTATTCGGTTTATACAGCTGTTTTTTTTAATAAAATCATATATAAATATAAGAGGAGATTTTATGACGATTTCTGAAGATGTTTTGGGTACTTTTATCTGAAATTAACTGTCACAAATATAGCCAGTTGATTTCAGAGTGTATACATTAATATAATGTTGAATAAGCAGATAAGTGAAATCCTTATTCCTAAATAAACAATAAATACATTGACTCTAATTACAAAAAAAAACCACTGTCATGAATACGGGTGAAAAAAAAGTGAATAATCGCGAAGGTATGGTAATTTCCTTTCTGTCAGACTGCGGCATTACTCGACTTCTCGAGATGATCACGCTAACTTGATGTCGGGCGTCGTCACCCAGTAGACATAAAACATTTGTATAATATTTATACATTGTTGGGCCAATATCTTCGATGTTGGCCTAACATTGTATAAATGTTATACAAATGTTTTGTGTTTATTGGCAGGCTGTGCCGTGACTTGATGGAATACGGCATAATTTCTGCCGCCAGTCGTCCACAATCTTCCACCCACCGTAAACGCTGATGAGCGGCATCTGTGATCTAATTGGGACGATTATTGCCGCCATGGTGGTCCGCGGCGGGACGGCGCGGCGCGGACACGGCACGCGGATTTTTACCGCGGCGGTGACAAGCACGTCATAGTTTCACAAAATATAAAGATAAAATAAATTTGAATTGACGTGTATGCTCAGCCGGCTCGAGCCGGCGATTTTACTCGACTGGCTGATGCTTGGATTAGATATGATTTGACCTTGAAGTTCCAAACCTAAGTGAAATAAACCGGATAAAAGAAAACATACGTTCCACCGTTCACGTCTTGTTCTCCCTATTATACTGTGATCACCCGACTATTACTAAATCTTCATCTCGCTGTTTTTCTTACTAATAAAGTCATAAAAGAAAATGACAATAAACAAAAATAGAATTGGGGGAAAATGTAGGGATGCTGTGGCAAATAAACATAATGTCAGAACAAGCGACTACGTTTTGGCTATCCGACAGCGACATAAATACCATTTTTTCATGTTCCTCCACGCACAACTCGATATTCCAGTAGATTCGGGTTGGCTCGTAGCCTGGAGGTTGGCTTACTAGGTTCGAGTCACAGAGAATAAAAAATTTCCACAAAAGTAGTAGGATCACAGTTTAGGTTTCTTTTTGTCGTCGTATTGCCACAATATGCCATATGCAATAACATTGATATTTTTGTAACCCATATACGCATGCCTACATAAAAATTGTTGCATACGCCATTTTGTCTTGGAAAGTGTTGAATTGCGATTTAGTGTAATCTGATGAAGATATTAGATCTATATACATTAATATGATTGGGGTTATTTTGTAATTAAGGCACAAAGTATACCAACGCCATTGCTAGCTAAATATTTAATCTGACATGTATATGCATAATGCTGTATTCATCAACTATTATTATTATTCTTTAGACCCATATACTCCTTTCGGTTATATTGTCAATGGCCAGATAGCAGCGATATAACAAATTTGTCATCTGGAACAATCGTGAGCAGCATGGTCTCACGTCACAAAAAGTATCAGCAATGGGTGCGCAAAGCAAATGCCGCAAATGGTTGTCATAAACAAAGCCATAATAAGTACAGGGCGAACCTTAGCGGTGCTTTTTCGTGACCAGATAATTTTGTCGTTGTGCACCACGTTGACATTATGATGTTTCACCTCTTAGTCCCCCCACATCACTATATTCTCATCAATTGGAGCTTTTTATCCACCCGGCCCTCATTCAGTGGTCACAACTGGGACGCGCCTGGCTTGTAAACGACTGCTGAAGTAGGACATGGTATGCTTATAGATTTATTCTTGTCTTCGTAATATTTAGGACAGCACTCGACATCGTAAACACAAAGGTTCGGGTGAACTCACGCGAACTTTTGTGTTTCCCACGTCGTGGCGTGTCAGATTTATGTCCACCACATATAGATATGATTATAGTCACTGCATTATACTTAGGCTTTATGACCCGTGGGATACTACTAAGTAATAGCATGGTTACGCGACAATAATGCCACAAGTAGGCTTACAATGACTCAATGTTATACCTAAGTATAGCATTATTATGTCATACTTGGGCCTGTATTGCCGAGCACGGCAAACAGCAATAAAGTGAAAAACAGCCACTGTTGGTTGTGAATTCACTGCCGGCCTGCATGCTCATATATCGGTATATAGTAGTTTAACCCTTAAACCGCCGGTGCCGCATACATTCGGGTTTTCATTTTTAATAAGCACATTAAGTCCACATAAATATGCTAAAGATAAAATGTGACATCAACCAGCAATATTTGAAAACAGTTGACCCCCATATTGTCAAATCTGAATAATTTTCACTCACTTGAAGTTGTGGATCGCGTCAGCGAGGCACAACTTCATGTGGGTGAAAATTCAAATCGAATACTTTGGCGGTTAAAGGGTTAATGAATAAGGAGTGATCTACATGTATAATTGACGAAACTATCTACTCCATTTACGTATTTCTGATTATAGCATTACATTTCTAAAACTGAGAAGATTATTTTCAATCATACAATTGATAGACCAAATTATTTTGAAATGTCTAAAAATCATTCAAATACACTGAAAAAATATTATGGCCATCAGACCTGTCTCTTTTGTTCTTGTTGGTAAAATACAATCAGCGTTTCATCGGCCTCAGTGAATTTGCTGATAGATATGTCACTCAGTGACAGGGGAGTTAATAGCTTTTAAATTGATCACCGGAGTTTATCTTTCAATCTCAGAACACTAGGAAGATAGCATCCCATATGATTACAACGCTAATAATATTTGCTTTTTTTCGAAATTCATTACCTCGTGAAGTAATTTTAATTATTTCAATAGGAAGAGGTGGGTGGTGGATGTTTGATTATTAGCCTTTGATAAAGATAGACCGAGGTATTTTAAAGCATTATTGATTAATGATACGTTTTACCAGAAATACATAACATGGTGATGTATTTCTGGTTTTACCGATATGAGGCGCTATTGTGAATGTTAATAAAAAATGATTAAAGAGGCTCAGTGGGACGACATCAATTTGATATTTAGTTTATTAGGTAGTAGTGTATCCCGCAGATCATGATTTCAATTTTCAGAATTTGTCAGATTTTTAAAAACATTTTATCAACATTTCTAAGAATCAAAACAAAACCCAAACAAACAATTTATAATTATACCTAAAGGATGGTTAATTTTTAGCACAGCATTGGGCTAGATGTTGATGCCGTCGGCCCAGCGTTGGGCAGACAATCGGCGCTGCAGGTGAATCCCCCTCATTCACATGCCAATTCACGTCGGTGATTTCGAAGTACCCTGGATCCCACGGTTTGAGACTTTATTATTTAATATGTAAAGGGAGGCAATTGTTGGGTCATTGCCACAGACATGTGTCCGACTTTGAGCCAGCGATGGGTCAAATACTTCCGTTTACAAGGACACGATATGAGTGTATCTTTGAGCTATTCACGTTACGTTTTGTGTGGGGTCACAAACAAAGTCATCATTTCTAGATCGATTATTTGTGTTCAATTCAAAGCTTCTGAATGAGATGCATGGTCGGTCACACTTTCTGAATGACCACACCCCTGTCCCGAACCCCACGACCCGTGGCATCACCATCCCACCATTTGTTGTGATGTATCGGCCTTGTCTGCGAAGGAGACCTGCTGTAAAGTATCGGGTCATTCCGGGTATTAGGAGTACCCTGCTGTCAGTGCGCATCAGTTCCGGTGACGGAAAGTACTCCTAAAATGCGCTGCTCCGTGAAAGTACTCGTGCTCCGGCTTATACTCAAACATCGCTACCCATCGAATAGGACCACGATGTCAACACGACCAATCCAGGGAAGTTTATTACAACATAGCTGTAAATAGATTGAGAAAACTTCCCGAGAGAGTCTGGGACTCGACACACACTTGCATCATTTATAAAGAAAAATTGCGAAAATGGGCTATTCTTATTGTTACTCTAGCTTCAACTTTTAGCCCTTTAGCCGCCAAATTATTCAATCTGAATTTTCACCCACTTGAAGTTATGGCTCGCTGACGCGATCCACAACTTAGTCTGGTGCGGTATGTCATTTTGGCCATTTCTGTTGCCAAAATTGATTTTATTGTTTTTATGGCTTCATTTCGGGTCAAATAAACCAAAAATATTGGGGTTCATATTTTTTTCCCGCCCCGCAACCTCGTTTTATGGCACATTCAAAATGGCCGCCATCGAAATCACATATTTGGCCATAACTTGGCCTCTAGCAAAGCTAGAGCAAAGAACTATATCAATGGAATGCTAGCTTTGACCGTTTCCGTGGGATTTCTGTACATCGATCTCCCGTCCAAGCAGACAGCGCCAGTCGGGTGGTTGGCTACTTCCGGTTTCACTGCTTACACTGACAATACGTTGTATTTTCATCATGGATGCTGCATGTTTTAGCCCTGAAATTCATCTTTCTGATATATTTGAGGTATGTAACTTGATGTATAATATTATTTTATTTACCATATTATAATTTTAATTAATTATGTTTCCAATATTAGCAATATTGCCTCGATTATAGCCATGTTTGTACACACTCCCGTACATCGCCGCCCACGACGCCGTCGACGGTCAGTCAGTCATGTCAGTAGGCCGGTCACGGCTACAGGCACAGCCTTAACTCAAACCGTGTCCGCCTCGCTGGGACCGGGGGTCTTACCTACATAACCTAGCCTCCTACCTATGCCTATTAAAATCCTGGATCCGCCCCTGCACTGTAGTTGAATATCAAACTCACCGGCTGACATAGCGCAGAGCCAGCGCCGCGATATTGTGAGTTGACAGCTTCACAGCTTTGACAGCTACTGCACTGTGTTTGTAACTGTGTAGTCTAGAAGTCTGTCCGACGGTGACAGTGGAGCCTGTGAAGGATAGGGCATAGCCATAGGCCTAGTCCAAAATGAAAGTTAGCTTTTCGGACTGCAGTCAGTCAATTCTCAAACAATTTTCATGAATTTTTGTAAACCCTATTTTCTAGTCATTTGGCATTAATCTTAAATTTTTTTAGGATGTATAAACCCTTTTTAGAACTTCATTCTGATTTATTCTCAGAATTGCGTTACAAAAATGTCATGTCAAATGGTCTAATTTTTTTAATGCTGAATGGAATTTTGCTAAATTTTCAGGGTTGTTGCCAAAAGACTAGATAGACTAATAATGATTACAAAATTGTGCGACAATTGCTTGAGAATTGACTGACTGATATTTATTTCACTTAATTTATCATTTATTTTTTGTCTACAAAGTTGGATCTCAAACTAGACTTTAACCGATTAGTATTGATGCAGGGGTAAAAAAGGCTTTACAAATTTAAGCGTGATAAATTTTAATGATGTGGAGCGAAGCGATCAGGCAAATTTTTTTTGAAAGCCATCAAATATTTATTTAGCGCATGTCCTTCACACAATTATTTATTTCATGAAAATTCAGTCTCAAAATATTTATTTTACCCTTTCAGCCCTGAATTTACCATTGTAATCTTCATCCACTACAAGCCGCGAATTGCTGTCGCAATTCTCGACTTGTAGTGGATGTAGATGACTTGAAGTGGGTGGGAAATTGAAGAAAATTGCTGTGTATTAGTAAACTAGTTTTATGGAAATTTCCATTCTAAGACCCCTAGTCGTAGGGGAATTAGGTCTGTTTTCAGGAATGTAAAATGATGCTTTAATGCATCGTGAAGGCTTAAAGGGGTAAAAATACTCTAGACCCCTACCCCCGTAGTGTAGGACCACCGGATATATATAGGCCCTATGCTAAAAGTAAAATATCCAGAGACAAATTTCGCACAAATATTTCGGATGCCCAAATTAGTGGGGTTTATAGTATAGACTATGGTGTATTATGATTTTTTTTTTATTTGCCATGCACTGTAGGCCTATTTTGAAATAGAAATATATAATTATAGCTGTGAATACCCCAAGAATAGGCCTACTTTTAATTCCTCATAGTTCTGGTGATGCTGATGCTAGATGTAAAGATAATCTAGATCCTATTTGATTTATTTCCTAAGCAGATGTCAAAATCATATCTGACATATGGAATAAAAAAAAATGATAAAAAAAAATATCTGACATCTGGTTTGGACCCAGACAGATTGTTGACTATACTGTATCTGTATTTTGAACTATCCACATATTTTATGACAACAGTAAGCTTGTTGGATGTCTAAAATTTCCCACTAATAATGTGTTTTTTGTTGTTTCAGGAACTACTCAGTTACAACAGTATTACACCACCTGCTCTGGAAGTTTGACTGGTCATCTTCCACTACCCTGTGCTGCTGATATTACAGTCTGCTCTTTACATCATTTTAAAATACAAACATTGATATTTAGTAGAACAAATTAGTAGAACATTGGTTAAAAAATAAAATGTAATAAATGTCTGAATGGTTAGAGATATATTAGCAGTGTCTTGTATATATACATGTACATATATCTCTCTTATTACTATGACAAATAAGTCTGTAATGACTTTTATTTCTGTCAATAAAATATCTGTCTGTCTGTCTGTATATTAAACAAGAAAATTATATAGGCCTACATGGCTAGACTCAAATTGTCACTGCAAAAACCATAATGTATATTATCAGGTTTAATATGAGAGGTTAAAAACTACTGGTACTTGATATTAGAATATATTATGTCTAGGCAAAATTGAAATATATCATTTCAACCATTTTGGAAAGCTTCGCGGTTCCATTTTAATATGGCAGTTTATTCCTTGGTTGGTTTTCTAAGATTTTGTGTTTATATGTGTTTCACAAATTTTGGTAAAACCTTTAGTTTAATAAAATGACTAGCTTCAGAATTTAAAAAAACCCTGTGATTATCTGCTATGTTTTAATAGTTAATTGTCATAATTAGTATCAAGTAAATTTTGAAAAATGGGTATAACAAAGAGCATAATAACTAAATAAATTGTCCAGATATACAAATATAGTGGTACATGTAGTGACATAGATTTTAAGCTCTCATAATGTTTTAAAAATATTTCATAGAATATTCATGTCCCACATTTTATGATTTATTTTATTATAGGCCTAGATCTACATAAAAGCTGTTTTTGGCTAATGTATAAATGGTATATATATTCATATACAGTTTATATTTTTTTTATTATACTTTTTATTTTTATCACACTGACATTTAGTATCATATTGAGTCTCTCTGTCAATGAACATAATAAAAGTTTTGTTATTATATTGATTTTGTTTCGTGTATTGTATTTTTATGATAATTATGATTAAAATGTGCATAATTTACCTGTATTTCTATCACTTGCCTTGGTACTCACATTTTGTTTTGCAAATTTAGGACACATATGTGGTCGGAAAAAATACAGTTTATATAAAGCCTGAAACATTCCAACGCGAGCACCTAAATTATGAAAAACACGTTTTTATCATTTTAAACGTGAAGGCGTATTTTCGCCTTCGATTTGGTTTGCTTTGGCAGTGAAATATATACCGGTAGGCTGTTTGATCCTTTTCTGGATCACTTTCACAATGTTGTTGTTGTTTTTATATATTTTATAATGTAATAAGCTTGTATACCTCTATACAGTGTCTTCAACTGAAGTGGTCCACTGCCAATTTTTACCACTGCACTTTTAAATTGTGAGCATTTCTTTTTCACCTTATAGGCCTAAAATAGCAGTAGTCTGAATTAAGTTATTCATTTAAATTTCAAATGAGTTATATTGTGCCCCATGTTATGATAGGCCTACAGTGACCACTTTTGTGAAAATATGTTTTTTATCAGCCAAAAGCCTGAAAATTGTGTAACATTATGTGGAATCAGTTTATTTGACATGTATTATAGGCCTAGTAAATTGACATTATTATATCCCTTTATAAAACCATTAAATTAACTCAATATATTTGCAACAAAAAATGTCAAATAGGTTCAGGCTTAACTACTGAAATATTCCATACAATAAATTATTATTTTTTCTTCGCTCGGCATCACCATGGGACTATAGCCCACCACTTAGTTTTAGTCATGGTTGTCAAACAATCTAAGCTTGCCCTGTTATTGATAGTCTATAAATAAATTTAAAGTGAAAACAATAAAAGTTAAAATTGAATGAACCTGACAAGGTTTGCATTTCAAGGAGACTATGACCATGATGACCTTAACCCAACATTGATCCAGCATTTGTCCGGTGACACTGCAGTGGTAGGCCCCCCACATGGTCATGGACCTGTCAGCTTTTTAATGATATTTAGATCTAGACCTTAGGGGCCTTGCAAACTTAAAAAAATTCCAGACATCCTAAAATTTGGATAGAGCTCACCCCACCCCCCAGCCATTTTTTGTTTTTAAACCAATAATCAAAGATTTTAATTTTTTTTGGTTTTCCAATTTTCTATCTAAAATGGCCCTGGGCCCACCCACCCACTTCCAAATTTGTTTTGGATGTTTGGATTTGTTTTTATCTTTGCAATACCCTTAAATAGTATTCACAGTTAGTGATTAGGGCTTAGGGTTGTACAACTTCTCGGAAATGTCTACTTAAGACGTCTGTAGGCCTACTAGGAGAAGATTGAAAGACTGACTGACCGAGAGACACTGACAAGTCACAATCATTGACATTGAGACATGCTCAGAATGCTGGCGTATAAAGTGTGGGCGCCTACATAAGTGGCTGACAGTGACACTGACAGTAGCCTGAGTAGGGCCTACATGCAGTGACTGTCAGAGACAGTGAGAAAAGTGAGCGAGTGAGAAGCTGCAGTCACCAGGTCACACTCACAGTGGCTGCCCAGCCGCTCAACACGACAACAGGCTAAAAGCCAGGGGCATGGCCAGGGCCAGGCAGATTTCACGGCACACGCCGTCGCTTGGTGCTAAAATTCAAAGTAAACCTCGGTTGACAGCGTGTTAATTTTGTATATTTAGCACGATCATATCATATTACATGTATAATGACTGCCAGTTGTCTCGATAATTTAAATATAGTGACAAGTTATTAAAAAATGACCATATACCGTAGGACTTGTTTACTGTCATGACTGATGACAACTTTAAACCGGAAATAACCAATTACCCGGTTTGTGATCGGCCAATGGACTCAAGTTCACTTGTGCGAAAGCGATGTTAGTATTCCACTGTTCTAATTCTGTGGCTAGAGTCATGATTTTGATGTCTATACCCATGTTTTTGGGTATGAGGAATCCAAAAGTGCGCATACAAAATGTGTATGTCTTTTTGATATTTTGATATTAAATATAAAAAACATTTTTCATGCGTTCTAAGTCATTTTTTGTCGCAAATATGAAAAAACGCAAATTTTCAAATAATTATTTTGGAAGCGTTATTTAGTATGTATTATAATATAAACAGCGCATTGTTGATAGTTTCTGAATGGTAGATATTTTGTTGATAGACTCTAAATATTCCACCAAGAAGGCGTACAAGTGATAGCGTAAAAACCGAGCAACTTCAATAACGATGTTTGGTCCATTACCTTAATTTGCAAATGAACATTTTGAAACTGTCACTGAAAACTGATAAAACTAGTGTGTCTTTTGCAAAAAAAGTACACACTTTTTTGAGAAGTAGATAGGAGGGATGAAGGTCCGATCGAAATTTTAAAAATAATACAAAATGAATACAAAATTGTGAGCAAATTGTGCGTTTCAGCAATGTTTCATGTGCTGTCAACCATGATCAGAATCAATCATCATGATCATTGCGATTGTGAACCATCCCATCAGCAAAATTCTTGGATTTTCCGATTTGTCTCTTTAAAATTCTCAAACGATGCACAAGAAAAAATAAAATAGGGGATTTTATTTCATCACAGCCCATGAGAGATATCCCCGTTTAAATTTCAGCCATAATTTGACATATTCTCCGAGATGCAGGGGCTATTCTGAGATCAACAATTTCATGAAACAATTAATTAAATACTGACAGTTAAATCTCCGCGTCAAGGCAATATTCTAATGAGATGCAAAGTGAGTATTACCAATCAATATATAAATCTGTAACCTAACAAGGATGCCCGTCCGCGCAATGATTACAGTCTCTGTATCGCGTATACCTAAAAACTGTTATTGCGGAATAGATTGGAGGAGGACGGGGGCTTTACCACAGCTGATATTTAAGCAGATTACAACAAGTATCAATGGCTTGGTTCATCGAAAAGACAATGAGGTTTAGGTTCAAATTTAGTGATTTTGATTTATATATTAACATATTGACAATTTTTAAATTTCAAAATGGCCGACTGTCGTTCACAATGACACAAGCCACACTACCTGGTTTGCTTGTTATATACCCCACTGTTGGAGTCGTCTGCAACGCTGAGCATTTTAACTATATCTGGATGCTTATTTGCATCAATATTTGTTGAGCTAGATAACAACCCTTGGTGCAGGTGAACTAAGACATCTGACAGGAATGAACATGCTATATTTCACTTCCCACACATTTTGTTCTAATGGTGGGAGGTTTGGCCATCTGATAAAGCAGGTCTTGTCTCCCATTGACATGTGGATGGCTCTCATAAGGTGTAGCTCATGTAGGTGCCACCGTAAAGCTGGAATTATCATCAGCTGATTAAGCCAGATGAGTAGTACACTTGACATGCAAAATTCGTCCATGCTTCCAAGGTTTTCGATGTGCAAATTTAGAGAGAGAGAGGCAGCGCATCGATAGAATATCGGACTGCCACGTCATTCATGCACACATCCCGGGTTTGAACCGTGCTGATCTCGCAGGGGTCTTTCAGAGAAATATCCTTGTCTATTCCCTCTCAATGTGACTAGGTGATCACAGTGGCGGCCTCGTCGAGTTCAAATTGAAACTAGTGTGTTGACGTTACAAGTTATTAAAAAAATAACAATATATGTGGATATAATCTGTTTACATGTGAAGCTAATGCTACTTTGACAGACCAGTTAAGAGATATCACACAAGATGCTTCATCATCACAGAAACCAACTTTCAAGAGGTACACTTGAATGCCTTTTCATATGTGTGCTCAATAGATAAATATGCTATCTAGCAAAAAGTGGGTGGTAAAGATATTGATCATCTGCGATAAGCCCATGTACAAAGCTTTCAAAAAACCTATTTCAAGAAGAAATATGCCACAATTTTCGACAAAGTTACTGAACAATATTAAAACTGATTTGCAACAAAGTAAAAGCTTCCACCGACGGTGAATGGACATACCCAAGCATATTCTGCTGTGTATATCATTGTGGCATTACAAAACAAATATTACTTTTGGACTAATCTGTTGCAGTACATATTAGATCTAATTATGCCTCAAATCACCAATTACTTAGTTAATGCATCAGTATTAGATTCAGAATTTGTCAGTATTTGACCAGAATATATTATTTGGTTCAAATCACACCTGTTGAGGAATGACGCTCCTGTTAGTGTATCCTGTGCAGAAAGAATGTGAATTCACCTGTCCTGGAGAAATTATTACAAGCTCGACTTATTAGAGTTTTAGACACACGACCTTTGGTCACGATAAGGCGTTCTAGAGTATGCTCACATGAGTAGAAGTAACCCAGAGAGAGACATCATTAACCATAGTACCCAGTGCTGGCTCCACCAAATGATAGGCTCGAGGTGGTTTTTGTATTACTCTTTTGTCATGAAGCATCCCTTGTGTAATCACTCACACGTGATCCGTGGACTGCCAATAAAACAGTCCTAGATCTAGGCCTATTATTGTGACATCTTACAAACTTCTGACTTCATGAGCTACTCTCATGGTTTGATAATTGTGTCACTTGCATCAATCTGCAGAAAACTCAACGGGAACCAGTTTTTAACCACTTCACTTCCAAGCCGAAATGCATGTCAGGATCCAGTGATCCTGGTATAACTATAGTAAATCCGACGGAAATTTCCGTCATGTATGGTTACGTAACATGACAAATGACGACGGAAATTTCCGTCATGTATGGTAGTGAAAGGGTTAACAACGTGGTTTGGATGATCAGTTTTTTCAGCAATCTTGACTTCTGCCTTTCTAGAATGACTTCTCGCAGGTTATCTAAATTTTCAACCACTTGATGTTGTGTCTCGCGGGAATTATCACTTTTTTTACCGGATAACATATTTATCTACTACTGAGCATACAATATGCAAACACATTCAAGTGTATCTGTTAACATGACTGGGTTGGTTCAAAATGTATTATGTTTTCTGTTCTCTTATTATGAAACATCGTTTGTAATATTTCTTAATTTAATGATCTGTGGTAGGCTACAAGGCGCCTCATGTAAACAGACTATCTTTGATTATGTTATCCAGTTGAAAAAATATCACGTTACCTTTTTCCTGTATTTAGATTAGAACTGATTCACTGATACCTAGCGAAACATCTTTGTGGTTGTGCGTTGCTTGTTTCTTTCGCATAAGAAAATGAACCAAGCCATTGAATGTTTGCTGTGATGTTCTAAGGTAATAGCCCTGCCCCGTCTAATTATGGCTGGAATCTATATGCTGATATCTCTCATAGGATGTGATGAATTAGAAGTTCCCCTTTTATTTGTTATTGTGCATCATTTATGGATTGAAGAAAAACAAGATCTAAAAATCCAATAATTTGATGGATGGGATGCTCCATGATTACCCACCAAGATTAATTCTGGTCATTTGTTTAGCAAATATGAAACATTGCTGAAACGCACAATTTGTGCTAATTTTCTTTTATTTCAAATAACATTGACCCATCCCACCCACTTCTCAAAGTTATCAAATGTGTTTTGTAAAAGACACATTACCGTCAATATCAATTATCCTCTGTGACTGTTGTAAAATGTTTAAATGAAATAAATGCATCAAACATCGTAGTTGAAATTGTTCAGTTTTTACAATCGCTTCACGTCACTTGGTCAACTATTTGGGGTCCATTAACGGAACACCCGTCATTCAGAAACCATCAACAATGTACTGTTTATAATAATACACACTAAACAACGCTCAATGTTTGAATTTTAGTTTTTCTCGAATTCGCGAAAAAAAATGACCGAAAACGTATCAAAAATGTGTTTTATCGTTTATTTCAAAATATCTAAGAGACATCCACATTTTTTATGGGCACTATTGGATTCCTCGTACCCAAAAACATGGGTATAGACATCAAAATCGTGACTCTAGCTATGCTAGGGCCCAAGTTATAGCCAAATATGTGATTTCGATGGCGGCCATTTTGAATGTGTCATAAAACGAGGTTGAGGGGCGGGAAAAATTGAACCCCAATATTTCTGGCTTATTTGACCCCTAATAAAGTCAAAAAAACAATAAAATTAATTTTAGCAAGAACTTTTAATTTTAGGCATATTTCTGACATACCGCACCAGACTAACTTCAAGTGGGTGAAAAGTATTCAGATTTGACAAAATGGAGGGCAAACAATTTTAAATCTTGCTGATTATTGTCACTTTTTATTTTTAACAGGCTTAAAAGCTAATATGTAATGTGCTAAAATAAAATGTAAAAAACGAATATGGACGGCACCGGCGGTAAAAGGGTTAAAGAGATGAATTATTTTTGTATAGAGACCATGGAGACCAGAGGGTTTTTTCAACTTGAAATCATCATAAAAGTAAGCTCTTCCCGCATCATTTGGATAACTATGTTATGGCCTATACGACCATTACAAAATAGTTTTACTCTTACAGTGCGGGGATATACTTTATACGTGAGAATCTGACGTCTAAGGACGTCAAATTCTGACGTCGAAAGTCGTCAAATTCTGACGTCAAAAATCGATTACCGCTCTATAAGGGTTAACTGGGCTGGATCTGTTATAAAAATCACAACAATAACAAACATGTGATGATCACTATATTCCATTGGTGTTTCACCTGCAGGAAGCACAGCACAACACCAAATTATATTGATGAACGTTTTTACTCATGTGTTGAAAATATGTTCACCCCACATAACCATGATAAATATGTGTCATCAACCCTTTAACCGCCGGTGCCGCATATTATTTGGGTTTTCATTTTTTATTAGCACATTAAGTACGACAGTTTAAAGATGTGACATAAACCGGCAAGATTTGAAAAGAGTTGACCGGCATTTTGTCAAAGCTGAATAATTTTCACTCACTTGAAGTTGTGGGTCGCGTCAGCGAGACAAATCCAAGTGGGTAAAATTCAAATTGAATATTTTGGAGGTTAAAGCGTTAAATAAATAGCATTCATTCATGGATGCACAAGGCCGTCATTGTTTTATTTTCTAACATGCGTGAATGATGCAATTCTGTCGGAAACAATCCCGAACAGTCAAGTTATCATGTCCAAGACAGGATGGGGGATACCCGCCCGAGACACGTCGCTTATCCCAACCGGGGCCTCGAACTTAGAACAGACTTATTCTCGGTACATCCTCCGGTGGCTTCCATATCGCGTGGAGATCTGTGGCGAGGAAATTGGTGATTTCTGGGGTTTCCCGGGACTTCAGAACCCCGGATATCCAGCTTATGTCGTAACACCGTTTTTGATCGATGCTGACCTATACATCCTCGTACTGCCCAGGTCAGAAGTCGGTTCAATGCTGGAACAACGTCTTTGACCCTGGCCCAGCATTAAGGTGAAGTTGAGAGAAAAGGTTTTGCGGTAGATAAATAAACCAATGCGTGTTTTAAAACGTTTATACAATAATCAAGTTAGAATGTTATATAATCATTACAAATATTTGAAGAGTGTGATGTCGCTTCTAGTATGCAATCGAAATATACGCTGACTCTCGCAATTAAATACGATATTGCAGATACATGCGTCGTATACGTCTGCATATAAATCGATCCCCTATTTGGTGGAGGTAACAATGTGTATCAGTGATTGTTCCACATTTGAAAGGGTGTGTGAATAGGTGAATGGCACGCAATAGAGCATGAAAACATCAATCATCGTGATCGGGCGGTAAACGCAAACGCCGGCGGTTATTTTTTCTCTTTTCTTTTCTCCCTCTGGCTTGCATTCTATGTTCAAACGTCTAAACATATAAATCAGCTTTTACGTCGCTTGCTGTATATTATATCAAAGGAATACACGTGAAACCTTCCTCTGACATAATATACAACAAAGAATATCGGAGGAACGCTTTTCCAGAGAGAGGATACACCTCATTCTAAAGAAGGTAAAACATGATATTCTGTGAAACTCAATGACCTCAACCTCCTTTGTTTTCACCGAGCTAATACAATGAAATATGGGGGGAGGGCTCTTATATAACCTTGTTTTCACCGAGTGACGTCACTGCGTTTCACAGAATGAAGTATGGAGGAGGGGGTGTTATATAGCCTTGTTTTCACCTAGTGACGTCACTGCGTTTCACAGAATAGGCCTAAATTATAAGGTACGGTATGCTGATGAATGTATCGCAATTATTGATTATGTTTTAATTAATCAATCAACATTTACAGACCTGATAAAATAAATAATCCACTTTGTAAACAGTAGGTTACATCCACGGCCAACATAAGGTATTCTGTCCCCTAATTTAAATAACAATATAATGACGGCGGCGACTTCGTCATGTGACAGTCAGGTCCATTCTTTCTGGAGTGAAATACTATTCTTGTTCCCATATGATGTGATACATGTTTGGCTTAATTCGATTAATTTATCCCTTTAACTGCCAAATTATTCAATCTGAATTTTCACCCACTTGAAGTTGTGTCTCGCTGACGCGATCCACAACTTCAAGTGAGTGAAAATTATTCAGATTTGACGAAATGGAGGTCAACTGTTTTCAAATATTGCTGATTGCTGTCACATTTTATCTTTAACATATTAAAGGTGGCACTTAATGTGCTAATAAAAATGAAAACCCCAATATATGCGGCACCGGCGGTTAAAGGGTTAATATAAGTTTGAATGGGAAGGCTCGTCTTAGGCATTGTTCCGACATAAAGTCAACGCTTTTGCTTCTGCTTTGATTGATCTGAAAACAATATTTGTTTTGTTTTTTTGCAGGAAAGGACGTTTCTGTGTACGATGTCACGCCGTGAAATCCAGAATAATATTGAGCGAAGGAAAACTAATCCATGAGTATTTACTAATGGCTGGAACAACCCATTAATTGAGAGAAAAAACATTTCGGGTGATATGGCTAACGACCAGGGGTACATACCCAGCCAAATCGATACCTTGATCCATTTTTGTATACTGGACCGGCGTCGAAGACGACACCAGCAAACACAAGACGATTATATCATGCGGGGTTAATGTTGGGCCAGCGTGACAGACAGTGGGACGACAATAATCCAACTTTGTATAATAGTCTTGTGTTTACTGGCCGGTCCAACATAAAACAATAACTCTATTTTGGTGAACGTATCTTGCGTAGATAGGTACGTGGCTTTGGCAGTAAGCTTGATGTCGCTTACCAGCCAACCAAGGTTCAATCCTGCTTTATGCAGATATATATTTGTTTTCGGTTAATATCATGTTTCTCCCCTTTACAACGCTGGAATATTTCTGCATTTCTGATTGCAGTTTTAAAGTTGCAAGTTTGCATGTTTCGTTGTTGTGCCCTTTGGCAAGGCACTACACCAAACTGTGCTTCACGCCACTCAGGTATAACTGGATACCATTGGTATAGGACAGCGATATGGCAATGTGATTAAATGGTCAATATTACATATATTTAGGTCTGCAGGCCTACACCGGCGATAACAGGCCTTTGTAGGCTATACTGAACATCTGTCTTTATTTTAGTATGTATACATGTAATTTCAAAAAAAATAGTTCCCAGTAGAATATACTGTAGTCACATAGCCCACCTACATAAATACTAGTAACTTCTATGTAGAGCACATGGTATACAAAAGTAAATCATTAAACTTGTTAAAAGGCGATTGTTGGATTTTTTTTTTCCAAGAGTGCACCCCCAGTTTGATTCTGATGGACAGCAAGGTGGGATGGATGGAGTGTCCGTGTTATAATTGGTAGGGGTCGCGTGGTATAGCACCAGGCCAGGCCAATAGACCGATCCCAGCCAAACGATTGCCTGTAATTGACACTGATGGGGTTTATGTGGGATCCCTGTCCATAACCACATCGGGATACGATCCCGATCAAGTCCGTTACCATGCAAACAACAGATGTTCAGCCAGTGTTGGTTTAATGTTGGGCCACCGTCGTAGACGGTGGACCAACATTAAACCAACAATGCTCCACGTTCTCGTAACAGCAAACATGAGACATGGATTTGATTGTGGGGCAATGTTGGGCCAGCGTCGCAGATGGTGGATCACCATTGATCCACAATTGGATGTATGCTAGGACCTAGTCACACCACATAAAACAGCCTGCAGCGAAGAGTGGCCAAGCGGGAGAAAACTTTCTTTAATTTTTTTAAATCAGGGGCCCATCCTACTACTAATCTTGGATTATCTGAACTTTCTCTTTCTCATTAGAAAAATTAAGATGTTCTAACGTAGGGCCTACCTGTCTAATAAAAATGAGAGAAGGTTAAATAATATGTATTTCTAATTATTCCAGTGTAATAGGCCTCAGTATATACAAATAGTTCCTGCGAAGTGTGTGTTAATATATATTTTTATTGCAGATATATCTGTATGCAAGTCAATTCTAATACAATTCTTTTATTTATCCGCTTGTGTGCTTTTTTGTAAAAGTTTGCAGAACCGTGGTAAAAAAACTTTTCTGGTGCTATTACGGAATTGCTTACAGCAAACATCTAATGTCAAAAACTTGGCAAACACAACACGTTCATGTTGATCTGATGTTATGCCAGTTTATGTGACGGTGGACCAACGTTAAAACAACATTCGGTAAATGTCTCACTTTTGCTGGGAAACAAGTACAACGGGAAAAATGCACCGAGTTGAATAATTTATCAGGGGAGATTGAAAGATCCATCCTAAATGTCATGATATTTTACCAAGCAGAGAGACGCAACCAAATATGTCAGTGCCTATTTAGAATTACATTAACCCTTCAACCGCCGGTTTTTCAGTCGATTATTACCACATTCAGTACCGCCTTTTAAGCAAGTTAAAGCCATAATGTGACATCAATCAGCACGATTTGAAAAGAGTTGACCTCCATTTTGTCAAATCTGAATAATTTTCACTCACTTGAAGTTGTGGATCGCGTCAGCGAGACACAACTTCAAGTGGGTGAAAATTTAAATTGAATAATTTGGCAGTTAAAGGGTTAAAGCGCGGAATTAATTTGTAAAAAACATCGCAACCAAAGGTTTTTTCAACTTGAAATCATCATACATGTCTTACTTAGCTCTTTCCGATTCATTTGAATACCCATGCTATGGGTCTACGACCATTAGAAATATTTTAATTATTATTACAATGCGGGGATTGACTTTAGTCGTCAGAATTTGACGTCTACAGACTAAAGTCGATCCCCGCGCTGTAAGGGATTAACAGTCGTTCAAATTACTTTTGTTGGAAACGAAATGTGTGTTTAAACATCAAGATCCGCGAATGTTTAATCTAAAATTGTACAAATAGGTGTATTTTTCACCAGTTTGTAGTTGTGGGTCGCGGTAGCGAGACACAACTTCAAGTGGGTGAAAATTTAAATTATTTAATTTCGCGCTTTAACGGTTAATGTGGAGTCGAACCTGCAGCCATTTGATCGTTCAGGCCTTCATGATCCAGTCTCACCCAGTACATTTCAGGAGGATTGCTAAATTTAATCGCCAACAAGGATATTCACTCTTTATTGATATGTGTGAAACTTAAAAGACAACCAGCAAATGACATAATTGTTATTACTGTAAGAATTCATAAGATTGACTCAATCGACACACGTTCAACCTGATAGATATAATAAAATACATAGCAGGGGACAAGGGTGCTAGAGCTGGCACCTCATTCATTTTTAAAGTGGTGATTTGTTCGGAAATATTTATCCAATATAACACAAAATTGCACTATATGGTATTTCATTTTTTCAAAAATACCTAGTAACACGTGGACAAAATAATAATAAACTAAAAGGCTTGACGAATTTGATAACGTAGAAAAGAAACATTTTAAAGCGACTCTATCAGGCTAAAATCATCAAAAACTCGGTGATTTTGTTTTGTTCCCGATTTCTTTTTTCGGACATGCATGTTCAAAATAAGAAATACGGGAATTTCGTCTTTATATCTCGCTTAATTGGTAAATGCGCAGCACAAAAATTAAAAAAAAATTGCAGTCCTAGTCCATGGACATGTTTACATTATATGGTCATATTAAGAAACCAAAATAAAATCACCGATTTTTTAATGATTTTAATCTGATCGAGTCACTTTAAGCAGGTGAAATTTACTTTTATTTGTTCATTTGAGACCAAACATTATTTTGGAAATCTTGATACACTCATTTTATTCTCAATAGCATTGATTTAGTCGTAAAATATAACAAACTAAACACGACTATAATCGTGAATAGGGGTTTAAGTGTTAACCCTTACAGCGCGAGGATCGACTTTAGTCGTCAGAATCTGCCGTCTGTAGACGTCAGATTCTGACGACTAAAGTCGACCCCCGCACTGTAAGAGCAAACATATGTATAATGGCCGTAGACCCATACATATAGGTATTCAAATGAATCGGAAAGAGCTAACTAAGGCAGGTTTGATGATTTTAATTCGAAAAAACCCTTTGGTCTCCAAGGTTTTCATACAAAAATTCAGCGCTTTAAGGGTTAATATCCCTATATAAAAGACGGTGAACAACCTGCCCGGCACACACCACACGTCAAACTATATACTTGATAAACGTCGGCGACGCTGGCCCAACGTTGATACGACACTGGCTGAACATTCAGTGTTAGGTGGACAGCCATCTCATGTGAATTTCATGAGAATGCAAATCTACAGCCGCCAAGGATTCTGTCCCGGGTTGATGTCCGAGGTGTTCATTCAATGTCAGAATAATGTTGAACCACCGTCGTAGACGATGGGCTAACGTTAGTCTGACATTGGATCGATGCCTCGTCTTCGCTTGGGTCCCGGGCTGGTGTTGCGACGGGCCTTGTTACCCGCTGCAACGCCACGTAACTAATATTCCGCCCATTTTCAGATAATTTGTGTTTTTTCCCAACCCTTGATCAGTGATGGGCTATCGTGTTTGATGTTGGCAAAATATTGTCCCTACATTCATCTAACTTCGGTTATATTGCCGGATACATATTGTTGCATATAAAAATATTGCTCGGGAACTGTTTGTCTGCTAAACTTGTTGGGGAATCAGAATCAAAGTCACAGACATTTCTGCCGATTATTTTAAGGTAATAGGTCTAAGTGTTAGAGGTGATCTATCACCCCTTATTTTTTATGGTATGAATAATTATGTCCTTATATGGGGCGATTGGCTATCATGTGACCCTCTCAGAGGGTCACATGATAGCTAATCACCCCATAATTTATAAGGAAAAACTTGTGCCCCATCTTGTGGCAACTTTGATTTATTTGTCACAATTTTATTCATACTATATAAGGGGTGATAGATCACCTTTAAAGATGCGAATTCTATCATTTTTTCGTACCTAGCTTGCAAGTGACATTGGCCCTATGGTGGCCCAATTCTCTCTGACGCTGTCTTAATATTGAGCCTCCAAACGTTCAATGTCGCATGTCTACGAAACATAGTTCACCATGCACCAGTACACACCTCACAGTATACACAGCGCGGGTGATGGCAACCAATCACAGCCACAGATAGGCGCGTTGATGTATGGTTATTCACCACGTGGCGTTGAACGCATTTGATCAGGTGAGTAGAAATTTACACCTACTTAATAAAGAAATAATAAATAACTTAGATAGACTCGAACCTGAAACACCAGAGGAACTAGACTTAGCCAACGAAAAAATAAGCAATATAATTAAAGAAGGGCTAAATAAAGCGTGTCCTAAAGCAAAACGTAAAGATAAAGCACTTTTTATCTCAAATGAAACAATGAAATTAATTAAATTAAAGAGACAAATTAGACGCTTAGCTAGAAATACGCAAAAAGCAGAGGATAAAACTCTATATAATCAATTAAACAACTTAGTAAGTAAACAAGTAAACAAAGATAGAGAAGAATTTTGGAATCAGCAAACTAAAAAACTAGACGAAACTAAAGACTCTAAAGAATTTTGGAAAACTATCAATAGTATTAATGGTAAGAAATCAGGCGGCGCATCCAAGCCAATAATTAAAGAAAATGGTAATTTAACTCAAAACGACTTAGAAAAAGCAACCACGTTCGCTGAATCTTTAGGCAAAATTCATAATACTCACACAGGTGAAATTTTTGATGATGAATTTAAAGATTTAATAGTTAACGCTATAAATGAAAAATCGCAGCTTTTTTCAACTCTAAAAGAAAATAAAGTAGAAGATGGCGACGATAGTATACTACTCAGGGATATCTCGATTCAAGAAATAAAACTACAATTAGATAGGACCAAAGGTAGGTCTGCTCCAGGAGCAGACGGAATTAAATACACCATAATTAAAAAATGTCCAGAAATAGTATTTGAGAATTTAAAAACTATGTACAATCGATGCTTAAAAATAGGGTATTTTCCAAGTAAATGGAAGGAAGCTCAAGGAATTATGCTCCCAAAGCCTAAAAAAGACAATAAAATTCCAACTAACTATAGACCAATCAGTTTATTAAGTTGCATAGGCAAACTTTTTGAAAAAATAATTGCTCATAGAATGCGCAGTAAATTAGAAGAAGAAAATTTCTTTAATAAATGGCAAATTGGCTATAGAAATAAAAGATGTGCTATGGAACACATTCTCAGACTAGCTGATGATGCGCACATAGCACATAGCCGTCACCATAAAGGAGCTGCAATCTTTATAGATGTAGAAAAAGCTTTTGATTCCGTATGGCACAACGGACTAAGATATAAATTAATGAATACAAATCTACCAGACAAAATAGTAAGATTAATGTCTTCATTTATAACTGACAGGAAAATTTCAGTCAAAATAAATAATGAGACTTCAGACAAAATTTCACTTAATGCCGGCACACCTCAGGGCTCGGTTCTCAGCCCACTTCTATTCCTAATCTATGTAAATGATATTCCAATAGATCCCTACAGTAATACAGTAGGGGTCTCTCAGTTCGCAGACGACCTGGGATTTTGGACTTTTGCTAAAAGTGAAAAAACAATTAAATATAGGCTAGCCAAAGTTTTATCAGACCTAGAAGCATGGTGCTCCAAGTGGAGAATAAAACTAAATGCTAAGAAAACACAGCTTATAATGCTTAAAACTAAGAAAAATATAGAACTAGAACTTTTTGGCGAAAAACTCACTGCAGTACAGCAAGCAAAATTGCTAGGAGTAATTTTAGATAAGAAGCTGACTTTTAATGCTCATATAGATGAAAACGCTAAGAAAGGAAGGCAACGCCTTGGTCTGCTCAAACTCCTGAGCGGCTCAAAGTGGGGCTGTAAACCCAAAACACTAATGAGACTATATAAAAGTTATATACGTCCAGTACTAGAATACGGCGCTCCAGTAATTTTAGGAGCGTCAGAAACGTATATCAAGAAACTTCAAATCATTCAAAATAAGGCCATCAGAATAGCCTACAAATTGGATCCACTTTCGCACACTGAAGATATTCATAAAATCGCTAAGATCGATCTGATCAAAGATCGATTCCAAATTTTAACGTATAAATTCATAGATTCGCTCAAAGAGCATTCAGATCTTTTCAAACTTCAAAATGAATTAAGAGCTTCAAGAATTAAAAGAGGGCATAAAACACATTTGGACAAATTAATATCAGAATATGCCGAAATTTATGATGAAAATTGAGACTGCTGTGTGAATGCGGCTAGAGTTGTGTCAATGCCGGTCCGGCGTCAACAACGTTGGGCCGACATTGACGCAACACTGGCAGCGCTGGCAGCATGCGTGAGTGACAGAAACACCGAAGTGCTTTCACAGTGTGGCTACCGCGGTGCCAATGTCGGTACAGCGCTAACAACGCTGAGCCGGCATTGGCGCGACGCTAGCGGCGCTGACAAGCACTCGTGAGTGTGATAACAGCGTTGACGCGTTGACGGGCCAACACCTACGGCGTTGGTCAGCCACCGCGTCACGATAACAACAGACGTCACAGTCTGTTGTCACTCACCACATGTCATCGCAGGAGGTGACAATCAACATAATTGTCACCCCCCGCGAGGACTGTCATGGTGAGTGAAAGCAAGGGTTTTAATCCCCTGGTGGCTCTGAAAAGAGAACAAGCGAACTTTCTTAATTTCACAATTAAGATGACACGCTTCTAGGAATTTTCTATTTCTCAAATTATCAACTTTAGACACCTTTTAGACCATTCCACCCAAATTCAATGAAATTACATAACTCTTACGTTCTTTCTCAGGGTATGCGGGAGTATGGCGATGGCACACAGACAGTCAGGCAAACAACACGAGGTAAATTGATCACATTTGATCCAAAATTCAGAACGCAATTTTAAGTATGTCAAACATACTAAGTGAACTTAAGTGTACACGAGAGGCATAGGTTTAATAAAAGAAATGTCTCAAATGTTCATTTAAAGGATCTGTCAAAACTAAAACTTTATCGGCCTTTTTCATCCAGATTTCAAGAGTTAAAACACGAGATATAGGGTAGCTACCGGCTGATTCAACACCTCATTTAGACCACCGCGACCCTCTGTTCGCCGAGGGCGCATCAAAATTAATTAAATTCTAAAATGCTTCTGTTTCCAGGCTCCTTGCCTCCCTTGCCAACCAGACATTTTCTAATGAGTATTATATACTAATGAAATATTTGGATAGGCTAAGAGAAAGCTTTCATACAAGCTTCGAATGCCTTAATCCCACTCTCAGCACCCTTCGGGTGCTAGGGTTCTCTCAGACCTACTTAAGTCTCTGTTCGCTGTTACTGCGAGCCACAACTTCAAGTTGAGACCAAACATTTGCAAACCTTGATTTTTGAACACTCATTTCATTCCAAATAACTGTGATTTAATTTGCTAATAAAACGGTCACGATCACGCTGAGCGTTGAAAGGGTTAGAACATTATGGCGGAGTCGACGTAGAACATTGGTAGAGCTCTTGGCCCTTGAAGCGCTAAATTAATTTGTAAAAAAATATCGCAACCAAAGTTTTTTTTCAATTTGAAATCATCATAAATGTCTTAGTTTGCTCTTTCTGATTCATTTGAATACCTATGTTATGAGTTTCTCAGATCTCAGAGTTGTAAGGGTTAATTATCGCGTCAGTCGTCCATGCTAGCGTCCCAGGCTCGATCCCCGCTGACCCTGCTTGAATCTTTCAGATAAATTATTTGTTTCTTTCTTCTTAATGTGACTAGGAGATCCCGTTAATATGGGCCTCGTCGAGTTAAGAAGCAAGGATATCGACTTAAATTTTGCAGGCCTACGGCTCAATATACGCTATGTCGAACCAACGATTCATCGGTCGGACATTTCGCAAAGCTTATTATGCCTTTAAAAAAATTCGAAATAATATTCATTATAGGGGATCGTGTCATGCCCATACATGCCCATACATTTTTCCAATCAAATAAAACTTTCTTGCGGCGACGAGACGAAAAAAGCACAGGAACCAATCGGATATCTGAATAATTCAAATGGGCCAATAAAAAACTGTTTAGCGTGATCACCATGACATCAATCACCCATTCCGGCAGAAATCCTCAGCGAGCCATCCGCCCCTCTAATATAACAGGTCACCAGTTTAGGCCTCCTCCTGCAGCCCTGCAATCTGCTCCGGCGCTGGGACAGCGGCGGGCCAGCGTCGTAGACGATGGCTCGTCGCTGTCCCAGCGCCGGAGCCGCTTTGCAGACCACACGAGGATTATGACATGTTGATTTCACCATTGATTTCCACTTGTCAGAACCAACACGGGTCGGCTCCCGGTGGCGCCGGACTCCCTTCCCCAGTCCCTCTGCTCGATCCACCGGGACTGGGAATGAACAATTTTATTGTAGCTCTGTTCCTGATCGTAGCAATGATCCGGTACCCGGGGAATGGGAGACCGACCCGCGTTCTCCAGTTATATCCTTAATTCAGGGGTGTCACGTTTTGATGAAAATGTTTTGCATACATCAGCGAGATATCAAAATGTTATTGCGTTGAGTAGTAGTTACGACATGTAATTTAAAGCATTAGACATTATGATGTGTTTATAATCTATATTTTATTTATCTTTGCTATATTTAACATATGTAAGTGAGTAAGTGAGTAAGTAAGTGAAAATTATTCAGATTTGACAAAATAGAGGACAACGATGTTGAAATATTGTTGATTGATGTCATGTTTCATATTAACCATTTAATAGCTGTTATTTGATGTGCTAATAAAAAAATAAAAACTGATTTGATCGGGACCGGTGATAAAAGGCTTAGGAGACGTTGATGCCGAAACAGAATCTGCTTGGACAAGGGATTGAAATAAAAAGTGGCAGACTTCATCCTTTCATCTTCCTCCACTCGGTTTAGGCTATAAAACTAACCATGATTGTGTCGTATGTAGAACGTTCTGTGTGTATATGTAGAGTAAAAAAGACGGAATTTCAGCGTAGATAGCAGGCTACTCAGAGAACTTTATGAGATAATTACTCGTGTTTTGCTCATTACCGCGGACAGCTATAGCACCATACACGACACGCATTAGAAAGAATGTAAGGCTGCTACTGAAGTATTAGCCTAATATATATGCTAAACGTAATGAGTGCTGTCAGATGAGGAAGAGATTAAATGGAATAAATACACGTGTTTTTGTAGTTTCTTTTCTTATAGTGTGCTGAGATCAGCTATTACCAGATTACATTAGTCTTGGAATGTGGCGTTGCCATGACGTCGGTATTGGACCCAGTGTACCACAGAAAAGAATGAAACAAATGCGCTTAACCCTTTAACCGCCAAATTATTCAATTGGAATTTTCACCCACTTGAAGTTGTGTCTCTCTGACGCGATCCACAACTTCAAGTGAGTGACAATTATTGAGATTTGACAAAATTGTGATCAAAAAATTTCAAATCTTGCTGATTAATGTCACTTTTTATCTTTAACAGCTTTAAAAGCTGATATGTAATGTGCTAATATAAAATGTAAAAAACGAATATGGACAGCACCGGCGGTTAAAGGGTTAAGATTTACTCTGAATGTGGCCAACCTCACATGAGGTTTATAACCAGATAACAACTAGCCGGTACTAAATTTGAGGCAGGTTGCTGCAAATGAGGCTCGTGTGCCATGGTAGAACTCTCGGTTATTAACATTTTAACGATACAAAATTTCTCTTCCCCGCTCACTCGTAAAGATGCAATATTGCTCTCTGACCGATAATTCGAATCCCGTGCCTCATTGACAGTGTCAGGAGGTTATCCTGGCCCACTTTCGCTTGTATTTGCACAGACGTGTCATAAAGCCCCATTTCTTCAGTTCAGATAAACAGCTCATTTACTTGATTCTGTGAAAATATCAACTTGACTTCGTTAAAAGGAGGTCTCGGAATGGCATGGGAATATCGAGAGACCAATCTCATACACCACGATGAGAACTAGAAACAATATCTTGGTGGTTTGAATAAATGCCAGGGAATAATATATAGGCATTTTGCTCATACCCAGCTTGCTGTTATACTTGTCTAAATTTTATGTATATTTTAGTAGATTTTACTCAACTGCATGTAGGCCTACAATAGGTATTTTTTGTCGGCCGAATTTATCGTTGCATGTGTGCGTTCATGTTTTGTCGGTGTGAATTGCAACTCATTTGTTAGACGGAACATTATACCAACAAACACAACACATTTGTATAATATTTGTACAGTCTTGGCCCAACGTCGAATGTACAAATGCACAATGTACAAATATTATACAAATGTTTTATTTTGCTGGGACGGTTTTGACTCCCATTTCGGACCTCTCATTGGTTGAGATTGAGATATTCACCAATGAGAGGTCTGAGTTTTAGGTCAAACTGTACATAAATACTGCCTTTCAAAGGCAAACAACAGTAGGTAGTTATTTGAAAAGTAAGCCGTTACTGCTGTTTGCCTTCGCACGGCAGTATATAACAACACATAATGAACGTCAGCTGGAGCTACATCAGGACACATAGGATTATCCAGGGATCAAGAAAAATCCACAAAATATCCAGCACCTCTGTTCTCCTCGCTCAGCTGTATCGATCCCTGTGTATACGGGTGATTGGCCCAGCATTGGCCCAGATGTGGCGCAGTGTCACACACGTGGACATTACGTCGGGACAGTTTCCGGCGTCAGATTTCCAGTGATCAGGGCACCTGCTTTAAATCCGCAATACGGATCTGCAGATAGCTGTCACCATACCAGCTGATACCAGATAAAATTTTGTTCTACCTAGAGGGCTGAAATTATATCAAGCTAATGTTTGATACGTTTAGTTCTCTGTTCCCTGAAGTAGTAGGCAGTGTTGCCCTGTGCCATTTGCCTTGGTGTGGCTTTTTTAGAGAATGTGGATATTGCTTTACGTCGCTTTCTGCACAATCATGTCATATCGCGACAGAAGGAAGCCCGAAGCCGGGACTAGGCCCTATGCCCTACTATATTAGAGAAGGTATTCACATATTAAGCCTACATGACGCCACAAGCTAACAGTAGTAACTGCTTACTTATCAAGTACGTTGTTACTGTTCTTCACTTTTGTACAAACGAACGTTCCGCTAATATTCCTTACAACGAAAAGCTATCGAGAACCTCTCTAAAACACGAATGTAGGCCTCTATAATCTGATAATATACACATGTGTCACAAAAAATGGGTGATATTTTACTGATATTGAACTTTATGACAGTGTTTAATTATACTATTATTTTTTTTTGTGCTAAGTCTGTAGTGTTTATAAACATCAAGACGATTTAGTGTTGAATTGATGGATGGAATGATTTATTGCACTCGACATTGGTATTTGGATTTGGTAGATGCTTGTGGTTTGGAAGGTGATCTATCACCCCTTATATGGTATGAATAATTATGTCCTTATATGGGGTGATTGGCTATCATGTGACCCTCTCAGAGGGTCACATGATAGTCAATCACTCCCATATAAGGAAACACTTGTGCCCCATCTTGTGGCAACTTTGATTTATTTGTCACAAAATTATTCATACAATATAAGGGGTGATAGATCACCTTTAATGTAGGTATTACGGCAAACATGCAACCTCACGCTTTTCAATTGAAATATATCACTTGAAGATGTGTTTCGCTGCCGCGATCCACAACCTAATATTTTAAAAATTTAGACACAGTTTATAAATATTGCTGCTCAGAGAGCAATTTCATGTACAGAAGGTGTCATTTTAAATGATAATAACATTGCTTGAAACTATTTTAATATTTACTGGATAATTTTGATTATTAAATTGTTAACTTCTTCTGTTATTTGGTGTCGAAATTTTGCGACAGAAATTATATAATTATAAACTTATGGTTATAATACCCTTGAATAGAAAAGCGTCAGAACGTGCATACAGAGAGCCAGCAACCATTGAGATGTAAACGTAGAAAACCGGAGAGAGAAAATCAGCCGATTTATCTGGAAAAGCTGAATAATCACTTTTGGTTCATATCGGATCTGGCTGAGACAGCCTGTCAGCTGACGTCAGCAACAGACCTCACCCTCTGTGAGCTAGAGGTATATCAACAGACCTCACGTCAACCCTCTATGTCCTAGAAGTATATCAACATACCTCACGTCCACCCTCTGTGTCCTAGAGGTATATCAGCAGACCTCATGTTCACCCTCTGTGTCCTGAGGTATATCAATAGACCTCACGTCCACCTTCTGTGTCCTAGAGGTATATCAACAGACCTCACGTCCACCCTCTGTGTCCTAGAAGTATATCAACAGACCTCACGTCCACCCTCTATGTCCTAGAGGTATATCAACAGACCTCACGTCCACCCTCTGTGTCCTGAGGTATATCAATAGACCTCACGTCACCCTCTGTGTCCTGAGGTATATCAACAGACCTCACGTCCACCTTCTGTGTCCTAGAGGTATATCAACAGACCTGACGTCCACCCTCTGTGTCCTAGAGGTATATCAACAGACCTCACGTCACCCTCCGTGTCCTAGAGGTATATCAACAGACCTCACGTCACCCTCTGTGTCCTGAGGTATATCAATAGACCTCACGTCCACCCTCTGTGTCCTAGAAGTATATCAACAGACCTCACGTCCACCCTCTATGTCCTAGAGGTATATCAACAGACCTCACGTCCACCCTCTGTGTCCTGAGGTATATCAATAGACCTCACGTCACCCTCTGTGTCCTGAGGTATATCAACAGACCTCACGTCCACCTTCTGTGTCCTAGAGGTATATCAACAGACCTCACGTCCACCTTCTGTGTCCTAGAGGTATATCAACAGACCTCACGTTCACCCTCTGTGTCCTGAGGTATATCAATAGACCTCACGTCCACCTTCTGTGTCCTAGAGGTATATCAACAAACCTCACGTTCACCCTCTGTGTCCTAGAGGTATATCAACAGACCTCACGTTCACCCTCCATGTCCTAGAGGTATATCAACAGACCTCACGTCCACCCTCTGTGTCCTAGAGGTATATCAACAGACCTCACGTCCACCCTCTGAGTTCTAGAGGTCTCTCAACAGACGTGACGTCCACCCTCTGTGTGCTAGATGTATATCAACAGACATCACGTCCACCCTTTGTGTCCTAGATGTCTATCAACAGACCTCACGTCCACCTTCTGTGTCCTAGAGGTATATCAACAGACTTCACGTTTACACTCGGAGTTCTAGAGGTCTCTCAACAGACCTGACGTCCACCCTCTGTGTGCTAGAGGTATCAACAGATCTCACATCCACTCTCTGTGTCCTAGAGGTATATCAACAGACCTCACGTTCACCCTCTGAGTTCTAGAGGTCTCTCAAAGGACCTCACGTCCACCCTCTTTGTGCTAGAGGTATATCAAGAGACCTCACGTTCACCCTCTGTGTCCTAGAGGTTTATCAACAGACCTCACGTCACCTTCTGTGTCCTAGAGGTGTATCAACAGACCTGATGTCCACCCTCTGTGTCCTAGAGGTATATCGACAGACTTCACGTCCAACCTCTGTGTGCTAGATGTCTATCAACAGACCTCACGTACACCCTTTGTGTGCTAGGCCTAGAGGTTTTGTTATCACATATTCTGAGTTGCTATAGTACTAGCACTTCTAGAGTTATCTTGGTTATGGAATGTATAATCTGTATGCTGATAACAGCGGGGAAAACGACGGGTGTATTGACACATGTGTTACAAGCAAATTCCAAAATGTTCTATTAATTTTAGTTAAATTCTCAGGAAATCAAAGGTTAAAAATGTACACCACGGTATGCGTTAGGTAGGCATATTATTATGCTAAACTGGCAAATACATCCTGCTTTCTGTGAGTTGTATGAGTGTATATTTTATATGTGTACACTTACTACATGCACTTTATTGCTGCACAAGCCAAAAAACAAAAGTTTCCTTTACAAGGAGACAGTTACTGTCTTTTCGCCTTGCAGAGCAGTATTCGTGTCTGTACTATCCGAATATGCAGCAATTAGAACATGGCCATTGTTGTATAATAAAACACAATACGTTCAAAAAGAAAATTGGTACAAAGTTTTTTTACGAAAATGATATATATTTGCGGAAAATGACAAAGCTGTCAAATTGTTTACGAGGACCATTGTCATGTGTGTCGCCTTTTGTAAAAAACTCATGATTTTTTAAATTATAATATAATTATTGTCCTTATTCGTTTGTATAAGCATTATTGAGATTATTGACTCACATCTTTTCAAAATAAGGTCATATCAACACTCTCAATAATACGATTTATTTAAAAAAAAAAACATTTAGTATCTTACAATACTCAACGCTCAATATCTTACTATACAACAAGACTTACCGGTCTTAAACCCTGGTCCACTGTGGAACTGGTACTTGCAGACAGTCGGTATTGAGTAATTTCCCGAGGTATCATCACATACATTTGAATGTGTAAAAGCAGTTTCTGCAGAACATTAACCCTTTAACTGCCAAATTATTCAATTTGAATTTTCACCCACTTGAAGTTTTGTCTCGCTGACGCGATCCACAGCTTCAAGTCAGTGAAAATTATTCAGATTTGACAAAATGGAGGTCAACTCCTTTCAAATCTTGCAGGTTGATGTCCCATTTTATCTTTAACATATTTAAAATGTGGTACTTAATGTGCTAATAAAACTTGAAAACCCGAATATATGTGGCACCGGCGGTTAAAGGGTAAAGATAAAATTAATCTCCAGTAGGCCCCTACTTTAGCAGGACGGCCACCAAGGCATATTTTACAAATAGCTCGTACTCATTAAACCAGACAGATTTATTAGCAAATTACAAAGAACACAATTTTAATTATGTAAATGTAATTAAAATGTAACATTTAAATACTGTGAATTTGTACGTGTTAAAGTACTTTCTCTAATCATCAATGCGTCATTTTGGTAAAATGTTCCCACCTCGTGTTCGCCTCTGGTGATCAGGTGATGTAATAATGAGTGCGGAAAGATCATACTATACATAGAATGTCAAACGATGGTGTGGGTTGGGCTTGTGCCAACTAGGGATTCTCTCAGTTTTTGACAGTCATACAGATTCCATTCCAAATGTCAATCGTTCATTTTTCTTGCCCATGCAACAAGAGTTGTAATGCTGAGTCGACGTCGCAGACGGCGGGACAACATTAAATCGACATTGAGTCAACATTTCGTGTTTGTCGGGATATTCTCCTTGATTCTCGGTTGATTAGACGGTGGCCCAACATTGCGCCAATATTGAACCAACGCTCAATATTCTGTTAGGACCCGACTTTTCTTATCCATCAAAATCCCTTGAATTGCACAATTTGTGATTTTAAGCCAGCGAAGTGACAGGTGGTGATGTATCCGTCTGCTACCGTCAAGTCACTAATTATGTGGGGACAAAATGCGTCATATTTAAATGTGGCTGAGCCTGCAATCATGGGAAGCCCAATCATGTAAATCATGTCAATTTTAATTTCATGGATGGTAAAATGTTATGAAAAAATGAGCATCGGATCTGGTGGCGCACTAGCAATTCTGTGAAACGCAGTGACGTCACTCGGTGAAATAATGTTATATAAGACCCCCTCCCATATACTTCATTCTTTGAAACTCAGTGACGTGACTCGGTGAAAACAAGGTTATATAAGACCCCTCCCCCATACCTTATTGTATTAGCCAGCTCGGTAAAAATAAAGGAGGTCAAGGTCATTGAGTTTCACAGAATGCGGGGTAGCCACGTCGCGTTGATATGTCGTTGGGTTTTTTTTTTTTTTTCCTATTTCTCCAACTGAGATGTCAGAAGATAGGCCTAGATCGACAAGATTTTTTCAGCAATGCATCAGGTAGCACTGATGGTGGAATCTACAGTGTGTGTCAGACACTATAACACATGAAATATAAAATATAGAACGCGAATAGCTGAGCCTTTATTATAGTTAATGTTGGAGCCCCGCATATGATATTTCAGGTGTAACATCCCGAGTTTACTAGGCGTTTTTCAATTCAGCACTATTAATGCTGATGTGCAAGAATATATTTTGCCATGAAAATATTGTTGGGTGTACTTTTAATGCAACTGCGCTTTATGATTTATTTTTCAACACACACATCATATACAATAAAATACAGTCACTCATCATTCTGTTGGTTATCTGGTACTTTTAGGAAATATTGAAATATTGAAAGACACATTAAAAGAAAATTATCATATATGTATGCTCAGGTGCAAATTTCTAACATAACACATTTATTCAGTCATTTAGAGCTGGTAATTTTGGCAATTGCTGGTAATTTATAGCTGTCAGCTCTAAATGAATGAAGCGTGTCAAGGAGTATGGCCTAATGCAGTGATTCAACTTAAATTTTTGAAGCCCGATTCATTTCACAGGACATCAAATTGATCATTAGTTCTGATTCTGATCTGCTGACATTATTCACTGCCATAAAATAATATCAACATGCGATTCCATCTGTGCAGGAAAAAACGACCACAAAAGCATCGGATGGCATCGAGAGAAGATTTAGCAACCTCTGATAACAACTCACTGATAGCAAAACGGGCCGGAAAATGTCAACACGACATTGGAACGATGGTGGGCCGTTGGCCCACCACCGTTCCAATGTCGTGTTCACGAGTAATAGCATGCTCTGTTACATCACTGGGATTGAGTCTCAGCTGATTTAATTTCCAGGATTTTGTCTGTCATTGCCCCGGAGCTGATTACGCAGTGTTCGGCTGGTATCGGCGATCCCGGCATCAATGTCCAGACAATGTAGATCCCTCTACGATTTAACGGACTCGCGGCAGCTTGGCTGGATGGTTGAGTTTTTGATTAGTTTTTGGCCTCGGCGCTTATAGATAATCACGTAATTTTCTGGCGTTCCGGTGGCAGTCAATCAAAAATAACGTAATAGGATCGGGGGACAATGGAGTGGGTAATATTTAATTAAAATTGTGCTCCATAAAATCTGACGATGCCTGCAAAACTGGCTTTGATAGAGACTAAGTCTCGGACAAAATTGATTGTGTGTCCTTGAAATTCAAATTTTAATTTTTGGTTCATTGTAAACAGATGTTTTTTATTAGAGCGTCGTAATCAGAAACCTTTAAGAAATTCAACCTAATTTAGAAGGTATCATGCTAAAATGCATGACCTACTTTAAAAGTAAAAAAAAAACCTCATTTTTTAATATATGATAGGATAAGCTAATTTCTACGACACAAGTAGGTTATATTAAACATAGACTAGTCCTTGATATTAAAGACTATATTATATTCAATAAGGATTACTTAGCTTATATCCGTAGGTTAAAGCAATTTCAAGTTGAAACGTATGCCAACTATCAATTTGTTGATCTGTTATGATTAGGCCTGTAAAGTTATTACCCCAATCTGCAGGTCAGTGTCATTGCGCTCAATGGGGTGAAAACAAGAATTCATGACCTTGGTAGAATAATGACAATGTTTGACCAATGTCCCATACGCTGTTACAACAGTGTGCTGACCTTGAGCCATAGGCCGTGTCAGAAGAAAAAAACAAGAGATCAATGCAAATCAGGGCGTGTCAAGGTGAACGTGGTAACCTCAGTGGCAATCCGTGACCCGGTTTTATGTTCCATGCGACCCCTCTCGTGACCTGGCGTTGATCACGTGATCTCGTTTGACCCACATCAGTCTGGATAAGATCAGGGTGATGCGATTTGGGAGTTCTCCCGAAACGTAAAACTGTCGTGCCCCGTTTTAACTTTGTGATCGAAGTGGTGACCTGTGCCGAAAATATGCCGGTCTTTGACCCCGCGAAACGCACGAGCGGACGTGGAAATGGCGGCAGCCATTCGGAGAAGATGCAAACACAAGGCAACAGATGCTGACCCGAGGTGGCTATAAACTGAGGCCCAGGGTCAGCTGAACAACACCCACCAAACACGAAACGTTGATCAAATGACGATGGACCAACATTAAGACAACTTCGGCTCATAGTGTAGTGTTTTTTGAGGCAGAATACATGCAGGAGAATGAAAGGCAAGAAGACAAAGGCTTCGGCCATCAAGGCTTTGTTCTTTCACTCTTTGTAGGCTATGTCTCTGAAGAATACGGAACAAGTTGACATCCTCAATCACCTTTCAACTTTTATAATCAATAGTGCAGATTTTCTTAAAACTGAATATACCAGAAAACAAAATAATACTTATTTGACATTACTTACCGGTCTATGGTCGACATCAATTACTACGGAATATTTGAACAAAAGAAAAAAAGTTTGACCATTGTTATACTGGAAGTATGGTCAATATAGTTTTTGAACCATGTAATGACTCTGCTTTTCAGTATTGTCATTCAAAGATAAATAGGAGAAAGAGTTACGAAGTAAGCCGCTGTTGCTATTTGTTTTTGGACGACAGGGTGATCTACATGGCCATGTATATATATATGTTAATATATTAAACATTCAATTTCTCGTCATGCTTAAATGAACAATGCATTGCTTTTGTTATTTATTCCAATTGTGCCACATCTGGGATATGAGGTGAATATAGGCCTATCAAATGACAATCGGCAGTTCATTCGCTGTGGTCATTTATATTGCCTGTGGGATACAGACTCCGAATGGCATAAAAAATGGTGTCACCATGCACTTACGTAATGCTCTCAGTCCATCATAGACTCGCCGCTATATTGGTAGAACAATTACATTGTGGATCCGTGCTTTTTTCAGGAGATGTGTGTCCTGTAATGGACGTGACACAGCACGTGACATTATTCTGTAAAGGCAAAACGCAGTAACGGCTTACTTATCAAGTAAGCCGTTACTGTTGTTTGTATTTACAGGGTAGTAGGCCTATATCTGTTATCTGTATCTTTTTGTTTATTTTTGTATTCCAAAATGCACCTATATGTGCCATGCATGTACGTATATTGTAATATCATGAAGTATCCAAGATGTATCATTCAAGAAAATACTGTATATTTGTCCATAATATGTTACTACATTTTCTGTCGTGCTCAAAGTAGTATCTGCTTCTTTTCAAGTAAGCAGTTACTGCTGCTTGACTTTGCACGGCTATATCACCATGGTTATTTGTGATCACAATAAACATTTTACAAGCCAGCCTGCACAATTTCCTGAAATGAGTGATATCCCTAATTTGCGCTATTATCTATTAATGATTGAAAACTATCTAACGGAATACAATTAGATGTCTATCCTTTCACTCACACGTATCTTCTTAACTACACTGGGGTCTCATCATTCATAGCGGCTACAGATTATCATGCATGGCATAAAACCAGAATGAGCAAAAATATTCTACTTCTCCCACAGGGATAATAAAGATGATTTAAAAAATAAAACTATCAAAAGTTATTAAAGATGTCATGTGAGTGAGCGCGTGAATGAGTGAGTGAGTGAGTGAGTGAGTGAGTGAATGAGTGAGTGAGTGAGTGAGTGAGTGAGTGAGTGAGTGAGTGAATGAATGAATGAATGATTGAATAAATGAATGTATGAATGAAAAAACGTGTCATTCAGTCGGTGATCGATCCTAAAATCAAATCACGTTCGCCTAATGCTGGTCTAACGTTAGCCTTGCGGTTAAAAGAACGTCACGTAGCTGCTTGGTAAACGAATGAATGAATGAAGGAATGAAGGAATGTTTTTCAATGTGTATGAATCCTTCGTAGCCTAAACTGGGGCGAGGCATCTGCAGAAAAAAAGATGACTTGATAAGTATATTCAGATAGGGGCTGCAATCCTCGCATTCTGAGGTCAGATTGACATTTATGAACACTAGTGATGATTATACGATGATGTGTGGAACGAATATAATTGATACATTCAATAAATATTCACAACATTATATGTTTCGCTAGGTTTAAAACGATAACCGTTTTAATGAAATGAGGGTCTAGCGCGACTGCAAGTGGAACTATAGATCAAGTGCAGATGATTATTACTCCTGTGGGTAATTTGTTTTTGTCAAGAGCATGCATAAGCATGACAGACAATACGTGATATTACAACATGAGAAAACATTTTCTGTGCAAAGGTGTATTGCTATAATTATTGAATCTCCATGCTAATAAGGGCAATACAAAGAACGGGTGCCTGAATTGGAATACTACAGAAGTCACGATTCAGTGGCGTAAATCATTTTTTTAAAGGAAAGAGAGTCGTTATTTCACTTTTATGTTTATTTAGTGCCGGTGATGAACCGCATTGCTGAAAAAAACAAAGCATATTTTATCTCAAGAGACAAGAGATGCTAGTCCAATGTAGTTTTAATGTTGGGCAAGCGTCGTGGACGGTGGACCAACATTAAAACAAAATCGGGTCAGTGTTTCGTGTTCGCTGGCGATACGCCGAACAATAGATAGCGATGAAGATGATAATATCGACGCCGAAGTATCTGGCTTCAATACAAACAGCGTGAGACATTGCTTCATTATTATTGTCTCAGATAGGCCACTGGTCCAATATTGGTTCAACATTGGGCTGGGTTTTCGTATTTTCTAATAAGGCAAACAAAACGATGTAGTTATCATTTTCCTAATTTTAACTCTCTCTTCTAATATTTTTTATTTGTTTGCCATTAATGTGAGATTTGTTACCGCAATTCTCATAGTAATATAAAAAAACAGTGTTTTTTTATATCAAATACTAAGCAATTTATAACTGCTGTTATATTAGATCAAATAGAATACCAGAGTATCCTTATTTTGGGTTGGGGTCCTGGTTTAGTGGAATTTCGAATCCTTTGTCTAAAGGGCAAATTCATCTGATTTATCTCACAATCCTCACAGGTTATCCTGGCCAGTTTAGCCTCTATGTGCATACCTTAATCTGCCGCATAACACATACATGTAAAATAGGAGATCATACTGTTGATATAATATATTGTGATCGAATAATTATGTATCTTCCGAATGCAGCCCTGCATAGAATTGAATCGTTTATACCATAGCCTTGGAAACAATCTTGACAGAGAAGAAGCAGCTGGCACAGAATGATTGCTTACGGTTGGCTCAACGTCCACAGACGTTGAGCCAACCGTAAGCAATCATTCTGTGCAAGCTGCAGCAGGAGGATCAAGTGGACGTGATCCACCTATAAATACAGAGTCCCTACATTAACCCTTGAAGCGCTGAAATATTTTTGTATAAATCATGGAGATCAAGGTTTTTTTTCAGATTTGAAATCATCATAAATACATTAGTTAGCTCTTTCTGTTACATTTGAATACCTGTGTTATGTGTTATCGGGGATTCTGCAAACGCATTAATCCTTTCAGCTCCAACCATTATGACATGTGCCGTACTAGACCAAATGTTAAAAAACCACAAAAATCAATGTTCTATTTAGGGGTCTTATCAAGTTAAAAAAAAAAAAAAATCCGAGAAAAACTCGGATTGGTCAGACCACACCCACCCACCCCACTATCCAATTTTTTAAAGATTTTTGGAAACAATTGGAAACATTAAAACAACACAAAAACACACAAAAACACACAATTTCCCCCCAAAAAATAAAATCCGAGTTGGGGCTTCACAAACAAACCCACCCACCCACTTCCGAGTTTTTCTTGGATTTTTTTTATTTTTTTTAACTTGACAAAACCCCTTAGTTTATGACGTCATAAATTACTGTGCGTCCCTGAAGACTCTGTAGGAAACTATCGGGAAGGTATTTTTTGTGAAAATGGTCTGAATATTTATTACGCCGATAGCTGTTCGGGTGTGTGTTCAAGGTATGACGGGTATACCCGTCATAATAGTCCATAGGTTGCACAAATTCATGACGGGTATACTCGTCATGATAGACCTGAAAGGGTTAAACAGATCGATGGCCTTAATATTAACAGTGTCCTCTTCATCTTCAACACGATGATTTCTATGGCGGTGGCGACCAGCAGTTTGGAAAAATATGGGAATTTGTTTCTTAGAAAGATTCTCATGTTAAAGATATTGCCACGTGAGGTTTAATAGCAAAAATATTCTAGCCCATTTTCAAGGTGGTTATAGCATCAATGACCTTATAGGCCTGGTTGGAGAGGTCATTTGATAACGCTGATGAAGTAGACCCCCTAATGCCCTCTATTCACAGTGTGGGTCTACTCAAGCTACATTGATACATTAAAAAGTCAGGACAAAAACAGAGAAACGTGTCTCATACTCCGGCACCTGCACGAGCAATAGCATTATATTAGAAAAAAACACAACCGAGCCCGCCATTCACAGCAAACACGGAGCATTCACCCAATGCTGTTTTAATGTTGGCCCACCGTCTTCGACGGTGGCCCAACATCGAAACAGCATTGGGTGAATGCCCCGTGTCTGTTGGGATGTAGCCAGGTCTCTCGTATGGATCGCGATGGTCAGAATGTGGACTGGAGTGGCTGAGGGCGGATACGACAATCGATGACATAGGGACACTTAATAAACGGCACATTTTATAGCCCCCATCTATGAAGGGGCAGATGGGAATGTCAATAGGTACGCACTTAAAGGGACTCCCATGCTTATATTTATAGGGGCCGTCCTGCCAGGCTGCAGTCTGCACCTTTCAACTCGGCGCTTTCAGCAGAAAAAGTTATCAGTCGGTATCCTTTCACGTAGGATTGCTTATTTGCCGTCACGGGTCGCGTGCCACGCCTCCATGTGATGTGGGAATCTTGGCATTAAAGGGTCATCTGTCACTTTGCCGAGTGACATACACAACCATTTAAAACCAACGTGATTCTAGGAAAGTCATGTGTGCCCCTTGTCTAGTACAATAAACATCTTGTGCTTAAATAAACAACAAAATAACATCGTTTTAAGATCTTTGATAATATTAAGTGTTATCTTATGCTGATAGAATGGCAGGAGACGTCTAATATTCAGGCAATGTTGAGCCATCTGAAAGTTGAGAAAAGTCCAGGTTACGTATTGCTTTACACCAGGGTCCAGTTTTACCAACCGACATTCATTTCCTTCATTATAGTACTGTGCATGAAAAAGAACCCTTGAATCTTCGATAACAATAGGATATAGTCCGGACTTCGGGCTTCCTTCTGTCGCGATATTGCCATGATTGTGCGAAAAGCGACGTGAAACAATGGTCACTCACTACCCGGCAAACATGGGACGTTGACCCAATGTTGTTTGAATGATGGGCCGGTGTCGCAGCCAGTGGATATGGATACAAAGATAATTTTGTATTTAACATGTAGTAAACTCGGATTGAGTGCCCCATCCGGGATTTGAAAAGGATGTGACACGTAGGCCTATTTTCACGAAATAACAAACTATCTGGTGCGGATGAGATAAGGTCGTCCCCGTTCCCAACGCGGATGTCAGACTGTATTTGCGGACACAAAAATGTTTTGTGCAAAAACTGTAAATTGCAGAAAGTGCAACAACCCCTTGTGGAATACGTGTGGCCTATTACGCCTCCGTAGGCTCCAACCTCTCTGGGTGAACCAGGCAGTCCGTGGGGAAAATCTCCCTCGATATGCCTACGATAAAACACGTAGGACTACAACCACGGCGGTGACACGGCACTGACTGGGATGCAACACGGATTTTATGACTCCCTCAGTCCATGCGTGATCTTTTTAACATTTCTAAAAATCGCCCTCGGGATCCTCGCATGGATATTTCATTATGCGATATACAGATGCCTGTGGATGTGTCCGGATATACATTCTTGTGAAATAGGTAGACCGTAAGATGTTTGAATATACTTGATTTTCCATTTTAAAATTGTCACATTAATAATAAATTATTTGCCACAAGTTGAAAAAAAAATTGAAAGTGAAAATGTATGGGCCTAATTAAGTTCTCCAGCCCCGGTAACTGGTCCCGATGATTCAGCAACTATCACCAAAATACTCCTACAAAAACCTTGAACTGTTAAACCCAATTAAAAAACGTTATTACCAACGTCATCCTGGTTATATGGCTTTGACATTGCTAATACAGCATTTGTGTGGGATAACATTCCCAGCAAACACGAGGCGTTGGCCCAATGTTGAGCTGATGTTGGCCCATCGTCTACGACGCTGGCCCAACATCAGCCCGACATTGGGTCAACGCCTCTTGTTTGCTGGGTTGAATGTGAGGAGGAGAGGCCGCTCTGTATGTAGATAATGTGAAACCATTTAACGCTGAAATATTTGTGTACAAACATGGAAAGCAAAGGGTCAATTTGAAATCATTACAAACGACTTAGTTAGCTCTTTCCGATTTTATTTGAATACCTATGTTATGAGTCTACGGTCATTATAAATAATTTTACTTTTACAGTGAGAGGATCGACTTTAGACGTCAGAATCTGACGTCTATATTTTGTCTACTAAAGATTCTGTCGACTAATGTCAATCCGCGCGCTGTAAGGGTATAATTTTCACCAGCAAGAATACATAAGACATTATGTCGTCGCCTCGGAGCTAAAGGATCCTATCTGACACTCGTCAGAGTGGCAGATAGGATCCTTTAGCTCCGAGGCGACGATGTATTCTTGCTACCAGGTGTAAGGGACTAGAACCCTATATGATTTAATTACTTCTTGAACACCCTGCTGATCAGAACAATGACAAAGTACATGCTTTGTCAGCACGTCCCAAAATGATTACTATAAGCTAACTCCTCGACGAAAAATTGTAAGAAGGGTTTCTTCGGAGCTCCGTATCATATAATATGCCGTTGTGGAAGTAAATGACTCTCATGGTGTACTGATATGATTGTATGAGAATATGAGAACGATTGCAATGCACCATAAAAGGCGGGTTTAATATTACGTTCAATAGTAGTACATGCAGAAACGCACCGATGCTAGTTTTGCCCCATCAAAAGGGTATCCTCAAAGTTATCAAGACGTTATCCAGATGTTTTTGTCAACTGATGGGGACAAGGGATCTGTGCGGCGGCGGCCATGTTGGCAGCCAGAGGGCGGGCGATATTAGGAGAATATTCTCTCATTACGATCGACCGTGATGATGGTTACGTTGGTAGAAGGCGGGACCCCCGCTGTCCCGGGCCATATATCGAGGGCCACCTCTGCGGTCCGGGCGACCATGTCATCACCCCAGGACTAAATCCAGAAGGGGTATCTGAACCAACAGTGGATCGAAGGTGGGCCATCGTCTGCGACGCTTGCCCACCCTCGATCCACCGTTGGCCCATCCCCTTTGCGCGGGGTTGGGACGTCGCCAGTGGGTTACCACATCCCGCGGCAAACCCTTAAATCTGCGGCTGTATCTCCCAGGACTGGATCCATGCTATCAGGATCTGCGGCCTCCACCAAGCCACCATCCCTTACCACCACAGTCCCGCCGTGATGGTAAACATGGCACATGCGATCCAAGACGCAAGTCATAATTCAACAAAATTGTCCAAGTGCCAAAACGTGCACAGTTTCCATGGTAACGTGTGTTTCTTCCATCCACACCAGATTTGCTGGAGACCGCCATTGTGGATAACATGGAGAAGTATTCAGGGCTGTGTGACATATCACAGTTGACAAAAAAAATGATGTCATTTATATCATTCACAAAGCTAGATATTGTTAAATGGTTAAAACTCAATTTTCACAAGGTTTCTAACTATATTGCTGAACCATTCACGTTTTGCTTATTGTGTATTCATCGTAACCATTAACCCTTTGATATATTGACGTCTAAAGTAGATCCCCTCATTGAAAGAGTAAAGCATTTATAGGGGCTGTGGACCCATAACATAGGTATTCAAATAATGAAGCAGAAAGATAAATGAGACGCTGACACTAGGTGGGACCACAGATCTAGATTGCTGTCCAGTGACACAGACAAGATTTGAAGAGAAGATCACATGACGTCGTGAGCTGGCCTCAAACCAATGCATCGTCCTGCACGCTCTGCAGCAAAGAGTTACCCTGTCGAGCCCTTGTTACGTATTACTCATACAACATGGACATGCTTTCTCTACCTACTGCTATTCAATTGTATTTATTGGTCTGATAAACCACGTCTTTGCAACACAGCCATGACGTAGTAGACAAACTCAGGAGTTATTTAACCGCCATTGTATTGACTACTGTCACGTGTAAATACTCATGGCGGTCTTCCCAAACGGAAGTATCAGCGCCAGCGCTCTGACGTGAAGTTTTAACCGGAAATGCACATTGAAAGTGAATATCAAAATTGTAAATGGCATAAACAGCGCCATGTGATAATGTAACTATTACATCAATTTGGTTATCTCATTATATATTAATGTATCGTGTATTGTTGAACATGCTGTGCTGCCTGAACAATTATTGTTCAGGCAGCACAGCATTTCCAACCATACACAATACATTGGTCCTGTGTGCATGCCGGGAAGGCCACGGAAATGGTATTAGTAATGCAGTCGTGTGTTTTATCAATACTTCTATAGACGGGCGATAATGGCATTGTGTTTCTGTCTGGACTTGGGAGGACGCATTTGATTAACGCTGACCGATCAGGAGCCACGTTTGTCGGGTTACATGTAGGTCCGCGTGATAGATAGCAGATCAACACGACAGAAAGCAAGGAAAGCGCTAGTTCTCATATCCCCAATTGCTGCCACCGGTGTGAAATATGGCAAATATACGTGTCTTGGCCTCCTCTACTATAAGAACACCATACTAAAATGGCCATATTTAAGTAACGGGGTTATTTTCTGACTGGCTGAGTACAATTTGCTTTATTCATTCCTTTTAATAACAACGCTGTAATATCGCTACAGGAATTAGTCAACGTCGGTACACTGTAAGCCTATGTCTAACTCTTTTCAAATGACTTCGAGGGCTCTTTACTTATATTGGGAAAATGTAAACAACACTAACTGCTTGCGATTTAAGTGAAAAGTTGCAGCTAACAACGTAGTAGGCCTAAAGTGCACAGTACCACGTGCATCACTGCACACCCCAGGCCATTAAATAGCACGTATGCCCAACCACAATACAACACTGTGAGGCATGTAACAGCGATAATATAAATGTATTGGTCACAAAAGGCATCAATATTTTCACTGTCGCTGTTACAGTCACTACTGGGAGTGATACCCAACATGCGGCCTTCTCAGAATTCGAACCCACTTTACCTCCGGGATGAAATACCCACACTATTAACAACTGCTCAGAAGCAGTTAACAGACTATAGAGTGTGTCCGACAAGCACAATTTCCTTCACCGCACGCGGCTGTCACGGCCAGGCGGAAGTGGCTAATGAACGAGTGGCCGGAGACACCCGAACTCCCGTCGGGCTCCTGTTCTGCCTTGTATGACGACACGACTGGCAAAGTCGGTCTGACATTGTTTACCTGGGCGATTCAATACGCAAGGCCGCTTCTTTCATGTACACACGAAACGTTGACCCAATGTTGGGTTAATGTTGGGCCACCTCTGGAGACCGTGGCCCAATGTTAAGCTAGCATTGGATCAACGTCTCGTCTTTAGTAGGGTCGTGTCCCTTAGCGTCGTCTGCAGCTGCGCAGAAATCCACGATTATGCGCGTCTGTGTGGTACTTCCGCCGTCCATATGGTTCTGGGTATAAATCATGTATTCTCAATAGAGGCTTTTTGTTTTACGCCGTTTATCATGTTTGTTTTTCTTGTTCTAGTGATATATGCCTGCTACTGATATATGGCTGCCGCTGATATATGGCTGCCGCTAGACACTGGGCTGTGCTCAGACGATATATGCTGAAGATTGTTAGATATCAACATCAAGTGTGTAGAGGATGGACGTACGCTTCTTAACAGCACATTTCACAACTACATAAGCTATACATGTATATGACTTAACCCTTTCAGTGCGGGGACCGTCTTTAGTCGCCAGAATCTGGATTAAAATAGCTATAATGGTCATAGACCTATAACATAGGTATTCAAATGAAGACTTAAATAAGTCATGTATGATGATTACAAATCGAAAAAACACATTTGATCTCCATTTCTATTCATTGATTCATGTTTTCTACGTAAAAAATATTTTAAACTATTTATAATCATTGTCATGATTGTTGTTCATTTTCCCTGTAATATGTTCATTGTGTAATAGGTACATTAGAATGTGGTCTCGATATCAGCGATTGGCTCAATCTGAAAGGAGAAATCCCGACTTTTCATCTTTTCGTCTGTTCTTAAACAGTAGCCTAATCAATTTGTCATACTTATTTATAGGTAATTATTAATCATCATGTTTGTAATTATTTTATGGCAAATAAAACATTCCGTCTGTCTACACTTTGTGGCAATAGCACAACAAATCGATGGAAAACGGTTAAAAAGGCGAAAGGTGAAAACAATATAAAAGTGTAAGAAGATAAAAGACGAGCAACTGGGAAGTGGAGGAACATAATTATTAGACAAATTATACAAAATTATACAAAATTATGGCCACTAGTTATTACGCCATAATCTAACCATGAGGTACACAGACTCAAATAGATTGGAAGCACCCACAACTTCATAGAGAAACAGAGTAAAGTTTATATGGCTCCTCTTCTGGAACCGCCTGGCTAAACGTTGTTTGAAAATACAAAGCGCAAATAACTTAAGGTCAGGTTTAACCTGCAGGTAATTTGTTATTAAAATAATTTAAACGTTTGAAAAGCCAAGGTGAGTTGAAGTCATGCAATTTTCAGTTTGTTAATCTAAAAACATTCAAGGCGACCTTTATCGCTGGACGTTGCGTAAACACGGTTGTTACGTGATGGAGCTATTATTTTCAGCCCACCTTCTGCTTGTATATCCGGTCGATCATTAGGATTTTATTAATGTTGCGTCCTATCTAATGATGTCACACCACGACATATGATCGGCGCTTCCCCTCAGAATTATCACTCTATTTATTTTGCTGCTTAATTTTTGATGCGGCACTTACCACCATATATGCGGTGATGTTTTTTAAACCTTTGACCGCCAAATTATTCAATTTGAATTTTCACCCACTTGAAGTTGTGTCTCGCTGACACGATCCACAACTTCAAGTGAGTGAAAATTATTCAGATTTGACAAAATAGAGGTCAATTGTTTTCAAATATTGCTGATTGATGTCACATTGTATCTTTAACATGGTTAAAAATTAGTACTTAATGTGCTAATAAAAAATAAAAACCCGAATATATGCGACACCGGTAGTTAAAGGGTTAAAGTCTCAGTTTCGGTGTGTACGCAGCAAACATGAGGCCCTAATCCTGTGTTGTCTTAATGTTGGACCAACGTCGCAGACGCTTGTTCAGCAATAAACCAGCTTTTATCCTCATTTTAAGTTTGTTGAATAATTACATTGCGCAAGCTTGATTGACTAAAACACAGAAATTAAAACGGGAAAACTTCATAAAAATGTATATCAATAGCTCACGAATGTAGGTTTTTCCTAAGCGATATCGTGTGACTGTGAATTAACTTGGTGTAATACATCTATTTTTCCTGTGATAACTAATTGGCACGCACGAGTATGAATATCAGCTAATTGAGATGTGCACGATATAAAATTAGATTTTAGTATCAGCGCTATGATTTGTATGATTTCGGGGCTCTGTCACTTGCATGCATACCATATGACCGAAATCTTTTGCAATGCACATGCTTTTTTTCGACAAACTATTTCCACGTCAGTTGTTTAACAGTGATTAATTTTAATGAACCCTAAAAACAATTATTTCCTGAATATTTTGTTTATAAATGCAGGAAGGAGAAAAAGTTAAATGTGAGAGGCCACAAACCAAAACTGTCATAAAACATTTTCTTTGGTGAACTCTATGGTGATTCTACTTGTCTACTTAATTTTATTACTTAATTTTGACAAACGACAATTGTCTGACTACACTTTTTTGTTGTAAAAAATTGATATTTTAGTGATGTCTATTTGCGTAATCCTACATGAGACGATGCAATTTAGTTTGTTTGCAGAGTATTGCCATTTTTTCTAGGCACCCAGGTGAGTAGATGTGGATCGTTGTTTAGGGCAGGTGTGTATTCTGCTCTGCAAAGCGAAAAGGCAGCATCTGCTTACTTGTAAAGTAAGCATATACTGCCTTTTGGTTTTGCACCACAGTATTTTTTTTTTAAACGGCAAACAATATTTAGGTCTGCCAATTTAAAAACGGTTTAAACAATAATATAACACAACTGGAACAGGGGTTCCCGAACTCCCGAGGCCCGGCTTCAGTTTGTTTGAGTGATATAGACAAAACAATCGGCTTAATATTTTCTAAACATAACAGTGTATTGGTCTTCCTCATGTGCCAAAATCTTAAATGTCCAGGATATAATTAAGGAACGAACCAAGGAGACAAATTAAAATATATCTTCAATGTGTATTCCTTTCACCACCATCGCTGGTGCTGGCCAACATTCATTCAATACTTGCCTACGATGAACCTGTAAAGAGGATATATGGCTACATACCAAATGCCGGTTCAATGATGAGCCAGCGTCTTAGTCCATTGCTGGTTAAATGCCGGTCAATCGTTTACGACTCTGGTCCAACACTAATCCATCACTGGGTATGCTGTATACTTTGCGCAAAACACGTGACATTCACCCAATGCTGCTCCAATGTTGATCCACAGTCTTCGACGCTTGAAACAGCATTGGATGATTGTACTGTGTTTTGTGATTGCTGCATTGTTTTGCGGGTGACGCTTTCCATCCCGGCGCCAGACACACCAGATAACTTGATACATTGAACCAATGCTAATGTAACGCTGGGCCACCGTCTGCGACGCTGGGTAAACATTATTCCAACCAAAACCTTTTAAGCTCCAGAGTCTAATCACTATATTTAATCATAACTGTATTTCTTCTTAACACTTTTTAAAGACGAAAGTACTTAACCTAGGGACCTCAAAAAATATATTCGACATATTCATAAGGACTGCTGTACAGAAATGTCAACCGTTTCCCACACACAGTACCCTTCTTTCCTCTAAATAGGACACAAACTTAATAGGCTCCTGGCCTACAGCCAAGCCTAAAAATACCTGCTACAAGCACATAATTATTATGCTTTACGTGGAGCTCAAAGACGTGTCACATACAACTGTCACTTGGTGGCTAGGGGAGTTTATGGTGTGTGCAATGAAACGTACCGTATATAATGATATCAAATTGCATAGGAAATAATATAAATATTCTTTTATTCGTCGTGTTTGGATTTGAATGAGGTATTTTTCTCTCCATCGTCTTTAGATTTGCTAAAACTGATGTGTCTTGATGAATCAGAAGTGTAATTAATTTTCAAAATGCCATCTCTTTCCCATTCCATGATTATAAATATTTGCGTACGCTCCTAAAAATAAATTAAAGAAAGAAGAAGAAAATAGATGTAGGCGATCTCGGAGGCATTCCATGCTGCAATGCAATGCTGAAATAATCCAGCATAAAACTGTACACTAGTATCTGAGTATATTGGGTGCATAAGATATTTCCTAATATGTTTGATCCATTGTGTGGCTTCAATTCTAGATATTCAATGTTCAGCAAGCTCGAGACATTGACCCAATGTTATGCCAATGTTGAGCCACCGTCTACGACATTGGCCTAACATTGGGTATATGTTTTTCGGATGTCCGACACCAAACTAGCCGGCTAATAAGGGAACATTTATAATATGCGAGGTTTTTTTTTTACTTTTCACTTAGAAATGACCCAAAAAGTAGGACTTTCATCGAAAAATATTTAAAAAAGATTAAACATGAATTAAATTGTCAGAGTATTACCCATGTGACGTGGCATTGTGCTTTGGTACGAACTTCTTCATTATCTGACAATTTAACGCGTTCTTAATATTGTGATATTTCGAATAAATAAATAAATAAAATGAACATGGTGGATACGCCCATGTGAACAACCATGACTTGTTTTAAACTTGCTTAGATCAGGTTGTGGAATGTCAGCGACTCCACCTACATGTACATGTACCCTACTTGGTCGCATAACCACTTTAAAATAATTAGATATAGAAAAAAACCCCAGAAAAATAAAGTGCTTATCTCGTCGTCGCCTCTCATCGTAACTAACTCACATCCATCTTCATTTTGATGAAACAATTCCATCATATTTACTGAACAGACTGCACCATGTTGATAGAGTATCAACCTTAGCAGGACGCAATCTGGATTTTAAATGGACAGCCGTGTCGGGTAGCAGGCTTGTTGTCAGTATTCTGGACCCCTAGTATGATGCCCAGCCCCTTTGGTAATGTACAAACAGTTAGACAACGTTGATTTTCTAGGCAGTCCTCTCCCTGTGAACTGTTTACACACAGGCTACTTAATATTCCACTAATAAATCATATAAATTGTTTACACTTACGATAAATGACCTGCTGATAAATCGATGAAAAACTTCATTTAAAAATCGTGTATATAAATCAATGTGAATTAGCGTTCATACGTATATCAAATACCCTGCTGATAAATCCATATGCGCCGGTTTTGCACACGAATGACACAAATGCCCTGTTCACGAAACGATGGTAATTAATCAATGTAAAGCGTTCACACATGATCCAAAGTAAACATTTGGCTGACATTTTTGGCCTACTTGCCCTCATGCTTAATTGATTAATCTTCCGAAAGTGTATTAAAAATGATAGCTGTGTCAACTTCCGCATGTACATCCAGTAGGTGGTCGATGGTGATTGAGAGGAGTGTCAACAGACATTACCACTAGAAATAGGCTGGTGTACCTGTTATGTAACCAGTCTGTCAGCATTGGGATTCCTCCAGACTGCTGCCATGATAAGGCAAATAGCTGTATTTTCTAACTTGAAAAGTAAGCAGTTACAGCTATTTGCCTCTGCTTCCCTTTGTAGACAGTTGTGAGAGGACATAGTGCGTGGATGTCCACAGAAGACACTTCCAACACAGAGCATGTCAATCATCTCACCATCCCAAATGAGGTTCTTGTAGCCCAGTTTAGCCTCTTTGTGCACAAATAGGCCCAATGCATTTATTTATTACCTCAACCAGAAAAAAAGTTGATCCAATCGCAAAAATTAGCTGTATACTAATTAGCCAGCATTGGATCAACTCGAAGTGTTTGCATGACGAAGCCCTGCTATAGAATTATCCCGGCTTCAGACTTCTGGTCACAGTTGTGCAGGTGGCGCACTAAACCCTGCTCGTTTGAAATAAATGGGGGTAGTAGAGACCGTAGCGCCAAGCAAGCTTTTTTCATTTTACTTTTTACTTAAATACCAAGATATACAAATAAACTACTCCAATGTTTGACTAAGATACAACCACTGATTTCATGAGAAAAACATTCTCTATAGAGGGCTTAACCCTTTAACCGCCGGTGTTGCATAATATTCGGGTTTTCATTTTTATTAGCGCATTATGTACCACCTTTTGAACATGTTAAAGATAACATCATCAGCAATCAGCAATATTTAAAAACAGTTGACTTCCATTTTGTCAAATCTGAATAATTTTCACTCACTTGAAGTTGTGGATCGCGTCAGAGAAACACAATTTCGAGTGGGTGAAAATACAGATTGAATAATTTGGCGGTTAAAGGGTTAAGAAAAAATACAATTGACCAAAAAGTCAAATGTTAAAGGTGCCCCAATATACGTGGTGCATGCCTCGGTCTCCTTCACCTTTCACACCAACCAGATACTTAAACATTGCATTTAGCTGGAAACAAATATCCACCAGACCCGAACGTTGGTTCCAAATTGATTCACTATATTTGACACTGATCCAACATTGAGCCAGCATCATTCAATAGCAAACCGCATCACACTCCGCCCCTCGTTGTATGTAACCACGAGCCAGGAAATAAATCCGGCTCGGCCACCTCACGGAATCAAATTAGTACGTGGAATCAGTGAATGGCGGTGTGGAGGCCAAATAAGGTTGACACTGATGCAGTCCGGGTACAAATGTTTACACTTACGCCACCACCGCCGCCGACCTCCATTCAATCTTTATCAAGCTTTTTACTTCCGCTATCCAAAGCCCGATTCATTCATTTACCAAGCCGTTTGACCCTTTGCTAGCCCAATTCCCACCTCAAAGTGTATGGAAATTGCCCTAATTTCTTAAATTACTGGGGTCTAGTTAGAACGAGATGTGTGTTTAGACGTCAACAGTGGAAATTGCCCTAATGGCGTAAGTTACTGAGGTTTAGCTAGTACGAAATGTGTGTTTAAACGGCAACATTTGCAAATATTTGGTCTCAAATCACACAAATAATTTTCACCTACTTGAAGTTGTAGATCGCAGTAGCGATACACAACTCCAAGTAGGTGAAAATATGTTAAGATATATATCAGATGAGAGTGACTCACAGATGAAGTGTTATTAACTGTAGAATCGTGTACCTCTCTTCTCTGACAAGCTCATTGCTTTGCACCTCAAAATAGATTGTTTGTGATTTATTTCAATTTGTGTATAATCGCTTGAGGATAGAAATACCCTATCCAGATTTTTCTGGTTTACACAGAAATACCATATCACATACAATCGGGCCGAGCTGATCATTCCAATACGTTTTTATTTTTACACCATCCATAATGTAACCAAGTACTTCCCTACTGCATGTTTGTCAGTATTTATAGGCGCGGGTGAGCGATAAAAAGAAAAATGAGATTTATTGGGTAAACGTTCTCCAAGCTAGGTAGCTACATGACAACAGTATCGATTCATATTTATCAATTCCTAGGTGATATTGCTGAATAATGAGGTTTTTATTCTGAGAATCACCCGGGAGCGTTTATTCACCTCAGCTACCCTCTAGTGAACTGACGTATTGTTAAAGGACACAACAGACTAAAATTATGTCTGCGTCGGTATCTTGGAAAGTTATCAGCGCTCTTATGCAAAAACAAAACTTTAACTTACTTATTTATATCATCTACCATCATAGATTATAAAAAAACACTGCTAGTAAAGTAAACTGTAAAAAAATATGAAATGACCTCTCACATTGATTGGTAAAATACTTTATTGTTTTGCAGGTTTACCCCTTTAACCGCCGGTGCACCATATATTCGGGTTTTCATTTTTTATTAGCACATTAAGTACCACCTTTTAAACATAAAATGTGACATCGATCTGCAATATTTGAAAACAGTTGACCTCTATTTTGTCAAATTTAAATAATTTTCACTCACTTGAAGTTGTGGTTCGCGTCAGCGAGACACAACTTCTAGTGGGTGAAAATTAGGATTGAATAATTTGGCGGTTAAAGGGTTAATAAAATACTTTTGGGTTGGGGTGGTTACGTAAATATTGCGCATTATGAAGCTTCCCTTCACCACATTTACACAAAACTGACTATTTAGGCCTGACGTAGTTGAATAATACAAAATAATCATGATAGTGTGTATGATTTTATATACATTTTAAATTATTGATGTAGGTATATTAAGGAGGTGTCGCTTATGTATGCTGTTTAATATTCTACCTTTATTCAGTACCAACAAAAAGAACAATTTATACAGTGCAGACTGATCCCAAAGTCAGAAAACGTTATTTTAGGCTACCAGATTTATTAAATAGCGAGTGCTATCTCAGTGATCCTGGTAGGCTTAATAATACAGAAACAAATCAGGAAAGTCGATGCAATAAAAATAAATACTATGGGAGTGTAGAATCTCTAGAACAAAAACACTATTTAATTAACTGACACTTTTCCTATAAGTATCTGTGCCGTAAGTGATGCCCCATTGTGACGAAATTGTTTATTGTATCCCAGCATACATGAGATGTTCATTCAATGTTGGTTTCATGAAACTAACATTCGATGAACATTTCGTGGTTGCTGAGTACTGGCAGATACAGGTGGGATGAATATATGCATGACAGTCGTCGTTCCTCGTTGGTCTCTGGCTCTGCTCTGCTGCGTTTATGGCCAGTTTTGCTGCTCATCCGTGTAGAAACCCTTCACCGCTAATTAGCAGGCTCTCCTTTCAGGACAGCCAGTCACGGAACCGATGGAAACTAAAACAAATGGCTGCCGTGTCACAGTCCAGCAATAACAATAGAGTCATCTCACGTACCGGGGTACTGATCAATGGGGTCAAGGGTGAACAAGTACCAATCCAATCAGTAGACGACCCTATACTTCTGGTGTGACGATCACTGAAGTCAAATGGTCATCGCACTAATATCTATTCATGTCATTGTATTCATAACGTTTAGCGTCATTATTTTGATCACCTTCTTTCGACAAGACAGTCTTGTGTCGTTGATAGCCACGTCATTTTTTTTTGTGTAGAGAAGAAGGCCGCCTACTAATATAAAACTGTTGAGAATTGCTCAATTACTTTAGTCAGTGTTAATGTCGAATAGTTTATTATAATGCCAACATAATGTCCCATGTTGAGTGATTCACAGATACAAAGCCTAAACTTGAGGCCATGCAGTTAACTGAATATTGTCAGCAGAGTGAATATTGCTTTACGTCGCTTTCTGCAAAATCATGGCAATATCGCGACAGAAGGAAGTCCGAAGTCGGGACTATGCCCTACTCTTATCGAATGACTTCAAGGGTTATTTATAGAGCACATTAACATAGACAACACTGCACACTCCAGGCTTTTGAACAGTTTGGAGCACTGTATGCACAACCTCGATGACACACATCCAATCCGGCCGGGATTCGAGCCCAGTACCTCTGGGTTTCAAGCCACAACTGGACCGAATGAGCCATCGGGGCCGGACAATATTATATTGTCAGCAGAAAATGTGTTTTAATAGTGATAAATATAAATGATAGGGACACGCCCCTATAAATGTTGTATTGACCGTTTGAATCATGTCAACTTTGACATATTGGTCATTATAATTTCTTTATTTTTTGGACTTTTTTTATGCGGCGTGAATCGGTCATATTTTGGCAATGCCACTTAACATGATTTTAGCTGTGTATGTCATACCATGTATATTATCATATGATTTTAACAAACTAACAATCTTGTATATACATGTACATATATCTCTTTCATTTCTATGACAAATAAGTCTGTAATGACTTTTCTTTTCTGTCAATAAAATATCTGTCTGTCTGTCTGTGGTTGTCATTATCATCCCGCGAATTTGAATAGTTTGGGTCACTGCATATGTGTGCGCCAAGGAAATATATCGGCCGCAGCGGGACTCGAACCCGGTGGAACCGCCCCCCCCCCTGATTATCGCCCAGATACTCTGGAAGCCCCCAGAGTATACCCTGGGGTATAGTATGGAAGCTCCCAGACTATACCCCAGGTATATTCCAGATTATACCCGGATATATTCCAGAATATACCCGGGTATAGTTCAGTAGGGGTTAATCTGGGCGGTTACACCGGTACCCCCGGGCTCTGATTCAACCACGCTACCTACGAGCTATCATGGCCTATATATACCCTTGTCGGGACCCCTTAGAGGCCCTGCAGAAACCCTGCAGATGCCCTACCGATGCCCGCCCGATGGGCGGGGGCCCTAGGGTAGTGGTTAGCACCGCTGCCTTTCACGCCAGAGTTCGGGGTTCGGTTCCCGGTCTCGGCGGTTTGAAAGGAACAAAAATGTTTCTTCCCCATCCACGTGTGAAAGTCAGTATTGTGGGAAGCCTCCGTGACCAAGAGGTAGCGTGCTCGGCCTCAGACCGCCAGGGCTCGAATTTCGAATCCTGTGTCTGGAGGGCAGTGTCATCTTAATCATCTCACCATCCTCAGGAGGTTCTCCTGGCCCAGTTTAGCCTATATGTGCTCAAAGGTGGCCTAAAGCCCGATTCATTTCATTTTTTTTGCCCGCCCGATATACATGTACCTTACACTTTACTCCTCCGATAGCCGACCGGGCGCCCGCCGGGACCCGCCAGGTCTCCGGCAGGGTATCTGTAAAACACGATTTGATCATGACCACAGTTAAGTACCCAGGGTCCACCAGGGACTTCGACCACGGCCGTGCTCACAGCCCGGACGGGGTCCGGGCTAATTGTGACATAAGTATAAAACGGTTCAATGATGGTAGTGCAATGTTTAAATGCTCAGTGTCAAACAGAACATAACTCAAGGGGTCAGTCCCTTCCTCTGGCAGCTGGTAGCTCAATAGCTGTTTCTTGCTGGTTTCAGGAGCCCCTAGTCCCTTGTATCCTTGACTTCCGTTGACGACTTGCTTTATACAAATCAAATACCCCACCAGGCGATAGAGGGGAAGGCTCTACTAGGTTGACACCAGAACTAGTGCATTAGCTCGCTTCAGCCCTCGCGCCGCGCGCTCCAGTTGTCGAATCGACCGAGCTATAGCTGGTTAAATTGCAATAACATAATGTACTAGAACAAAGAACAAAAACAACCCCGCAGACCTGAAAGCGTCAATGTGATATTGGCGCCGATGTATTATGGGGCATTTTATGGCACGCTAATCTAACAGAGTGTCTCTAAATGGGCCCCAAAGTGTTTGTGTAATGAACGCAAGCCAATATCTATATACCCAGTGCACGATTAGAAACTGCATGCAACGATGGCTGAAAATCGCACCAGCGTCTGCGACGCTGGTGCGATTTTTAGCCTTTGCGACTGGTGTTTGTTCTATGTTGCAGTGGGGTCAGGGAATATGTCCAAATTGAATATATTCGCAGGATTACGGTCCATATCGCCGGAGGAGTCCAGATAATGTAGATCCCAGTGTTAAATAATTCACGGATCAGCCGTGCTGTCATACATCCTGTGCGTCATAAAGTATTGTTTTTTGTTCACCGGGATTTGCCTGTGGCGACAGGGATGCCTGATTTTCTATTCCCGTCCGAATCCATGTCAGAACGCCTGGTCCTGAATGTTGTGGTCATCCCGACGCGTCCTACTGGATGGATATCATATCTGTTGGATCTACTTGTTAAATGGACATGCCCAGGTCTAATATCATCAAAAAATCTGCGATTTTATTTTAGCTTTATAATATGACCATATAATGTAAACATGTCCATATACTAGAACTGCAAATGTTGTTTATTTTTTGTACCGCGCATTCACCAGTTAGGCTAGATATAGAAACGAAATTCCTGATTTCTAATTATTGACAACCATGTCAAAAATAAGAAATACGATCACCGATTTTTTATGATTTTAGACCTGGGCATGTCCCTTTAAATGCAATCGGCTAAAATAGGACTAGTGTCATTAAGTCATTCATGCTGGAAGCAAAAAGTCATATCTGCTGACAAATATCAGATAACTCTAATCTTTTGCTTGATAATAATGTCTGATTACCTGATTTCATTATTACTCGTAAGCCCCCGTGGATTTGTTTCTCACAGCCCCGAGCTGTTTTTAAATGCCTGTATTGATTTTAACTACGATCCCATTACCACACTTGCTTTCTTATCAAAGCTTGATAATTGTCCTCGTAGTTGTAGTTTTCATTTTGGATATCAATAATTCAGATATAAAAGTGATCGTCCACTGTGCACCAACATCATACCCAGTAAACATGAGATGTTGGGCCGACGTGTTGTTTTAAGGCTGGGCCAGCGTCGCAGGTACTATCCGACCCAAGGATAGCGGAACTGTGTTTTGTTCAGCTAAACACACGTCTCTGGACGTCTGAGGTCCAGAACCCCTTATCAGGCGAGTGAAGGAAAACACTTAACGGACAGCACTGTTTCAAACGTATTACACTGTCACTTACGCTTATACTTCTATTTTTCATTCATTTGAAGCTGGAATTGCTGACGCAATTTCCAGCTCCAAATGACGAAAAATAATTATATTCATAAAGAAATAAACGTCTTTGAAATGTTATTTTTAGATCAACTAAGCATCTACCATAAAATATTTTAGCAGTTTGCGTTCAATTATTTTGACCGACATTTGCTTGAAAACGCGTATATACGATTCAGCCTGCACAAGGGTTAAATTAGTACCATTAGTGCCGAAAAAATTGAGGTTTACGCTGATCTTTTCTACCAGTTTTGTCCAGTTCCCGAGTCTCTCCTGTTTAGGTGGAGGCATCTGCACACCAGAGAGCTGATCCCGCCTGTCAAAGCAGATCACTGGATCGGAAAATGGGATCGATGCGTTCTGCAATTCCCCATTCCGCGGGTCCCCAACCCAATTTTAAATAACCACCGCGTTATCTACGGCTTCCTCTCTACTGATAACCTCTCAGTAATAACAGGAACAGTCCAGGGCGGTGAGCCAGTGGTGGCTTAATGTTGGGCCAGCGTCCTACGACGCTGACCCAATATTAATCCAACGCTGGGACAAAACGTTTCTTGTTTCTGCAGAGTGTATTTCCTACTGCACGTTGGGCCCCGTTTCACACAGTGTTACAGGAACCACACTTGGAGGCCACTATGATGTTTTAAGTCAGTGTAGCCCTCTATCTATCGTATTTTTTTTAAATTAATTTTAGTGCAGTCTTTCCATGTAATTGACTAAACATGGACCCATATTGAAACGAAAAGATGATCAAGGTTTGTGTCTTTTCATCGCAGTTTAAAAAAAATATTTTTGAATTAGTCATAGGTATTGGAGCAGTATATATATATTTGTGTATAGTTTAAATATTTCATCTACTGTGGAATCAAATCCAGTGCCCTGTGACTTATGTTCTGTAATACAGTCGCTGATGCGTCGAATTTAAAAACATGTACGGCGGTTAAATATCATTATTTGATAGTCAAAGATCAGTGCAGTCCTTCAATATTTCAATGGGTAAAATAGGCCAACATGCCTATCAGTTCACAGGTATGTCAAGCTAATAACATCATCATGTTGAAACAATTAAAACAAAACTCAAACTGAGATTTACCATTTTATTAAAGGGAGAGTCTCAGTTTGAGTTTAGTCTAATGAATGAATGAAAATTATATTGCCTAAGGTTTTTCTCGTGGAGTATACATGTAGAATATACAGTCCAGTAAGGTGGATTTGTGTAAGTCATGATGAAAACGAAATGCGTAACACATGTCGAACGTGCAAACGAGTCACATAACTCAATTTAGCAAGTCGTTGGAACTATCCAGTAGAACCATCGACTTAAGTGAATCGTGAGAATGACAATAGCAGGTACATGATAGCTAAATCAACAGGAAAAAAAACAGCAAAGCTAGAGAATACTAGCCTACAAGCACGACCTACTTAACTCGTGGAAACGTCTGTTTTGGGGGCGATTTACAATGTAGGTAGAGTTATGATATTATTGTAAATAAAAATAGACGAAAACCTACTTTGTTCACATCAGAATCCTATGACAAACCTACCTTTTCTTCCTTTCCTCCTAAGTTTCACTCGCCGAACCATGTGTTTGGCGTGACGTCATCGATCACGTGTTATATCCAGCTAATCATTGCCGTCGTCTCTTGTCAAGAGTTCCCGGCATTCCGCCTCGCATGTCACTCTCTCGAAGTGTGGTCCGTGTTTTGTCCAATGAAGGTCGTTATGACATCTATCGCTAATGAGCGTCTGGGATGTAGCTGAGGGGAGTTATCCCCGACCCTTGAGGTTAAAATTTATCACGCTAGGAGTCTGGGAGGTTTACAATCTGGTATCGTGACACATCTCTCTGAAAGAAAACAAGACAAACCCATCAAGTCACACCCTACACAGTTAAACTGATTAGGAAGCACACACATTATCTTTGTCTCTCTATTTACTTGATAAGCCGTTTTCAAAATAAAATAAAACATAAATTATAAGTTATAAGGTAGGTTGTTCAGTTATTCCTCTGCGACGTTACTACAATCATTTTGTATGAAAAACGAAACATATTAACATCAAAAATGGCCAAAAAAATTGCTTTTGTTCCATCCCCAAGGAAGTGCAATAATCGGTAAATGTAACTTATGTTACTGAAATTTAAATTCGTTGATCTGTTTCTTCCGCGAATTGTGAAGGAGTCCGCATCCACGGGGTAATTCTTCAAAAACCATGGTGAATACGGTCTGGCGCGCTATACCACATTAAATAATGAACACATCAAACAATGATAATCAACTGTTGAAATAGTTTCCCTGCCATGACAAACTTATTTTTGTTGTTGTAACTTTTTACAGGCGCTTTCGGGACGACCCATCTGTTTTAACATCAGGTCGCAGAAGATTTTCTCTCGTCCGCGAGTGAGCTTTAGCCCAGCCCAGCAAACAATATACATTGACCCTACGCTAGTCCGATGTCACAGACGTTGGTCCAACAATAGATAAACATAGGGCAATGTATCGTGACATTTCCTCTTGCACTGGCCAGCCCTTCTTCTGGGAAGGCTCGGATGACACCATAAGCGAGGTTTAAGACCAGCCACATGGGATTGCGATCTAGCAGCTGAAATGTAGGCACATCATTGTGCGAACGCTGGGTGAAATATCCCATGTTTCCCATAAAGCCCCAATCAAAAATTACCATGACCCTTTGAGTGATGTAAAATTCTGTGATATTTTTTTGCAATTGAAAAATAGAACAGAGTCAGCAATTCCAGCTTCAAATCGTGAAAATACTATAATTTGAAGAAAATAAAAACGGAAGTTATAGAATTTTCTGATTGTTTGTCCCATCTATTATTTTATTATTTTTTTCTGATATTTGATTCCTGCATACCCAGCAAAGGCAAATAACCAATGCTGGTGTAACGCTGGCCCATCGTCTACGACGCTGAGCCACCAATAAACCGACATTGGACCAATGTATTATGCTTACCGGGTATGCGTCTTGAATCCTAGCAGGACAAGAGCTCTGGATCAGAAGTCTGATCCTGGTAATTTACGTCCGCTTAGACGCCAAGGCTGGCACTGATGTCTGCAATGATTGCATCAAATGCTGTATATATAAGTCTGGGTTTCATGCCTCGGTCAGCGTACTCTACCCTCATGTGATGTAAGTGTTGGAATTCTGACAGAAAATTGCTGCCGAAATATTATCACTAGATTCGTAGAATCATAGAATGACGTACATGAGAATATTCTTCAAATAGCATATATGCCCGATATTCTCTTGTCGGTTGACGTGAATATTAGGCATGTTATTTGTGGATATCATAACGTATCATTTACATACGATCTGGGTTAGGCGTTATGTGCATAAACAGGCTAAACTAGACCAGGACAACCTTCTGAGGATGGTTAGATGATAATCACTGACAGAGGATTCGAACTTCGAACTCTGTCGGTCTGGGGTTGAGTGCACTATCTCTCTCCCACGGAGGCTCCTCACAATATAACCAGCAGACACAAGACGTTGAATCAATGCTAGTTTAACGTTGGCTACTACGGCCAACGTTGAATCAACATTGATTCAACGTCTTGTGTCTGCTGGTTAATGCTATCAAGTAAACACGGGAAATCATTTTGATACTTTGGAACATGACGTTTGTGCTAACCACCACCACATCCTTGATTCAGGATGGAAATAAATGAAATGAATCGGGCTTTAGGCCACCTTTGTGCACATATAGGCTAAACTGGGCTAGGAGAACCTCCTGAGGATGGTGAGATGATTGAGATGACACTGTCCTCCAGACACAGGATTCGAAATTCGAGCCCTGGCGGTCTGAGGCCGAGCACGCTACCTCTCGGTCACGGAGGCTCCCCACAATACTAACTTTCACACGTGGATGGAGAAGAAACAATTTTGTTTCTTTCAAACCGCCGAGACCGGGAACCGAACCCCGGACTCTGGCGTGAAAGGCAGCGGTGCTAACCACTACCCTAGGGCCCCCGCCCTGATTCAGGATGGAAGAGGAAGCACATGTGTTGCTATTGTGCCATGTAAATTGTAATCGATTGCGAATCGTAATTGCCCTATTATGATTACAATCGCCCTCAGCCTTGACACTGCGTTGTTCAATCGCCCACTCCATAATTGTGTTTTCAGGAGTGGGTTGGAACTCCAATAACTTGACAAGTCTGGCCCAAATATAGTCAGTCAGTATACATGCACCAGCGACCTATTGCAGGAACAGAATTATTTGATAAAACGTCTACTTATCGTCCATGCATGTGACAATTCAATTTTTTTTCCCTGATATCTCGCAATTTTTTCAGGGTGTTCTAACAACAAAATGTCACACAAAACCTTTCTTTGACTATATGAGACGCTCCTGTGTGCACACCAACGAATATATTAATTTTGCAGTGTGAAAAAATGAAATAGCGTGGTCAATGTTCGCCAACGGACAGAACAAATTCCGGAGAATTTATTTTTATATAGCTTTTATAGTCCGCATAATCAGTATTCGCGAGTTATAATTAGGCGCCTGCCCGGAAAAGTGCACTCAGCTGCACTCATCATTCATATGATGATTTGATTAAATACAGCTGTATAAATAAACACAAAAATATTTAATATCGACATAGTCAGGGCCTATTTTTCAAAAAGAGGCATTCTTAAAGTTTGTAAGGCATTTCTTAGTAGAATTTGTCATGTAGTTGCTTTCACACAATTCGGATATGCAGATTCCAAATTTGCCCCATGCCAAGCTCTATTTTTAGTTTTTCTCTTTCAAAATTGCAAAACAAAATGGCCGCCAAAATAGCAGATAAAGTCTCAATTATCATGATTATTCATCACGTCTGGGTGCACATCGGACACACAAACTTGACTTTCGAGTTCAAAATAACATTTTTGTTTTGAGGATTTTCATGTTCTAAGACATGGCCAGCTATCACGAAAAAATACAAGATGGCCGCCAATAATACAGAAAGTACCATAGCGTTTTTCTAAAAGTCATAGAAAGTTGTTTTTGGGGGCTAAATACAGGTTTTTAATACTAATAAATCTAGTACAGTACAGTAATAACCTCTAACTTTTATATTACATGTAGTTTCAGGGAAAAATCCAAGATGGCCGCCAATTATACAGCAAGTACTATAACTATTTTTCTAAATGTCGTAGGAAGTTATTTTTGGCGCTTATATAGTTTTCTGATACGCAAAAATTACACAGCATCAAAAAACTCAACTTTCATGTTATATGTAGTTACGAGGAATGCAAAAAATATGATTATTTAAAAACAACACATTAACTATGAGGAAATTGCACAAAAATAGCATGTGTTACTTTCATCACTGTAGCTACATAGGCTCGCGGTGTATATCTCAGATTTGCATGAATGCCATCATCTTGCATAATGATAATGCTAGAATAGTCACCCTCATCAATATATTGATCATATATTTGTGCAGCTTCAAAATTGGTGTAGCGACTCCTTGATAGGACGCCATTAGTTACTTTCTCGTGGTCCTAATTCACACTTAATCAAACTAAATGTGATAGTTCTTCAGGTTGAGCAGGAAGCTTTTACACGAGAACTAGTTGCAGTTGTCAATCAATGAAGCTCCAACCACAATCTCATAGATTTACATTTAAATTTACATCAGTTCTTACGACTACCACATTGTCAGTATCTGACAGTTTGATTGCCGTAATAACATCATGTAGCTCATCATGTATTTTTCACTCTTAAATACCAGTGTTCATTGAATAGTTGAATGGCATTGTTCTTTACCAAAAGTGGTGAATTTGAACATTGAACTGAAACTGTATTGCCCTCCTCCCTGATTCTGTACTTTATATGTTATATATTCATCTGAGATAACATCGCAGTGTGCATGGAAATGTAGCTTATTAGATAATCAATGTTTATTACAAAATAATATAATAGATAAGTGATAAATACTCTGTATGAATGATAATTAACCCTTTCAAGCCTGAGTTTACCATTGTCATCTTCATCCACTACAAACCGCGAATTGCTGTCACAATTCTCGGCTTGTAGTGGATAAAGGTGATTTAAAGTGGGTGAAAAATTAAAGAAAATTGCCATGTATTGGTAAACCAGTTTCATGGAATTTTTCATTCTAAAACCCCTAATTATCATGGCTGTAGGAAAATTAAGTCCGTTTTCATGGATGTAAAATGATGCTTTAATGCATCATTATTGCCTTAAGGGTTAATCTATGTCTGGAGGAGACATATAGTTATTAGGGACCTAAATATCTTCACGTCCATCATATGAGCACATCACTTTATATATGGTAAGACTTATTGTCTTTAACATTGATACCTCTTCCTGCAAAATAGGGTGGTCGCTCTCATACCACTTCAAGACACAACTGAACCTGTTGGGGTATTGTATATTATGTGAGAGAGAGAGCTTATATCTGATTAGAAGCATGCATGACCAGAACCTACTGATTCCTCATACATTCTACCATATCACGACCACATCTAGAAAGGGGCGGGGGCCCTAAGGTAGTGGTCAGCACCGCCGCCTTTCACGCCAGAGTTCGGGGCTCGGTTCCCGGTCTCGGCGGTTTGAAAGAAACAAAAATGTTTCTTTCCCATCCACGTGTGAAAGTCGGTATTGTGGGGAGCCTCCGTGACCGAGAGGTAGCGTGCTCGGCCTCAGACGGCCAGGGCTCGAATTTCGAATCCTGTGTCTGGAGGGCAGTGTCATCTCACCATTCTCAGGAGGTTCTCCTGGCCCAGTTTAGCCTATATGTGCACAAAGGTGGCCTAAAGCCCGATTCATTTCATTTTTACATCTAGAAAGTGTCTGTATTTTATGGTAATTTTCATGAAAACTTCCTGATCGTGCTACGAACGGTATTATTGCCCCAATTACCACATATGCTGCATCATATCTTGTTGCAATAGTGTACCCAATAATCTTTGGTGACTTGTTCATGACACTCTAGGCCCTATAGTGTATGTTCATACTATATTTATAAAATAAATTCATCGTCAGTATTTTCAAAATTACCCTAGCGTGTCCTCAACCATCAATCTTATATGCCCAAAACATATATAAGTCAACCGACCTGCACCCAATTACAGATTTCCAATATCGTGTAACTGTATTTTATCATAGTTATTGATGGTGATATTATCTCATTCAAGTTAGTATGTGTAGCCTACATTACGGCTTTGTGTGGATCTCGAAGCCGATGGTTGGGACTTCATTCGTTCAATTATGTCTGAGAACTGTGTTATCAGCGCATTACCAGGATTATGTACGGTGTCTATTCTGATCAAAAATATAAAACATTAGGATGATACTATTATCATGAATCCGTAAATTGTCAATCCGATTGAGAAACATAATTTTTATGTGATGTGCACGTTTCAACCAGCACAAAATACCTAGTTACTAGAATCATAAATTGTTAAATTTAAACGACTTCTTGTCTCAATAGGAATGGAGCATGTATGTGTGTCATTATTGCCATGGTTATGCAGACCACCTTGATGTTTTGCTTAACCCTAGTACAGGGCTTGGGCAGAAGGGTGCCACCTGTGGCCAACACACATTTAAATTATTGCTTTCTTCCTTACGGTACTGTAAAAACACGATGCAGGTGGATATCACATAGGCCACATACTAATATGCCTAGAACTGATATATGGTGAGCGACAGGTTATCTAGTGCCGAACAATGATCAACAAGCATAAAATATTACGTTTGTTTCCCTCGGCTTCTAAATGTGAAATAAGGACTTTATTAAAGAAATCATTGTTATTACACTGGACTACGATGTGTCATTTTCCTGGCGCAACATTTGTTTTTCCCCGTAACTTTGTGAAATATTGATAATAGATATTATAACGGCTCTGAATTGGTTTTCCGGGTGTGATAAACCTATATGTAGACACCAAAAAAACATCTCTACGTTATTTGGAAGCAAAGTTATGGCACATTGCCTTGAAGTGGCGGCCATTTTGGATTTTGTCCTCTAGCGGCAAACGCACAAGGTGAAATTCAGGGGACTTTAAGTATGTTGCTCGGGTGAGTTTTAATACACCGAAATAATGTTTTTATGTTCATTAAGCCAAGCCGTGATGTAAAGTTGTGACATTATCATTAATTTTGGCGGCCATTTTGTTTTTGAATTTGGAGTAGGAAAAACACAAAATATCGCTTGGCATGGGGCAGATTTGAAATCAACGTTCCCAAATTGTGTAAGAACAACTGCATGCCAAATTCTACTAAAAAATGCCTTACAAAGTCTGAAATTTCGAAAATGGGCCCTGACTAACAATCTTTATTCAATTTCTTTCTCGCAGACGGGATAAAATGGAATAATTAAAAAAAAAATATTTTAAAAAATCTGTAAAAAAAAAAACTATTAAGATTTTTTAACATGAAATAAATCCATACAAAACGGATAAATTTGTAGAATAGGTTGCTAAAACGAGCCTGCCATTGAATATAAAGTGAGCACAATGCTGATATTAATTTTAGGGTGTGCTCATTGTTTTCTAATATGACCAGCTTTAAAAAAAACATTTGTATTTTCTTTAGCCAGCACAGGATAGTTAGCAAATAATGCCAAAAAGAAGCGTCCTATAATGATGCGTTGTGATGTCAACAAGCCGTAGACATTGAACCAATGTTGGGTTAATGTTGGGCCAGCTTCGTAGACGGTGGACCAACATCAACTCAACATTAGTTCAATGTATCTTACTTGCTGGGTATGACGCCTTTTAATCTCACTTTGGTTGTGGCAAGCGGATTATCGAATCTTCTACTATAGAAACTTAAATAAAATTTTAAAATAAAACAAGTCAAGTCATAATTTTACTTATTTGTGGTCTCCGTGTAATTACGTGTGAAACAAAAGCAATAGTCCATTTATTTATTATTCTATTATAAATTCATCTTCCCGGCAAAACGTCATGTTAAAGTAATAATGAGCTTAGTGTTCGGTCATCTTCGAGAGGCCCCACTGTCGTTTTTGATTACGACAGTCATTAGTCAGGTCGTCGCTGCGCCGGGCATGTCTGCGCATACTCACCTGGTTGGCTGGACTAAGCCCTCATTTCTCGAACATGAGCTGGCGCTTGTATGATTTCCATGGCAAACACCCTGTTTATTCAGTACCCACGTATAATATTTACATAATACGTTGCTAGAATGTAGTCCCAATCAATTGATATAAAAATTGGTACATATTAGCAAGAATATAAAGACATAGTCGTATTCAATATTGATATTAGCCAACTTTTATTTTAACCCACTGAAAACTGTGCGTCGCTTCTACAACAAACCACAACTTCCAGTGGATAATATATGACCTGATCATGTTTATGGTGCTTGAGGTAAAATTGTACACATTATGTTAATTTTCGCTGAATAAGAGAGGGATTGCTCTTAATACAAGAAATGTCTCATACTAGTTCGATCTTATAGATGGCGGCCATTCCAGAGTTCAAGTTTCTCGTCAGATAGATTCCTAACTTGTATTATCTGATTATATTCATCTCATTTCATCGGATTAGCACAGTGTGGTATTTAAACAACTGAATAAACGAATATCGTCAATTATTGCAGGGCCTATTATAGCATGTCCTCCTCTTTCGAGCTAATTTGTTTGTTATGAGGTCATGGAATTGGATGATATTTAAGTTATCTCTAAATAATAATGATAAAAAACCGAAGCTCAACTTATTATTATTCTAATAAAAAAACTAAACTGAAAGTAATTCATGCCATTATATCCCACCTTGGGCGAGTTACCATGTAATTTTTCTAAAGCATCTGTATACAAAGCTAAATGGTAGTAACTGCTTACACAAAAAGTAAGCAGGTACTGCTGTTTGCCCTTGCGCAGGAATAGTCATGAATGCTCTACCTAGCATTGTGAACTCGGCGGTACTCAGATTCCCTGCTCCGAGCGAACTTTGTGGACCTAAATATGCTAATGTTGATACTCGTACAATGTTTACGTAATATGATTTATATATTTGGATAAAAACAATACGATACGATACGATACGACCCGACACAATACGATACGATATGATGCGCAACCATAATCACACTGCCAGTTGTTGGGACAACCTGATATACTGTCGTGCAAATGCAAACAACAATAACTCAAAGCAGCCCCTTGGGATGACATCAATTTTGGTTTTACTTCCGCACTGAAGTAGTATATCCCACGGATCATGTTTTTATTTTTTTTAGAATTTTCATATTTTTACAAATATTTTTAATCAACATTTCTATGAAACCAGAAGAAACCCAAACAAACTATTTGTATACCTGAAGGACGATTGAATGTTTTCACAGCAGTGGGCCACATGCTGATGGCATCGGCCCAGCGTTGGGTAGACAATCAGTGCTGCAGGTGTGTCCTCCCGTGTCCTGACTATGAGACACCAATTATCCCCCAATTAGCGGCGACTGCTCTGATCTTACCGTCTGATACGTGGGAATATGTGATGGAAAGTGCTTAATATTGCTGACTTGTTTAGTTTACATGGCAATATACGACCTGGAAATACAACTATTTCGCTCTTTTTCGGTGCTTTAAAATTGTTTTTTGACTTTTTCGTATTTTTAGCTAAGATCAGCCGGCTATATAGCTTCATATAAATTGAATTTTCAAAATTGACAACATTGAAAATGTCTCATCCCAAGGGGTCCCTTTAAACAGTAAGCAATTACCTCTTTTCGACATGCTCGCTTCATGATATTTTATTTACTTTGAATATTACTTTTAAACACTTAAGTTGTTTATAAATCTCATCTGTCATTATGTCTCATATTCAATTATAATGGGATGACAACATAAGAGAAAATTAGATGGGCCAACATTGAACCAACACATGGTGAATGTCCCGTGATTGCTGCATGGGTAATGTGCTTGAATTAATTTACAGAACGATTCTGCGTTGGGTTATATCATTAAGACACAGGATACAATCTGTCACACATTTTCATTAGAAAATTTCATATACTAGTTCATAGGTCAATAACCCAACGACTCATATTAGTTTTTATGCAGGGATGGAGTCAAGGCCTATTCATGAAAAATGATCATAACTTGTCTAGTAGAATTGAGATAAAGCAACGATAATCTCAATTTTAAGATTTTCAATGAGATAGGCTCCAGGGCATTACATATATGCTCTATTTGTTTTACTCACAATTTTTCACAGCTGAACATGGCCAAGGTGAAGAATAATGAGAGTAAATAGCTCACCTCGAAAAAATCCGAAGGCTACGATATATTCTCACCTTGGCGCCAAAGGGTGCGGACTGCCCACGTACTCTGTCACTGGTTATCCAATATAGACAATGCCAAGTAGATAAAGAACACATTCTGCTGTGGATCTATATCAGATTATAAGCCTAGTACCTGCTTATCCAGTACCAGCAAAACGGATTGCCAGTGTAAGTAGCAATCCTGGTGGACATACCGTGTCCAGTCTGCCCAGTCACGCTGGGATTGCCGTGGATGGTAAACATATTTCCAGGAGAGAAATAAGAAACATGTTAGATTAAATAATGTAAGTTATTCTCGAACTTTGTGTGTGGTTTTCACCATGAGAGGTATGTCGGTGTCAGCCCATATCGCACTATGGCTGTAGATTGAGCATAATGTATTATATGTCATGTGTGACTTGATCGTGTGAGAAAATACAAACGTTGTTAATTTTTCGTGCGAAAATGCTCCCACCTTATTCATTCGACAACTGCTGTATTTTCAAATATCGCACTAAAATTTGTAGTGAACACCGTTTTCATATCTTATCACATTGAATTATTCGAATTGACTTCATTCTTGCTAATAAAACGTATGGGTTATCGGTTTATATATACACTTGCTATGACATAAAAATGGAAACGTCGCGAAGACATATGTGAATATAATTATTAGACATCCACACTTTTGTCGTTTTCACATGTCTTTCAACCACCAAGCGCGTTGTTGGTGGTTGAGACAAAACAGTGAACGACGGATATTCAGCCAGCACAAAACATTTGTATAATATTTATACAATGTTGGACCAACGTCGAAGACGTTGGACCGACGTTGTATAAATGTTATAAATGCGTGCGGGGGAGGGGGAACTTCAGCGACGATAGAGACGGGAAATGAAATGAATCGGGCTTTAGGCCACCTTTGTGCACATATAGGCTAAACTGGACCAGAGAACCTCCTGAGGATGGTGAGATGATTGAGATGACACTGTCCTCCAGACACAGGATTCAAAATTCGAGCCCTGGCGATCTGAGGCCGAGCACGCTACCTCTAGGTCACGGAGGCTCCCCACAATACTGACTTTCACACGTGGATGGGGAATAAACATTTTTTTGTTTCTTTCAAACCGCCGAGACCGGGAACCGAAACCCGAACTCTGGCGTGAAAGGCAGCGGTGCTAACAACTACCCTAGGGCCCCATCCCGATAGGGTCGGGAGGACATATAACCACGTTTACTACCCCTACCCCAGGCTCGGCCGCCACCAGACCAGGTCTATTATATTTAATAAATCAGGATAAGTCCTGGGAAGGTTGGATTCTGGGCTAAGCCGTGTTCCCGCCCAGGGGTACCACGGTCATTGACCTTCTCATGGCCGCCAGAGGTGCGGATCAACACATTTCGGACTGAATGTAATACTACCCCTAGGTTCTGAGTGCGGATAACATGGAATAGAACCAGTATAGTATATTATTTTGACTAAATGTTTTTCTCTAGAGGCAATCAACAGTAACTGCCTACTTTAGACGTAAATATTTACTACTGTTTGCCTTCGACCAAATGGATATTCCTTGATACTATATGTTTACTTAGTTACTTTTATAGTTCATAGCTCATTCATTCAGCTTAGACATAGCCTTTAAACATTTTACAATTTATATGATACATGCATGTACGAGGAGACAAAACGAAAACAAAATAATTCACAAAAGCAGCATGGTGACGAATAGTTTTGACATGTAAGAAAGTAAGTAATTAGGTAAGTAAGTAAGTAAGTAAGTAAGTAAGTAAGTAAGTAAGTAAGTAAGTAAGTAAGTAAGTAAGTTAGTAAGTAAGTAAGTAAGTAAGTAAGTAAGTAAGTAAGTAAGTAAGTAAGTAAGTAAGTAAGTAAGTAAGTAAGTAAGTAAGTAAGTAAGTAAGTAAGTAAGTAAGTAAGTAAGTAAGTAAGTAAGTAAGTAAGTAAGTAAGTAAGTAAGTAAGTGATCAAGTAAGTAAGTAAGTAATCAAGTAAGTAAGTAAGTAATCAAGTAAGTAAGTAAGTAATCAAGTAAGTAAGTAAATAATCAAGTAAATAAGTAAGTAATCAAGTAAGTAAGTAAGTAATCAAGTAAGTGAGTAAGTAATCAAGTAAGTAAGTAAGTAATCAAGTAAGTAAGTAGGTAATCAAGTAATCAAGTAATCAAGTAATCAAGTGATCAAGTAATCAAGTAAGTAAGTAAGTGATAAAAATGTCGCTATTTCTTATAGATTCACCTATTTACTATAAATTGTAGTGATATTCACACGCAAATGATTCCCATGAAGCACTTCACTAATTCAAATGGCTGTAACTGATTACTGAAACAGCTATTTCACACAGCATTTAAAAACTGAATATTGAGAAAACAGTTCCTTTCCGCCATAATCTGATAATAGCCTCCTTTGAACCCTTTCAGAGCCCATCATGCTCGCAATCATATTTCCCTAGTGTCGGCAGTTTTACTGTCTGTAGTTTGGTCCTTTTTACTAGATTCAGACTTTATATATGGGAGATGTTGTTTCCAATATAATGTTAAAAACACAACAAAAATGGAAAATATTGTTTTTTAAAATTACACAGTTAAGCCACTGTAATTTAATCTCTGAAATTAGATAACGTTTTTGAAAAAACAAGTGTTGTTCGTTGGGTCTTTGACTGACAATTCGGAGGGGGCTCACGTTTTTTAAAAGAACGATATAATCTACATTGTTGCAAACAAGTGGACAAAGGTACCAGAGGTCTGCTTGCACTTTTACGCAGAGGCAGACAATTACAATTACCAGTTGATATTATGATTCAGCTATGCGACACACATGTAACACCCATCCTTTTGTACGGCAGTGAAATCTGGGACCATGAAGGAACAGAAATTCTTGAAAAACTTCATTTAAGATTTTGTAAATATATTTTATTAGTGAACAGGACAACATGTTCAAATAATGCTATATGGTGAGCTAGGTGAATATCGGTTAATTCTATCAGCCCAAACAACAATGGTTATGTTATGGGACAACATTTGCCAAGACTATGAGAAACCTATTTGATGTACAAATTGTTTTAAATTGAGCGAAGAAAATGTGTATAAATCGCCTTGGCTCAATTGTGTTAAAACGATTCTGGAAGATAGTGGTTTTCCTGGTATTTGGGGAAGTCAAGTTATCCCTTGTAGTAAGGAATGTTTCAAACAACAAATTAAACAAAGATGAAATGGGCAGCAGAAATCAATCAAAGTAGCAAATGCTTGAACTAGAGAATGTTTAAATCAAACTTCAAAATTGAACATTATTTGACAACATTACCTACAATAACAGACGATTACTTGCGAGATTCCGTTGCAGAAACCACAACCTTTCAGTTGAAATAGGATGTCATAGAGGTATAACCCAGAGAGCAAAGAAAGTGTAACTGGTTTGAGAATGAACTTTTCGGAACCAGCTAATTAAAAGACATCATGCGATTCGGTCATCATCTTTTACATTTGACAAATGAATAGTCAGAACAGACTGGAATTGAAAAACTTATGTATATATATTAGTATTGTTCAAAAATCCATCAATGCATGTATATAATAAAACTGTATAATATTGTCCTTAAGCCCACCTGGCTTCATTTCTACATGTCTGTTAAATAACAGATACTATGAAAAAACTATTGTCTATTGTCTTGTCTCCTCAATTGCTAAATGGGAAACATAGAGACATGCGTGGGAGAGCCCATTATCTGCGTGATGCAAAACTTATGAGGCTCTTGCCCAGACCAAGTATGAAATAATGGGTGCGGCATGGTTGTATAAATGAGTGTTTGCATACGGCTGTGGGGAAGACGGATGTAGACGCGCCACAGACTAAATGTCCCCACAAGCGGAAACAAATATTTCTTAGTAAAAGGAAACAATGCATTGTTTCAGACTGTAACACCTACCCTGATGACATCGCAAGGCTCTGACACAGTGACTTCCATTTCTAAATTTAAAAGTTCTAATACGATCAAACGTTCACGCCTGCTGAAAATAAGGTAAATTTCGTAGGCACTTGAAATATTAGTCTCAATTTCATGGCATCTGAGTTTTTTGGTAGGCAGCGCGAGTGTCGTTTTTACACAGCTGGCTGTGGAAACAAAATGGCGGACAGTGTGACTGGGCCTCGCGCAGTAAATAAGTTAGGCGGCCCAGTCATACCGGGTATGGAACACCCTGTAACCGGCGATGTGTTAACCCTTTAACCACCAAGCTGTTCAATTTGAATTTTCACCCACTTGAAGTTGTGTCTCGCTGACGCGATCCACAGCTTCAAGTCGGTGAAAATTATCCAGATTTGACAAAATGGCGGTCAACTCTTTCAAATCTTGCTGATTGATGTCACATTTTATCTTTAACATGTTCAAGAGGTGGTACATAAGGTGCTAATAAAAAATGAAATCCCGAATATATGCGGCACCGGCGGTTAAAGGGTTAGCGCAACGCCGGCTATGTGTTATGTGGTCCTGATATTAGACATCTCAATGACTGCATAGCACCACACGGGCTGCATTATTTATGTTATACCTTCTTCATCCCCTAAATCGCTGAATTATTTTTGTATAAACCATGAAGACCAAAGGATTTTTTCTAATTTTAAATCATCGTAAATGTCTTGGTATAGCTCTTTCTGCTTCATTTGAATATAGGGGTTCCGTCGAGGGGTGTGCGCACATATACAATATAATTTCGAAGATACAGATGACTGTGTCAAGTTTAAGATGTTGTCTATATACATAAATAAAGCGATCTCAACTGTTCAAATGTCTGGAGATGTACGTGCAGTACATAACGGTCTATGGAAGCGTGCACTTGAAATTCGCATTTCGTCAAAGTTTTATCTTTTTATCCGCTTCTGATAGTTGCAGCGGAGACATTGGCCCGTCTCAGTCGCTGGCCAGCAATTATAACAATATTGGATAAATATGTCGTGTTTTCTGTCGTGCTTCTGGCTGTTGTGATATTCTCGCTCGCGTCTCGCAGCCAAGATACACAAGTTTTTCACTAAAGTAACCTGTCCAATGCTGTTGCAGAACGTTCTACAATGTAGATGTCCAGTGCCAGACCATTCTGCGATGCAAAACAAAATTACAACAACCCCTCACTTTACAAGTAAGCAGCTACTGCCTTTTGAATCCTTACTATTTTGAATCAAACTGTTTATCTGGCCCACCTGCGTTTTTGATATAGTGGCCCAGATCTACATTAAATCATATGTAGGCCTCCCGACAAACACTATGTTTTGAATCAATGTTGCTCTAGTTATGGTGGGCCAGCATCGCAGACTGTGGACAAGCATTGAGTCAACATTGGGTCAACATATCGTGTTTGCTACGCTAGTTCTGACGCACATGTCATGATTGCAGTCGACGGCCATATGTGAGGAGCGCGCAGCGCGGGGCCCTGAGCGAAAAGTACGTCGATTCACTGGTCTCAACGTTAACTCGACGAGGCCGCCATTTAAGGTGATCGCCTAGTCACATTGAGAAGGAAAAAAATGCCGTGAAAACCCCACT